>OX371223.1:39291109-39891109 GCA_947310385.1 Nephrotoma appendiculata
GGAAGCAGTCTCTTTTGAAATTCCATGTAATAAACATAAGCGATGCTTTGTCCCAAGATATGATTTATCGTTAGATCATCTTTCAGTGCCTTTAGTTTCAGCATGAATACAAGTGCAACTTAATCAGGACGATGGAATATAGTTTCAATTGGTCTTGATTGTTTTGTGATTTCGGCCCTGTTTGGATACGGAGATGTCTACTTCGAATGGATTACTTTGTGGAGGGTTGGAGGAGTCACAGTCAGAAGAGAACTCTGATAAAACTATTTGGTGGAAGTTGAAGTAAACGAGCAAACCTTATGTTGAGGTTCCTGCAGATTACCCTGAAATTCACGAAAAGATAGGTAAAATTCGTTTCTGCATTCTTGCTAAAAATAATCTGAATATCTTTCTGTTATCAAATTACAGTAATTCAGATGTGGTCACACTCACAAGAAACATTGAGATGGATCGCGAAAATTTCTGGTTTATATCAGCTCAACTTTCACATGATGGGGAAGATATTCTTCATTTCATTTTAGGAAGCTCATTAAAGGAGGTACAAAAACAATAAAAAGTGAATTCACCCAGGGATGTTATGCAAATGTTAATGAAATTCACACAATTTGGAGAAGCCCTGATACGAATCAAAATAACTTGAAATAATCAAGAAGTACAAGAAATTACACTTGCCTCAGTTTAGTGAATTGGAAGGTGTCGGAAGATCATTCCTTTTCTGATCATTGTTATCTCTAATTTGATTTGGAAATAATACTCATAAAAAAACCTAGCTATAGAAACAAAAGAAAAACGGACTGGACTATTTTTAGAACTATTCTAAGTAACTCAATACCGGTACCGGTTCCAGATTCCCTGATTCTACACAAGAGCTCGATGTCCTACTTCATCATTAGGTGCGTGTCATTCTAGTAGACCACTGGGTAAACATTTATAAGACCAAAGAAAACTGAAGCTTCTAAGGACTGGAACTGCTACAAGGAAGTTCTCAAAACATACAAATACGAATTAAGAAATGATAAAACAAATATCTGGAGGCTAAATAGTAAAATACAGGAGTTCTCTGAGACATACAGGCTGCATAAAGTACCATCTTTAAGTTCCACCACTCCGATTTTTCTCCAATGACCGGATGTTACTTGGGCCATAAGTAGTACAGAATCCTTGGAGCTACTACTGGAAACTCACTTTTCAGGTAGCTCCAAATCTGCACCACAATGACCTAAGGACAACAAAGTCGTAGGCATTGAAAGCCAGGTTAAGCCTTCTATGTCGGAAGGACACGATGACATTATATGTAACATAGGATGTCCAACAAACGACTGACATAACCTTACCCTTGCTGGAAGTTATCTTCAAGGGCAGCCTAACTAGAATCAATAGCATCTTCCCTACTAAATTTTTTGAAAAGACAGATTAAAACTCACATAGGAGTTCGACTGAGATAAATAGGCAATCGACATCCCAACGTACTGCAAGGGGAAATCTGCGGAAACTGCTCTCCACTCCCTTATTGCTTCTATCGAGGCAATCCCGAGAACGTATAAGGATTACTCCTTGGTAATTTTTCTGGGTATAGAGATGGACTTCAACAACGTCAGACTAGGTACGGATGCGCAGCCATATGCTTAAAAGTAGATTCGGAATAGCGGATTTGTGAGTAGAGGCACATCGCAAAGTGAGGTATTATCTCCTCTCGTTTGAAACTTCGTCATAAATCTGCCATGGTATTTAACCTGGAACTGCATCGTTTTTCAAGCTGAACTAATCGCGATAAAGGAGCCGTTGACATCCATGCTTCAATTAAGACGTTCAAATCAATATCCTTACGTAACGCATTAGCCCAGAATTGTATTTTATCTCTTAACAAGGTGACAGATCAGTATTTCAATATTACAGGGAATGAAAAGGCAGATGAACTCGCCCGACAAGGCACAACCTGCTTCATTTCACAAAGCAGGGCGAATGTTGATGTATCGCTCGCTATGTGAAAGTTATTGCTTCAAGAGGAAGCTAGAAGAACAACTAACGACAGATGGTCCAATAGTACCCCATGCATAGTAACTAGGTATGGTAGTGGGTGCTATTACGGGACACTTTTTAATAGGTCAGCCTGCGTGCATAATGGGCTTCTTTTAACATGATTACTGTCGTGGGTGCGGAGATGATTAAGAGGAAGAAACTTTTCTCCATTTGCTTTACACCTGTCCTCGTTTAGCGCTTAGCGGTCTGAAATTCGTGGAATCTCCCTTACTAAATGACTTGACGGACCTTAGTAACTTGGACTGATTGTATCTATGTTAGTCCCATTAGTGTAACCACCCTAACCTAACCTAATCTAACCTAAGGTGTTGCTGAACCTGAAGCAACAATTTTATATGACAATAAATTGTTATTTTGAAAATCGGGCGTATCCAAACCGACGATTACATCGGACATGTTTAATATAACTTCTAAATGACTTCCGAAGATGATGTAAAGAGGTTCGCAGTCGAGGACGTAGGCACCATATTAATTTACTCCAATAATAAAGTGTAAGAAGAGAAAATCGACTTAGACTAAAAATTTATAGAGGTCATAATATGAAATTAGATTTTGTCGCACCTTACGCCATAACAATAAAATTTGAACAATTAAACAATAATCATAATAAGATTAAATCATAAATCACAAAATATTACATTTCAAATTTTCATTCAATGATCTCTTTACAATCTACGCATCCAATACATCAAGTCAAGCATCTCGATCCTTAAAATATCAAAATGATCTATTAAATTGTACAGCCAAAGGAAACAGGACAATCATCATAAATTTCGTCTCGGTTTATCATGTGTGCGAGTCTCAATCAACCACTTCAGATTCTATTGTCTCCTCTGTGTATTGTCTCCTCTAATTGGGAACTTATATACATAATAAACTCAAGAAAAAAACCAACTGGACTAGCCAACAGAAATGTTACAAAACAAAAGAAAATATCCTTTAGAGAAAAGAATAAAATGCACAAACAAAAAAATATCGGGTCGTAACAATATAGGGGCGCCTATTGTTTTACATTTTATGACCACAGCACGTAGAAAACCAGCCATCCAATTAAAACAAGTAAGTATTATCACTTATTAGTGTCGAATGCCATTGTCTCGACACACAACACAAACATTTACCTTTTATTATTAACAATTAATTATTTATAAAAATATTTATCTAAATTAACGCGGTGACAGTGTTATTCGCAGAAAAAGTTACTGATAATACATACCACATTAAATCTACCTCTGCATATGACCCGGTGTCTCGATATCAATTATTATTATTTTTTTTTTTAAAAGGATATAACCCAACAAAAAATTGGAAAAGGAAGTCTAGTCTAGGATATATGGTATATTGAAAAGGAAACTTATCTAATCTACGCGACTTTCATCCTGTTATAAAATTTGTGGTCCCGCCAGGTGGGCCAAATCCAAAATGCGTCGATGGACGAAATTGATTAAATTGTAGATTTGTTTGTAGAGGACTCGGTCGAAATTGATGGAATTGTGACGGCATGTTTAATGGATGATACACGATAGACGGATATGATGTTGTAAATGTGATTTCGTTTACATTGTGATTTGAATACGACGGACCGTATGCGTATGGTCCGGGTGGTAATGGTATGGTCGGGGGTACTTCAGTCCCAATTGGAACTAGTAAATCGACAGCTGGTGATTCGCCGAGTGGTAGTGAATCAATCGGTGGTATATCGCTCAATGTGAATGATGGCGGTTCAGTTGGTAAATCCATTTTATCGGTTACATCTGTGAAACCATCCGTGCCACTTGTATTTTGTTCTGTCGCTTCAATCGCCCCTCGATCCCGTGGTAAATAGCGTCGATCTGATGTTTTTTGTAAAATTGGATAGAACACAATCGGGACTGGAACTAAATTATATAAATATACCGGATACATCGCTTAATTTATCAAATATACTAAACTATTCCAATATGTACTTACAATTATTAAGATTTGCTACATTGGCTTGTCTTGGCTGTGTAAAGTATCCAATCAGTCCGACCAATTGTGCATTTTCCGCAATCGGGGCGCATCGTGATAATTCAATTAATCCAAATAGTAAAATCCAAATGGTGGACATCGTTGTAACGTGTGACTCGTACAAAATTAAAATTATGACTGAATTGGTTTACGACAATTATATGTAATATGTAACAACAGTGCTGATGAGATTTGGGTGAAAGTGGTAGCGCTCGTTATCAGTTGGAAAATATGTGTGGCAAACAGAGTGTGCGGGCGCGATACGATTTTTATTGTTGAATTTTGTTTTTTGTTTTCAACATTACAAAAAACTACTCTGTTTATAAAGACCAGTAGCAGAATTGAAGTTCAATCAATAATGTAATGTAATGTGTAATTCTGGGATAAGATATACTAAACTACCAATTGCTTAAAATTATTTATTAACAATATTTTAGTTTCCATGAAGATACATACTCACTCGTATTCCAACATTATAGAACGGAATATAAATAAAAATTAGCTTGTGGCAGTAGGATGATGCGCCCCATCTGGGGCGACAAGACACAAGGGAGAAATAATCTTCCTATATATTGATAATTATTTCAATGTAAGCAACCGAAATATTTTAACCTGTTGACGGGGTGAAGTGTTAAAATACCATATTCATGGTTTGCACAGTTCACATCTTTACTGCTTGTCGAACATGATGTCCGTATTCTTCGTGACGGGAAATTTTATACCAATCGCGGTTTTCTTAAAAATTTGTATAAAGTTAAATTAAAGGACTGTCCACTTAAGGCGCAGGAAAATTAACACTCCAAATATTTATTATTATTATTTGCATTATTCATATTATGATATCACTCAAATGTTCACCACGGCTGGATTTATGCAGACGTCGATCAGATGGTCAAAATGTTTCATGACATTTTCCAATAGGGATGTTTCTATGGCAATTATCTCGGCAATGATGTTGTTTTTAGGTGTTGGATGGTGTTTGGACTATTAACGTACAATTTGCTTTTCAGAAGTCCCCTTAAAAAGCAATCGCATGAGCTTGCAGGCCAACTCACATTTGCACGATGCGAGATTAAGCGATTTTCGAAGAACCTTTGCAATTCGTCGTTATTTTCACGCGTAATGTGGCAACTTGCATCGTATTGTTGAAAATAAACATCACCCGGCCTCATTTTCAATCAAATAAGGTCCAATTGTACCTTTTGACCACAAAGCACACCAAACAGTCACTTTTTGAGGATGCAACGTCTGCTCTTGATATTCACATGGAGTTCGATTCAACGTGAAATGCGCCTCATCGCTGAAGATGATTTTTTATATAAATCGACGACGTTTGTGATGGTCAATTAGCTTGATCTCTTGTGTTAATTGGATCTTGTGTGCGTGTAAATTCAAGTAATTGGGCATAATTCGCAACAAACTGGACCTTGAAATGCTCAATTCAAGTGATCGACGCGTTGTTGATTGTTTCGGATTATCCCTCACACTTTGCCTCACATCAGCGATAATATCTGGTGGTGTGCGAACAGTTTTTGGCCTACCAGACTTTGGTGCACAACCCACAGAAGCTGTAGGCTCGAATTTACGCGCACCAAACGACCGATGGTTGTTTCATTTTAAATAAATTTTTATTTTCCTGCGTCTCATTTGGGCAACCCTTTAGAACGAAAATTTGAATCAAATTAGCCAGGTTCCATTGGCGTTAGTTTAGTAAGTGCAAACACTTGTGAGTAATGCCACAATAAACCGAAATTTGTTAGTTAAAAGTAAACCATAAACAAAATGTTCGTTAGTTATGAGTAGCTACTTGTAGTTCTTGCGAGTACTTTTCTAATGCGAATGGAACCCGAGTATTGAAACAATAAGAAACAAAAAATCACAACAATTTCTTTATATGAAGTAAATGAATGAAATTTGATTTAAGGAATAACAAAGAATATTTTTTTTTAGGAATAATCAGGGGTGGGATGTTGTAACATCACTTTTTTCGATATTTGTCGAATATTATATCTCTTTTTCCTAAAATAAAATTGCTGGCCGTTTCACCTTTCAATTTTGCATTCTATATTCTGTCCGATCCCACATTTCTAGAATAAATTGTTTATTTATCTTTTTTTTAATTTTCGATAAAGTATCACCCTTAAAATAAATAGGTGATACAATAAGAGTAGAACGACATAATGTTTTATTCGAATAGGTAGAGATCGCAATAGAAGCAATGTAACTGAAAAATGGAAAAACGATAAATTTAATTTGTGATGATAGAGATGTAAATTTCGATAGTATCGAAAAAAGCGATGTTACAACATCCCACCCATGGAGTGGGATTTAGTATCGAAGATTACATCTCATTTTTCTAGAATAAACTTGCTTACTGTTTCGCTTTTCAATTGTGTTTTTTCTATAGATCATGTCAATTGTTGTTGGTAACGTTTAGCATTAACCGTTCCCCAGGCTTTAACAGCTTATAATAGACCACATTCCTCTGGTCCCCCCAAACACAGAGCATCGTCTTTCTGCCAAAGTGATTGAGTCTTGCGGTCGATGTGGATGGTGCGCCTGGGTTAGAAATTTGGACAATGATAGTTTTGTGAAACGTATTCTAAGCACTCAAAAGATGAGTCTCACATCAAAAGAGATGGCATGATAATCTTTCACAATCTACACACGTGGGTGTATAGGTTGTGAAAGTTTGACATGCCATCAAACAATACAGCTTCAGTATAAACATATGGGCTGGTGTATAGGCGATAATTTGGACCACTATTATCATCGACATTAAATAGTGAACATTATTTACAAGTTTTACAAAAAAATTAATTTGCCACTCCTCCTTGCTGATTTTTTTATTTTAAATATATTCTTGCAAATATACCAACATGATGATGCACCTAGTCACAACGGTATAAATGTGTGGCCTGCAAGATTCCTCGATATAATTGTCGCTTGTATACCGCAAACAAATTGAAAGAAAATAATAACTAATACAACGAATACATACAGCAGCTCAACAGATAAGAGTAGAATTACCAAGAATTGAAATAACCAAAGGCTTACCTAAACGAATGTTAGCCTGACTAAGTTGGTTGTGCACCGATAACAATTTTGGAAGTTATATAGTTTAATATTTGTACGTACTTTTTTTCTGAACATCCTGTATCTCAAAGGATAAGAAAAATTCACGCGGGCCTAATATGATTGTTTTCATACAGAATGAACCAAGGAATCACCCTGTAATGGATTAGCATCCCAAACCCGGACACCCTGTATATCTCGAAATTATATTTATCTTTACGAAAGTTACTATTTCATGAACCTGTGGTCTTTTTTTCTTTTAGGAAATGGCAATACTAGACTATCACTATCCCGAGAGTTCACTATTATAGCCCGAAAAATGCAACAATCGTGACATTAGATAGTGTCATGATACACTGTCATGACATTTATAACATTCAGCCCGAAATTTTAAAATTACTTTAAAGTATTTTTAAGATATATTCTTATTGCTTGGTTACCTAGTCAAACCTAAACTCATCATTTATATGAATCTAGCCCGATATACAGCCCCAAAAAACCGATGGCAATACTAAATTAACTATCGAAAGAGTTTTCTACCCCAGCCCGAAAAAATGTCACTATTGCGACATTAAATAGTGTCATGATACAATGTTATAACATTTATAAAATTCAGCTCGAAATTTTAATTATTAATTTTATGTATATACTCGTATATTGAAGTTACTCTTCAACTGGTGGGAAGTCTTGAGACGCGGTTGGTCTTGTGGTTTATGGATTTAGTCGTTTGAAGTTTTTGACTACAAACTGCGAGGTTTTCAGAAAAATTCTATTTGGAACTATCTATCTTTACTTTCGCCTCACAAACAATACACGAGAACTTACGTCGGATCTGGAGAGATTTTTATTGATTGACTACCTAACTCGATTGACTACAAATTTAGAGATTTGCAAAAAAATTTTGTTTCGAATTATTTGAATATAGTTGTTTGAGCCGAAAGCTCGCAGGCGATCCACGAGTACTTTGCAATTATCTGGATATAGCCGTTTGAATCTCATCATAAACACAATTCACGAACACTTGAAATATAAAGCCGGATTCGTTAAAGTTTTGACAAACTGAAAAATTTTCAGAAAAATAAAATTCTATCTGGAATTATCTGAATTTAGTTCTTTGAATCTCGCCTCACAGACGTTCCATGAGCACTTGACATACAGCGATGAATTCGTTCAAGTTTTAGCTACAATCTGAGCGATTTTCAGAAAAATTCTATCTGGAACTATCTCGACATAGTCATTTGAATCTATATCTTTCGAATTATATTTCGATTTTTTATTTATGCTGAGACATTTCATGTTTCATAAAAAAAAATGTTCCTTTATTATTCTCATGATTTCAATTATTACCTATAATATTAATTCTTGAATTCATTTAAACAAGTTTCCGCTTCTTCTATACCAAGTTCTTTGATGCTGGAGACACTAGCATCGATTTTAATTTGTGCAAATTTTTTAATTTCGTACTGATTAGCTAAGTCAGTTACGGTTGTAACCATATGAATCCTGGTACTGTTATTAATTCCTATTTTATAGTGATTTAATTGGAGTCTCCATCTATCAGTTTAGATGTATACATCTAACTATATATCCGTATATAGGGTCCTTTATGTTGAAAAGGTGCACCAAGCTTTATGGCCAGTGACAACAATAAATTTTCTCCCATGCGTGTATGATCGAAAATACTTGCAGGCCCAAACTACTCTTACACATTCTTTGGCTATCGTGCAATAATTTGTTTCTGTGGGACCTTACGTTCGTGATGCGTAAGCAATTGGTTTATCAGTTCAAACTTGCCCTTGGCTGAAGATCATTTCAAACTCATAATTTTTTGAAGGATCTGCGTAGTTAGCTCGAACGGTTTCAAGAAATTGGGAAATTGTAATAATGGGTTATTTGACAACATGACCTTGAACTTTTTACACCTTCTGTGAACGATCTTTGATAGTCTTTTATGTATTTGCTGTAGTAACCTGTAATCCTTGAAAACCTTTGAATTTCGTTTACGGATTTAGGTATGGGATACTAGCTCATTGCTTCTACTTTTGATGGGCTCGGTTTTATTAAGACTTTCCAAGCAAACTTACTTCCTTTTGAAACAAGGATGTCTTTTCCACTTGTATCTTCAAATTCACTTGACGAAGTTTGATAATTACTTGTTTGAGGTGGTGCATATGCTCTTGTATATTTGGGGTAAAATCCACAATATCAACCATATAACATAGTACTTGCTTGCCTAGCAAGTCTCCTAGTATGTTTTCCATTATTTTTTAGAAAGTACTATACTTTCCTGCTAGAAACATTAAAATTACATAAAAAATGTTACAGTACTTTTTTCCTCAGTTGAGTGCATATTTTGTAACGTTCAAACACAAAATTCATCGATTGCTACCTGGTGATAACTAACCAAAACCACGGATATAGTCCACGAAAAATCCATGGAAAAAACTACATGGTGGAAACTAATCGAAGAATACGGATACATTCCAGGTTTAAACATTGTTTTAGGTGAATTACTGTTTTCAGTTTAACTTTTATTTTGATGAATTGTCGTTTTCGGTGAACTATTTTTTGGTTACATTAACGTTTTCCGTGAATTGGTCTTTTCGGTGAATTGTTCTTTTCTGTAACCTGTCGTTTACTAGGGCCTGTGAAGTTTGTAACAAAAAATTACACGTATACGTAAATAGATCCAATTGGAAACATGGCGAAATCAGAACTCTTATTGGATTCAAATAGATACCATATTGAATAGCAGCCATATTGAATTTGGTATTGGTATTTACACTGTTAATATTTTATTAATGCAAATGATTGAAAATGTTATAAATATTAATGAAATATTTCAACAACTTAAAGAAAAAGTTAACAAACAAATAAAAATTTAAGCTTTCACAGAATAATTAAAATATTCGTTTTTCATCAATTTGGGCCAATAACAAGCCACTTCCAGAGATTGCGGCAAGATACAGTGAACAATTATTATTAACAAGATTACTTTTCTCCGCTTGGAAAAACCGAATACCGGAAAATATTCTCTACGGGTAGGCAAATTCGACCTATATAGTGGATCTTGCCCCAATCAAGTAGCTTATTATTGATCCAGATTGATAAAATACTCAAAATTTACTGTGGAAAATTGTTATTAACAAGGATACATTTTCTCCTCTCTGAAGATAGGCCAATTTGACCTATATCGTGGTACCTTGCTCCAATCTCTGGAAGTGGCTGGTTATTGACCCATGTTGAAAAAATACTCAATATTTTGAGTGAAAATTTGGACCAAACAATTCTGATATTTTTTCTGTTAAACGTTTAATTTTTATTTGTTTGTTAATTTTTCCTTTAAGTTATTTAAATATTTCTTTAATATCGATTGTATTTATTAACTAAATTTATTAACTTTATTAATTTTCCATTTATTTAATATAATTATGCTTTTTAATAAAATTTTCACTAATTTGTTTTAATAACATTAAAAGTGTAAATCACTAATACTAAAACAATTCCACTGACCGCTTTTTGAATCTATTTGAATCCAATAATCCTGTTTTCGCAATTTTTTCCATTTGCGAACACATGCGTGTAATTTTTTGTTAGAAAGTTTTTGTAGATTTTTAGGAACTATATTTTACACAATATGTTATTAATAAGTACTGATTGTGAATGCCCAACAAAATTAATAAAATGTTGAAATTAAAATTTTCAGATGCATTACAGTAGGATGACGAATATGGTAGTATAGGAAACCTAAATAAATGTCAAATTTCCACACGTACATAAATTAAAATAAAACATTTAAAGTCTTTTTAAAATTTTAAATAATTTTTTAGTTTAAATTTTATTTAATTAAATTAAATGTTCTTTGCAAGGCCACTATATAATAATATTTTAAATATAAATTTTAATTTACTTATATCGTTTTAATTAATTTGAAATTTTTTATTAATTTTTTTTGTTTTTATATAATTTTTCTTCATATTATTGGCACAAAGGCAATAAGTTTAATATTAAAAATTTAAAATATAATTTTAATTAATAATTAATAATTTTTTGTTGTATTTAAAATAACCAAAAAGACTTGTGATTTAGCTTCGAGCATTTTACAGTGTTGTCGATATTTTAGACTCGTCAAATCACTCATTGTATTTATGTATTGTATATCGTAAAACTTATTAATTAATTAATTTATATATAAATAGTAAAAATTAACGGATTAATTTAATCCTTGAGAAATTTGTCTTGTGTGTTGTTTGTTTTGTATTTATTTATTGTGTGGTGTGCAGGTAAAATAATTTATGCATCCATTTCTATTGCGCGCGCATTTGATATGTTTCGAAGAGTTAAGAAATCGTTTTATAATTATTTTGCAGTGTTGCCGAGAGGTAGGCTCCGATAAAATACGAGCTTCCCATTAAAAAAAAAATTAGATCGTTAATTCAGAAGTTTTGTTTTATAGTAAAGAACGATATGTTTTACATAATTAAGACTAAAATTAAATCGCGATATTTATATTAAGAGAAGTATGTATAATTATTGTAATATTTTTGGGCTTATAATTAAATAATTCATTAATTAAATTTCAGTAAATTTCTACTTAATTTTATAAACTTCTTTTAAATTTTTTTCGTTGTTTCATTAATTTTATATGTTAAATTTTAAATCGTGGTCCTACATTATTTATTAATTATATAATTTTCTAGTATACAATTTTAAAGTTTAAAAAAAATTTCGTGCTGGAACAATTTTTTTCGAAATTAATAAATGAATTATATAATAGATATAATAATAATAATAATATAATTAAATCACAGCACAAACAAAAATATTAAAATAATAAAATTGTTACACCAGTTTGTTTAAAATGTTTGAATTGGTCGATACAGTCCTGTGTAACCGCATAGTCTTGCACGTAGCGCCGGTATTAAAAATGCTGCGGCCGTTATGTCTTTTAATAAATCCGAACATTCGCACACTAGAAGATACATTTTATCACCGTGTTGTGAAACACTTTTATGGAGTGCGATACGGCGAAGGCCCGCCGAACGTGGTAAATATCTATAGAGCATACGTGCTCCGGTCCAATAGAGCCAGTTGCGTTCAAACCGCTCCCCATCGTCGCCTTCAAACACTTTGTATACGCTTATTATATAACCGGTGGTTGGGGTTTGTGATTTTTTTATGCTACCTAATTCCGTGGGCGCTAGAATTAGGGGTGGTCGGCAAATTGCAGCTACTTCTGAGTATAAATCTAAGGTATGAGCGGCGGTGTATCTGAAATGAAAAAAATGACCGTTTGTTAATAATTAACAAGTCTACTAAATTTTGCTAATTTAGTAAATATTTTTTTATTTCTTTTAGTGCAATATAAAAGTTGATTGTTTTCGTGGTAATCCCGAACTATGAATCTGTCATATGAAAAAGTCATGAATAAGATCATGCTTCCTTTAAGGAATGTATAAATGTTTACTGTTGGACTCAACACTTAAAGATAAAGTATATTGTGGACATCAAATTTGGCTACCAACGAAAAATTTAGTCTTGGGGTTATCCACTTCCTCATCAGCTTCGTGCAGTTTGAATCTTGACAATTCAGCAAACGCTTAGCCAATGACTCATCAGTGACAGTCATCCATGACACTTACATAGACATTTATCAGTAAACGGAACTAATTCTTGTATGTGGCATGTCAGATATGAATCTTGCACTACCTGTGTGATCAATGACAGTTTGACATGATCTTATAAACAAACATTTGGGCTGCTGCGTTTTCAATGATTAAACAAAGAAAAAAATTCATTTTTGAAATTCCCGGAAAGGAGAAGTGGGCTCCAGATAGCGCGGTTTCCTATAAATAGGTGGAGCTATATGATTTTCCACCTTTTCTTTTCTAAGTTTTATGGGTACTCAAGTAAATTAAAAACTGCAGTTTGGTATTAAAAATACTGTTTGATTAAATTTTGTTAAAAAAAAAAATTACTGCTTCGGATTCGTCTATCGAACACTAATAAAAAAACACTACAATAGAAGATTACAGTTCTGTCTTAACTCATTACGTTTCTTGAGAAGTCTAGAAAAAATCACTCGAATTTAAAAAAAAAATAGTCCTGATTTACTACTACTTGTCTGATGCTTGAGCATACGAGAACTGATAATCGGAAAGGGAGAGAGAAGACGTTCAAAATTGAACTGACTACTATAGAGCGACTAAATTTGGTCGAAATTCGCTCTTACCTTGTAATGTAACCATGCACCTTAAACAAAACGCTTAGAGAGGCGTGATTAGACTAATGGATCTTGAGCAAGGATAAAATGGTCTCCATAATAAAACGAGGAACGGCACTATTACAGTGATCGGTACTATTACAAAACATAGAACTCTTTGTTGGAAAATAACTCAAGTGGTCACCGCTCAACTCACCGAAAAAAATATTTCACCGTAAACGACTGTTAATTCGAAATGTCAATTCACCGAAGACAGGGTTTATATTTTGTTTTATATTACTGATGGAATTAGGCGAGAGCCACTCATATACCAACAGTTCTAATTTCGCCAAAATCTTTTTAGGGTTCTCCGTTTGTGCATAGTCTGTTTATTGCTCAGCTCCAATTTTTGTAAAAATTTTCTCGTGGAAAGAAACCGACGCAGAGAAAGGCTTTTTTGGGATTTCCATATGAGTTCCGAAGGTCAATTTCTCATCCAATTTCGATAAAACTATGTTTGTATATACAAATTGGATTTCAATCTGATTTCTGAATATATGGTTTTGGAACGGCAAATATTGCGACAGAACAGATTGTATGATTGAAATGAGATTCCAATATTGGTTAAGTGTGATCCTTGAATGAATTTTAGCCACTTCTCACCATAAACTCGGTTTAAAGGAATTATATATATATATGATATCTGGTACTGGAAAATTACAGGATTTAAATGAAACTAAGTTGTTCGCAACTGTCTGGAATTAAATTCGATGTTCCCGATGCGAACAAGGTTCCAATAGATTTCCAAATGATATTTGAAATTTAAAGGGAACTGGCCTGTTATTCTCGACCGAATAACCAGGAAGTATATTTTTTTGATGAAAATGCAATCTCAAGATGTGTTTTCTAAATGGTTCTAAAAAATACCAAATTTACATCAGACTAAGTCTGACCTCCAACCTGATTGGGGTGGTAATCGCGTCCTACGTCCAAAATGGAATTGCAATACTAAAGTCTGCATGCGATTCTGGATATCGGGGTGGTACCAGATTTGTATGAATAAAATGGGCTTCCAATATGAGTTCTAAAAATTTGCTTCTGGAAAATTATGGGTTTGAATGTAACTAAGCCATTTCTCAACGGATTCGAATAAAACTTGAGTTGTGTGGTAATAATGGGATTTTAGTACGACTCCCTAATGTGGCTCTGAATATCGGGAATATTTGGCAGCTTCAATGAAATTATGTGGTTTTTCAATCCATTGGGATAGAACCACCCGTAGGTTTGTCTGATTAAAATACGATTTCAAAATGGATTTCGATTTTCGAATCAAACGCTTCGAACTAAGTCATTTATAAAATGAATACCCGCTTGGAAAAATGCAAAGAGAATATCGAAATGAATTCCGAATAGGCTTCTGACAAATAGAAAAATTGAGTTATTTGTCAACCGATTAGGATGGAACACGCCATTGGTATTCAACTCGGTTTGTAAATGCGGAATTCCATATCATTTTCACAAGTGATTCTGGAAAATGGTTATTTTAAATGAACTCAAGCTATTTCTCAATCGATTATGATGTAACTCGGTTCTTATGCGGAAATTAGGATTTCGAAAACGGTACCAAATACTTTTTCGAAGGATATTTGAATAAATCTAAGAATCAGTTTGATCGAGCAATACAATTGGACATCAATAAAAGTCTATAGCGGGCCTCAATATCAACTTATTTTAACATATCAGCCTTCTTTTTAAAGGATTTGTGATATCACAGAGAATATTTTCGAACATACTTTGACACTAGCCCAAGCAGCAACTAAAGTCATGAAATCAAGCCAATTCCCTTTTTTTAAAACAAAGTAGTTAATAAATAATAAAGAAGCATACGTCAAGACTGCCACCAATGTGCTCGGGTTCCAAGACTACACAAGTGTAAGTTAGAGATAAATCAAATGGACTACAGATAAATCTTGGCAGAAAACACAAGACATTCACGGTACTCGACGCAATCTGGAGGAATGAGTAGCAAATATTTGCGATTTTGCACGCTCAAATATCGCAATACGCGGAGATTTTACCACGAAAGTTCAATAGCTAATTAGGAAAAAATAGTTTTCCGAAGACAACTGATAGAAGTTATATCGGTATAATTAATACCCACTGACCAATGAAGCGGGAAGTTAAAAGTGACCGAACCATAGCCGGAATGCATATTAGAATCTCATATTCGTTATACACACCGAGTTACTTTCTAATTGGTATAAAATGCCTTTATTTTAGTCAATGCCTGTTCTCATCAATTAGGCAATATTGAAATTTAATTTCTTTTAGAACCACACCCAGACGTTATCTTAGAATATTTTTTTCGTCACACAGACTTTGTTTTGTCCAATTGCTAGAACATTGGCCAATGTCTATTTGTCATAGCTCATCTTCATCAATCTCTAGCTCATCTTCATCAATCGAAACGAGTTTAAACATTTAGTAGAAAAGTTGCTTATTATCAATCAAATTGGCTGTTACTGAAACTAATTTCTTGAACTCAACTTTTAATTCCATTTCCGTCATATAAACCGCTTTAAATTCGAAGAAGCTAATGGGGTAGATACTTGATCGGCTAGCAAGCAAGCAATTTGGTAGCCAAAATCCTGCCTACTCAATCAATTTTACCAAGAAAATTTGAATTTCAAATTATATTTTTTATAAAATATTTTGTTTATTTTTGCAATTGCACAGTTAAGGCGGTGATACATGTACAGATTTTGCCTTAAAGGCAAAAAAAATTACCTTATACAAAATTGAGAAATGTTCAATTTAAATTTTTTGCCTATAAGGCGATTCAAGATGGCCGACTTTCAACCAATCAGCGCGCATAATTTGTATGCCTTAAAGGCAAAATCTGTACATGTATCACCGCCTTAAAACAACACAAAAATTTGCTGTTCATTTTTTGAAGCCGCAAAATTTACTGTGCAATCGCAAAAAAAAAACAAAATTTTGTTGAAAAACCTAATTTCTTTGGTAAAATTGATTGAGTAACCAGGATTTTGGCTAGCAAATATCGCACTTCCAATATGTGGCCGGTATTAAACACACTCATTCAAGATCACGTTTATAGGGGTTTAAGTCTGACATTCGTAATGCTCGCTTGTCATTATTGACTGTAAGCAAACAAAATTAGTAGGCAAAAAAATCAATGGGACTAGCCTTATTAAGATAAGTATTTAATATCAATAATGATTAAATAATAAAATATACTTTAGCTTCAACATAATTATTGTCGTTTTCTATGGTTTATCGTTTTCGGTGCATACTCGTTTTCAGTGAATGTTGGTTTTCGATTAATTGTCGCAAAGTCAGATAAGGAAGATTGATGAAATAATGCATTTAGTCTAAGCATTTTGAACAGAATTTTACTTTACTCCACAAATTATGGAAGCAGATTCATTGCCAACTATGGAACAATTTTACTGTTACAATTTTACATCGTTTTCTATGAAGGCCGATTAAGGTGGTGAGCTTTGGTGAACTATAGTTTAGTTATTTATTAATCTTCCGTTATGCCTGTAATTTTTGCTCCAAACTCAGTTAGATGTCAATTTTTACAAATTTCAAATACGAGCAAAATTTGCTTTCGTGTTATTTTAGCTAGGTCTTTAGGTCGCAAACGCCAACGAAAATAGTGTAGAAGATAAAAATCTTCTATATTATTTTCACCTAGTGTCCCATAAATTTAAATAATACAAATGTAAGCAATTAAGGATTGTGGGCAACGATAAATTATTTGCTTCGGAGCTTTTATCTTAAAATTAAATAAAAATAACTATTTCCCTTTAGTGGAACTCCAACTTCAGTTTTAATCTCACGTTGTCATGCTCATTAATTTACGCGTAAACTCTAAATTTAAAGTATGAAAAATATGACATTTTAAATAAATTTACTAGATGCCGCTACAATATACAAGAAAACTTTCTAATGCATCATTTTTAATTATGAAATTACAGTAACAAATGTCGTTAAAAACAAATGTATTATCAGATTTTAATCTTGCAATATTGCATTAGATGGTCGTGACAACTAGTGGGAAATGTCCAGTATTACTTAAATCGAGGGGAATATCTCGGAACACGTGACCCTGCTAAATTATTTAGTCACTATTTTATGTTAGTTTTGAATCAGGTTGGTTATTTCATATTATTTGTTCGTTTAAATTTAATAAAATAAGTTGATGTGGTTCGTTTTATCGAAATATATTCAAGTTGATTTAAACTGATTGCAAAATATAATTCTATAGCTTACCTGATATTTTTTGGTTCAAACTTTTGCAGCGATGCACTTCGAATACCCGCATAAAAATTCGATGGATCCGTTTGCGTCGTATTAATTATGTAGTATGAAATGAAAGGAAAATCAGAATTACGCTCCATATTTGCCAGCAGCATTCCTCCCACAGCTGTATTCGCTTGTTGCACCTCATTCAAAAGTTCTGATGCACAACTACGCTGCTTCACTAACGGGTGTGCTAACGGTGATTCTACAACTGGGTCAATTGGCTCCAACGGACTCATTAAATGCGCCAATATTATTAATTTGGGATCGTTCACCTCGAGTACACTAAGCGGGCCCGAAATTGTTTGTTCGCCGGTATCACATGTTTGCGGCAGCGGTATACCCGCTGGTAAAAAACGATCTATACTATTGATTGGTATTATAAAACAATCACGATCGAGGGTTGATAATGAGATTGGTTCGCTTCGGGCACCAACTTGATTTTGTCCGGTTTGATTTTTGTTGCCAAAACTTACTGCGAATTGGCGGATGGAATGAAGGTAAAAAATAAAAATATTTTTTTTTTAATTAACTGAATAAATTGGTATATGCTTTCAAAAAATTAAAAAACAAAAGATTATTAAAATTAAAAATGAAAATTAATATAAAAGAATATTAAAATTATTAAATTAATTAACCAATAAATAAAATAAATATTATTATTTAATATAATTTTGAGAAATATATATATATAAATAAACAATACAAATATATAAATAAATAAATAATTAATTAAATTAATTAATTAAAAAAAAAATAAAAACAATAACAGTAATTATATTAATGCCAAACATCAAACCTTGCCTGGCGGCAGCAGTAGTAGGCGTAGGCACATCCCTCGGTTTTTGTGAACCCCATTTTAATAATGATACAGATGGTCTACGGTCAATTAAAGGTTGGGGTGCATCCACATCACTAGAAGGAGGCAATGGAAGAAGGGAATTCGCAGCACCCGATAAGGGGCCACAACGAGGCTCTGTAATATTATACTATGACACATACATCATTTTTTTTTATTTAGAAAAAAAAAATTTTATATTTTAAAAAAAATAATTAATTATGAAAAAATCGTATATAACCAAATAAAAAATTTATTTAAAAAATAAATAATAAATTATAAAATGGAAAATTGGAAAATTCAAGAAACAAAAAAAAAACTGATTGAGTAAAATTGTTTTGGTGTGGTTTAAATGGCATTTAGTCGTTAGTATCAATTTGTCCATGTTAGTATTCATAATTAGTTCCTATCATCACTTATTATATAAAACTAAAAATGAAAAAGTGGTGCATGCATCATTTCTCTCGCTCGATATAATCTATAACGCTGTCTGATATGTGCCAATTTCTTTTTTGTGAACAAATTAGCTTACCTTACAAAATCTTATTTACATAACAGTGTATCTAATACATAACAAACTACATATAGTGAGCAAATAAGCATCTACCGTATCTTGTTAATACGTATTAAAATAAGTCCCTATTTTTAACATTACAAAATTGCCTTAAGGTGTATGCTCGTCAAATATTTCATCAAAATTTTCACAAAGAACATTTAAGTAGAAATGCATAAAGGACAGAAAACATTAATGAGACTAAAGCTTACTGTAACATTTAATTAGTTTTAAAATTGTTTATCCATAATTATATTGTAACAACATCCAAAATCGTTGCAGTTCAGTACCAAACTAACTACAAATAACAACAACTACCTACATAATTTGTGTAGTTCCATTTGCCATATTATGTAGTACACTATTGTACATGCAAACGAGGTATACTGTTGTATAACAGTTTTTTTATAAAATTGTATTTTAATAAATCGGTTTTGGTTAAAATAATTAGATATTTCCCTAACTATACAAATTTTATTAGCATTACAACTACAAGTCGTTTTACAATAATTTTTACTAAAAATATTGAAATAGAAGGTTTAACACATTCATTAAATCTGTTATACAAAATTTTAAACTAAAAATAAAATACTCGAATCGCGCTACACCATTTTTAAAATTGACATGCGAGAGATTCGTTTGTTTTATAACATGTCGTATTTTATATTGTCGTAATACAATTTTTTAATTTATTTGGTTTAACGAAACGAACAAACAATTTAAATATAATAAATTAATATAGTCACAATATTATATTGTAAGTTAGTAATTTATAAAGTTTCAATTTAGATAGAGGATAGAAAAAAGGGAATTGTTGTTGACTTCTAAAAAGTGGAAGAATGTATTGGACGTTTGGAAAAATATCTGTAGAAGCCCTCAAATAATCAGTTTGGAACTAGGAATAAGGTAAGACGTTAGTTAAACTGTAGATGATATTTAGGATCATATTGTTTTTTGTCTACCTAAAAATTCGTTATAATTGTGTTGGTTTAAATTGAGTCTTCAAATCTACCGTGTAATCTAACAACTTTGGTTCGTTTTAGAATTCCTTATAGAAAATTGAATTGTTATAAAAATTATTAAAACGTGTCTTTTGAACAGTGAACACTTGAGCCTATACTTAAAGTCGTGGGAATATCATTTTTGTCATTTCGTCATATAAATTCTCGAATATTTTTAATAAAAAGTTCTGTAAAATTATAATTATAGGCAACTAATATCACAAATTAAGAATGATAGTTTTATAACAACTCACAGCGCATCCCCATAGAACACTTATGACTTTTGCCTTACAGAAAAGCATGAAAAATATTTTGAGAGAAAAAAGTGTTTTGCTCATTAGGTGGTTGCCTTATGGGAAAAGTTATCAAACTTTTAACTTCTGCCATATGAAAAATACAATGAAGTTAACCTCTTTTTGAATTGAATGGCAATTGTTTATTATTATGATTCAAGCGGAACGATATCCAAATCAATCCATCTTGATACGTATCAAAATATAAAATTCTGACTAACAACAGTTTTTTGTGGAGGTTAAAAATTAATATGTGAACATTTTGTACCAAATAAATAATAATAAAATATGGTTCAGTTCGATTTTTATTATTTTAAGTTTCGTAATACAATTTTTTAATTTATTTGGTTTAAAGAAACGAACAAACAATTTAAATATAATAAATTAATATAATCACAATATTACATTGTAAGTTAGTAATTTATAAAGTTTCAATTTAGATAGAGGATAGAAAAAAAGGGAATTGTTGTTGACTTCTAAAAACTGGAAGAATGTATTGGACGTTTGAAAAAATATCTGTAGAAGCCCTCAAATAATCAGTTTGGAACTAGGAATAAGGTAAGAAGATAGTTAAACTGTAGATAATATTTAAGATCATATTGTTTATTGTCTACCTAAAAATTCGTTATAATTGCGTTGGTTTAATTAAAATGAGTCTTCAAATTTACCGTGTAAACTAACAACTTTAGTACGTTTAAGAATTCCTTATAGAAAATTGAATTGTTATACAAATGATTAAAACGTGTCTTTTGAGCCTATACTTAAAGTCGGCGGAATATCATTTTTGTCATTTCGTCATATAAATTCTCGAATATTTTTAATAGAAAGTTCTGTAAAATTATAATTATAGGCAACTAATATCACAAATTAAGAATGATAGTTTTATAACAACTCACAGTGCATCCCCATAGAACATTTATGACTTTTGCCTTACAGAAAAGCATGAAAAATATTTTGAGAAAAAAAAAATGTTTTGCTCATTAGGTGGTTGCCTTAGGGAAAAGTTATCAAACTTTTAACTTCTGCCATATGAAAAATACAATGAAGTTAACCTCTTTTTGAATTGAATGGCAATTGTTTATTATTATGATTCAAGCGGAACGATATCCAAATCAATCCATCTTGATACGTATCAAAATATAAAATTCTGACTAACAACAGTTTTTTGTGGAGGTTAAAAATTAATATGTCAACATTGTGTACCAAATAAATAATAATAAAATATGGTTTAGTTCGATTTTTATTATTTTAAGTTTCTATTGGGTATGGCTCTTCATAAGGTAAAAGTAAAAGGCAAAAGTCATTAGACAAAGTTTTTTGCAATGGGGATGCGGTGTTAGTTTTTAAATAGAAAGTATTTTTTCCGTGTACGAAATTACGGATTTCATCGTATCCGTATACAAATGAAAAACCAATTATAGTTTTTTTGCAATTAACATCGTTCTGTGCAAGAAATATCGTGTAGGCAAATTTATCATCGTGCAGGATCACTACAACCACTGCACATGCAGATGACAAATTTCTTGAAATGTATTTCATGAGAAACACTAATGAACAAATCAACTAACGTTGTCGATTCGATAGGGCACTAAATGTGAATTGTGAATTCGTTTGTTCAGAACTGCCCTTGGACAAATGCCGGCTGATGACAACAAAGTTGTAGTAAGAGCACACAAAACACTTGCCGGTCAACATGAAAAACAGTCAAATGCAACAACATTTGATTGAATTTAACTAGCGTGATATAATTCTTAATCGCAGATATGGTGAAGATCAGCAAGTCTTAGAAACTCAACTCAAGAATATGGATATCATTTCAACATCAAATTGAGAAATCCGCAAACAGTTTAGGAAACGAATAAGAAAGTCAGTGTCATGAACTACTATTCATATCGATTGATGATTTGTGAAAACACTGTAAATCATATTATCTTGAAATGTCGACTATTATCCTTTCAATATATTGTCGATATGCATACGAAAGTCGGTACCGAACGACTCATCTTCATTGGATTAAATCAAACCAATGTTGCCTTCCATTTACATTTACAGAGAGTCCACGGCACATGCATGAATTCGCATTGTAGTTCACTACATTACATGTAGTTCACTACATAAAATGCACCTCCACCTCCATCATCTCCACCAACAACGTTATCATAAAAAAATACTACACATGGAATTTTCAACGTCGCAAACAAGGCAAGGCAGTTGAATAACATTCCAAATTATATTCGACCGACGCGTCGACGCGTTAGGCCATCTGTACGTTTTTGCTTGAGATTACTGTTACATTGATTAGTGAACCGAAATAATACTTAAATTTGAGAACAGTAAACGGTCAAGTATGTGATACTATACCGTGAATCTTGCCAAGAATTAAATTTTCTTCAAAACGATGCACATTGGAACACTTCACTTGCGGTTGCATTGAATAGTGCTCAACCACAGTAAATAAGCACGTTATTTGCAGTCTATTGATAACGTGCTTCCATCCAATCCAGAATACCTTTGGGAAAATACAAATAATATACTACCCCTTACGTCGTTAGATTAGAGTGCAATGAATTAAAATCAGGACATTCAATTCACATGAAATGTGTATAACTATGCATTGGTTTCAATTGAAAGATAGTCTACTCAAACTGGTCAAACTGCAAAAAATTTTGTCCGACAAGACGAAAAAAAATCTTGAACAAATTAATATCACGGATGATTATGAAATACTTTTTAATTATATGTGTTGACTTAGTACACATACATAGTGAGAATTTCTTGAAGTTTCTGATCTGGTGATATAATTCGCCAAATCGATAAGTTCTTGTTTTTGTACTATCGGACATGTTAAGATTAATATCTCCATCTTAAAGTTGTTCCCACTGAGTTAGCGATTCGTTTGCACTCCGTAGTGTTGAGTTCGTTTGGTTGGACATGATAATTCGTGCAGAGATAGCGGAAATTTCACATATTCAATATGTGTAACTAAAAGCTAAGCTGGATGTGTTGCGTTGCGAGATAAGGCTTATCCATTTAACCGTAGAGGTAATAGTGGTTCGTCTGGTTTCCAATTTCATCCCCCTTTTAAGAACTTGTCCTCAGTCGGTGCATAGATTCAAATGCTGAGCGATGGAGTAAATGTTGCTCCTCTACGCCAAACAATGAGCCTTCGATTATTCGAGAATCTCGCTGTAGATGCTGAAACTGCCTTATTTGAACAACCAACCCAACGAAAATCAGTATTTGCACTACAAATAAAGAAAAGCATTGATAACTATTCTTCTCGGTTAAACTCTTCTTCTGCTGCTTCTAATACTAGCCTCAAACTACGTGACCATGACCTGATAACTGGTAAAGCTGATAAAGGCAATACAATTACCGTGGTCACAAAAGTCGATTACTGTAATAAAATTTCTGATTTTATTACAGAATCCAAAGAATAGAGCTTGGCAGCGGTCCAACTAAGTCTTTTAATACTTCGGTTGGTAAGTGTATCAACCGCTAGAACCGTCAGAAGTTTAATGTAACTGGTTGGAAGTACTCTGTCATGAATTCATCTGCTCCGATTCTTTATGGTTTACCAAAAATCCTTAAGGGGGAGTATTCCGATTAGAGCAATAGTCGCATATTGCAACGCTCCTGCCTACAAGCTACGAGTATATAAGGGTTTCATAAAAAAAAAAAATCAATTGTCATACTAATTTCTTTTCGGCTTATTCGGTTAAGAACTCGGTAGAATTGATTAACAAAATTCAAGACGTCGACATTCCATTACATTCAAAACTAGTTTCGTTTGACGTTGCCAGTCTTTTCACTTCTATTTCAATTAATACTTTGCCCCAAATAGTTTGTAATTACTTAGATAGGGATGTTGTAGATGAGGCCTTACGTCGTGAACTGAAATTGATGTTTGTGACTTGTATCAAACAAAGTTATTTCTGTTTTGATAGTACATGTTTCAAATTCGCTGATGGTCTACCCATGGGCTCCCCTCTGTCACCAATGTTAGCTGAAATTTACATGAATTTTTTCGAACAAACATATCAAGCAACAATCGTTTCTTTCGTCATATAATCTTTATGTATAGATATGTTAATGACATATGTCTATGGAATGGAACTAATGGACTGTTAGACTCATTCCTTACTTGGTTAAATTCTCAATATCCCATCATTGATTTTACATTGGAAAAAGAAGAAAATAAATGTATTAACTTTCTATCTTCTTTAGACTTCAAAATTTATCGGAAACCCACGTTTATAGATGCCGTTATCCCTATATCTTCAAACCATCCCCATAATATTAAAATGTCAGCTTTCTACTCACTCATAGATAGACTAATAAACATCCATTTGACAAATTCAAATTATAACATGGCAACGAATAACGGATATGCAACTAAGACTATATTAAAATTATTAAATAAAAAGCTAAAGCGTAAACCTCCCAACCACCTGTTGTTTATACGGAAAAAGCGACGCCAAATTTCCCCCGTTGGACTATCCGGTGGATAAAACTGTTATCCACCGGATAGTTCAACGCGGGAAATTTGGCATCGCTTAGAGAATATATAGGAAAACCGAACCAATAGCTCTTGTCGACACAATTTTGATAATCCAAATTGTGTCGACAAGAGTTATTAGCTGTTTTGATTTGGCAAAGTCCGCTTAGCTTTAAATAATCAAATATTAGTGGCCAATTTTGGTTTCAGCAATATGTACTTGTGAATTTCCAGTATCGGAAAATAATGGTTCCTCATAGTTGGCGTATTTATCAGTTGTAATTAAAGAAGAGTTGGTTTTAAATAAAACTAAAAAAATAAGACTTTCATAAAACCGATTTAGCTTGCAATTACTACTGAAATGAAAGCCATCTATGATGAACAAATATTTTCCGTTACTAGAAATTCACAAGCAAATATTGCTGAAACCAAAATTGGCCGCTAATATTTTATTTTTAAAACTAAGCGGACTTCGCCAAAGCAAAACAGCTATTTATTATTAATTTTTCCGTATAAACAACAGGTGGTTGGGACGATCAATAGAATAGTATTTATTGACTATTTTTGTCTCTTCTTCTTTTATTTCTTTTTTTTCCTTTTTTCTACTATACATTTATAATTAAATTTTTATTTTGCAAATCAGTAGATACTCCTGACGATTACCGAACAACACGAAATCGATCGAGTGATTTTTTAAACTTTTTGAAAACAATTTTTAATTAAAATATTCAAAAATATATTTTTTTTTGCGAAATAGATAACTAGTGTTAAATAAAATGTGTTTATTAAATAGAATTAAGACACAAACATTTTCTTGTTTTGGGTGACATTGCAACCCATGCCGGGTTAATGTACACAAGCTACGCCAACATTATTACAACAGTAGTTTGCTGACTTGTCGGCATACAATGTGTGAATATTGGTTTTAGATGGTCGATGTCGTGTTGACTATATAGGTTCCTTATATCTTATAAACATTATCATTTACTTGGTCTTATTATAACATTGCAATTTTAATCAGTCTAACATCCACCAAATTTATTAGAACTGTACGTAGATTCATTGCAACCAGATGTTTGTGGGCTTAAGAACAGTAAACTCTGTTAAATACTTTCATGTAAAACTGACGTTACCCGCTATTGTAGAACCAATATATAATAATGTAACAGGCCGAGAAGGTGGTAGATACTGAACCATCTCTCCAAATTTACAATAAGACATATTATTTATAAGAAAAAGTCCACAGACTTAATTTTAATATATTAGTTATATTAATTTTAACTGATGATGGTGGAAACCATGGAGAATCACATTTTATCAAAAACCAAACGAGGTGGACTTTTCTTATATTTTTGGAAATGTTACCTAAAATAGCGTAAAGCAATTCATACGTTAGATAACCTCAATTTACATTGATTTGAACCAAACCTATTTTTATACAAGAGTTTTAATTGTTAATTGGCAAGTTGAAAAGGTACGATTTTTAAAACAGTAATCTGTATTGTAACCTTAAAAAATTGTTCACTAAGCAAATAATTATATAACATCATTTTGTATTATCACTATAGTGCAGTAAACACAAAAAACTTTAATAGATATTTTAACCGCAAACCACTTTTTTAACCGCACAACATAATGATTATATGAGGAGGTGGTGTAAATTGGGGTGAGTCGCTTGGGGGATAATGAATTAAATATTTGTTTTTTATTTTGTACATGCGGTAGGTATAGTCCATCCTCTTGCGTTATTTAAATCAATTAATTTTCAAGTGGATTTATAATTAAAAATTAAATGAAATTTTTAAATCTGTATTATGTAGATAAATCACACAATTCAAGTGGTTGGTATAATAAAAGTTCCCTCCTGTCCGCGACATATAATGTTAACAGTACAATAAAGCACAAAAAATTTTACTCAATCCTTATAATATCGTGCACACATTATGCTAATTACGCCAAATATTTGTTTTTGTTTATGTTTCTGTCGTATGAAGCACTATTCCTAAATGGGTTTTCCGATGGAATCGATTTCTTTTGTTATTAACCTGCGGAAAAACCAAATGGTTTTAATAAAAGAAAATCGTGTAAAGTTTTTTTTTTTCATTTTGGCCGAACATAATCATCTGCATCATATATAGTTCATCTTTGTTTAAAAAAATACTTGTGCTGCTTTTCAATTGCATGTTGAGCTTTTCAAAATACAAAAATAACAAAAAGAAAATTCAAACAGAAGCCAAAAATTAACTTGAAAAAAATAAAATAAAATAAAAGCTCGATGAGGTTAAGTACAAAATTGTATGCGACCAAAAAAAACAGCTTTAGTATTATTTGATTGTTTCGGTGGTATATTGATATACGAGAGTCTGTTCTTGGTGCAGCACGTGCCAAATGTAATTTGGTAATATACCGAAAAATCGGGAAATAAATATTACAGTCGAACGAATAAAAGTCGATGTTTATCTAGTTTAAGTGGCCTCTTTATACGATAAAGTACTGTAGCCGTGCAGAATTATTATTTTTTGGTATACATACGAGTACAGAATATTGTTTTTGTTGCGACTTATTATTTTGGAAAATTTCCAAACAAAAAAAAATGTTTTCTTATAGTTTTGTTATTTTTCGACTAAATCAGTTTTTCCTTTGTATGTTTTAAATGTGACATCTATGACATCTGTTGAACTGATGGAAATTTGATTATAAAGTACTTGTTGGGTTTCCCGAAAGCACACTTTTACATTTTGCAAATTTTTGTTGATTAATTCTTCTTTATCGTATAAGTAAAGGGTAATTAACTAATTATCAGAATTGTGTCAAGAAACCATAAATTTATATCTATAATTTCACCATGCAACAGAACTTCCGAGTTCTTGCTAAGGCCAATAGAAGGATTTTGTAGGCATTTTTCTAAGCTGAGAAGAATTAATAAAAATATTATTGAAATGTTTACACTGACATTCAAAATGCTAGCCTTTATAAACTCGTATTATTTGTAACATATTTTGTTATGCTAATGTAAATGGTATGTTTGCGCTAATTATAGTCACGCAAATTTAAAAGCTGTTTGTAATAATGTTGTCAGGCGATAATGACTATAAAAACTGCAGATGGTCATAACTAAGTGTACAGAAGGATTTTTATTTGGTCTTTTGATATTTTTATTTAAAGGCTCAGAAACAAATTTTTGTATTCAAATTGGGCAGTAAATTTGACTACCAAATTGCGTCAAATTAACCTTTGGTTTATTAATATTTTTCTTGCGTTAATTTATGAGAATTAATTAACTTTTTTCTTTATATGTATTTGTTAAACAGAACTAGCAAGGCTAATTATGAAAAATTAAGGATGTAAACGGGAGGGGTCAAATCAAAGGCTCATGGGGCCAAACGATATCACCACATTTTGATATTAGTCGGTCGGGAAAAATTTCTCGCAAAATTTGCATCGTAGGACGAGCTTGTATGATGGGACATCGTCTTGATGTCTTGACTGCCCAAATAGCGACTAATTCAGTTTATTAACAAAACCAGCCAAGTCGAAATATGCTTCGTCGATCATAATGATTTTACTCGAGAATTCCAATCTGGTCATTTGTGTATGCAAATTTTCACCAGTGTCACCAATGTATGCAAATTTTCAAAATTATTTGTTACACGCTGAATGGTTGACTTACTCGGCACATGATTACCACGAAAAAAGTCACGTAATTTTCTCCGCCCATTCGGAATTGAACAATTATTTAAATAACATGTTTTAATATGTTGTTGCAGCATTAGATGCTTCATAATAAATTGTCATCGACCGCTCACTGCGACTGATAAATGCGAACTGACAAGTATTATCCAAAACGAAATGGCGACCAAACAAAATCGACCTGGAACATAAAAAGCACCCTGTATTTATTTCATTCATTATTTTGTTAATAAGCTCGTGCAATGTGAATTGAAACTATGTACCTAGTAAATATTTTTGGAACTTCCCTTACCGAAAGCATTTCTTTAATTTGATTTAATTTCAGTAGCGATTAAATTACAAGCAACGATTAAATTACAAAGTTTTAGATGAATGTAAAATAATGATAGTTTTTTAGTTGCTAATTTATTGAAGCAATTGTTGAAGACCAATGCCATTATTAACCATTAAATCTATTAAATCTTTATCCTTCCTTCTAGTAGATTAGAACTGTGTTGTCTTGTGCCGTACGATCGCTTTGTGTCTGCAACTGGGTGGTACCGTTCTAAAAAAAACTGTCCTATCTTTTCCTCTTATTATGTGTAAAGAGGCTGTAGAAATAGTACCGCCACATCTTGTCCAGTACTTGGTTCTACAGTCCAATCAATCAATCTATTAATTTTCAGATTGCTTTGATTCTGGCCATGACTAAATGAGTCTCTTGTAGTGTGTGAGGATTATACGAGCATATAATTTGCGATCTGCCATCTGAGATGTACAAACTATGACAGTACTACGACATATATTGCTGAAATTACTTCAGTGGATACATGATGACTGTCAATCAACCACATCTTGTGTAGACACTTTTAACTGAATCCTAAACACATCCATCACGAAGCTCATTAGAACTCGAAAGTTCTACTAAACTAAATATAAATCAAGTGAAACTCTCCAACAACGAATAGAGAATTCACGGTGGCAATCACAACTATAAGAAGGTGAAGTGCCAGACCTAGATAACAACGAGGTCAAAGTAATACAAAAATCCTGGTCAATTAATGGCCCGAGTATTATAAACTTCTTGAATGTGTCAAGGAGTTTTACCAAATTCTTAATAAAATGAAAAAGTAATAATAATCCAGAAGCATAGAGACCGGGAAAAATTGAGGTACAAATAGTTCAGTTTCAGAAAAACAGATAGTGGTCCTGTTACAAGATTGGATCAATTACATATTGAATGATAAAATGATACCACAATAAAAGACCCAAGAGAGTCAAGTGTTATAAAAGAGTCAAATAATGAAGATTGTCTAACTAATATTTAACAGCTACTTCTCTGATGAAATAGCTGTTGTGACAAACCATGGCACGTGTTCGAAAACCGTAAATATAGTATTCAATAACCAGTTTTACTTCCGAGA
Organism: Nephrotoma appendiculata; assembly: GCA_947310385.1. Lineage (NCBI taxonomy): Eukaryota > Metazoa > Arthropoda > Insecta > Diptera > Tipulidae > Nephrotoma > Nephrotoma appendiculata. The sequence goes on from OX371223.1 coordinate 39,321,021, forward strand.
AGTTGAATTTGAGGAGGACAAGGTCCTACTCTTTGACGGAAATTAAAGAAAAGGCGGACCGCCATACAATATAGCTTTCCTCCTTCAAAATGACCTTATTAAAGTTAGCTGATAGATTCCAGCTGAAAGCAAAAATTGTCGATAATGTAGCTAGTATCTTAGATTTCTCACCCGAAAGTAAACAATTCCGATCCGTTGATTGATGCTCATGTTAAAACATACCAGCCAAAATTTTTCAGCCGAAAGGATATTTACATTTAATTTTTAAATTTACTTTAATTTTAATATTTTGAAAAAATTAATTTTTTAATCTGGGTCGTTTATGTGGTTAATAATTTGTTCAAATTTTTATAATCATAGATCCATAGAGAAGGGAAAAAACCAGTTTGAACTATATGATAAGCCACAATGTTACTTTGATAAATATTAATATATTGCCGTTCCAAACATGCTTTATCATTGTTGCCACGAAATTCCTTTGATAGGCCTAAATGTTAGTCGAACTCTACCTAATGTCATTTAATGATCCTTAAGACTGCGTACATGACATCGGGTATAAGTTCGGAAAAATCCCATGGTATCGTGTAATGTGAATGTATTAAAATAACAACAAAGTTAAAAATATTTCAACTCGAGTATGGTAGTAGGCGGGGCATAAAGCATTTCACGAAAATTGATTGGTTTTGAGTTCGAGTATGACGCTTTTTATTTCCGATGTCATGTATGCAGCACAATGTTAGCCAAATTGATACCACTAAGATCATTTGATAGACTTTAATGTAAGTCAACTTCGATTCGATTGTGGAGAAATTCTAATGGAGAAAGGGTGTAATTTTGCAAAATCCCGCTAATTTAAAATAGTGAAAATGCATTGAATTGCCTGGCGTTCCAGATTAACCTGCTTTATCATTGATGTCATGGACATTACACCCCTAAATCCAAAGTGTTTTTTCGTCACAGCCTATCAAATGACTAAAGTGGCATCAATGATTAGGCATGTTAATCTGTAATGCCAAACCATGCATTTCATTTTCAATATATTGAATTAGCGAGATTTTGCCAAATTGCACCCCTGTATCCCCATCAGAATTTCTGCACAATTGGGTCGAAGTTAACTTACAATCTCGAAAAAGTAACGGGAATTGGTGAATAAAACATAAAATATTTATTATTTATTCAAATTTATTGTATCGCCTTCAAAGAATAATCCAGGCCCACGAATAATCCAATCATCAAAACATTTTTCAAACGCCTTTTCCGGAATCTAGTTCAGTTCTCGCCTCGAATTCTCTTTTAAGTCTTCTATCGACTGTAATCGGGTGCCTCGATCCGGTAATTTGAGTTTTGGAAAGAGAAAAATGTTAGCAAGAGCCATATCAGGTCAAGGTGGTTGTTCGATGATATTTGTTGATTTTTTGGTCAGAAATTCATTCAAAATGATAGCCTTGTGAGATGGCGTGTTGTTGTGGAGTAAAATCTATGAGTTTTCTTTCCACAAACCTGGCCTTTTTCGACGAATTTGCTTTCTCAAATGCCGCATATAACGCCCGGACAATATTCTTTATTTAACGTCTGACCTTCTGACAAGAATTCACAGTGCTCAACAACGCGATAATCAAAGAAAATAGTCAACATTACCTAGACTGTTGATTTTACTCGTTTTTTCGGTTTCGGCTCAGTTGGTAGGTGCTATTCCGAGCTTGTTGACTGGTTTGCATGTCAAACTCGTAAAGTTTTTGAAGAAAATTCAGGCCTTATGGAATTTTGGAATTAGTCGACCGCCAACGCTTTTGCCCAAATAATCGTGTACAATGGTACGAACTGATTCGTGAGACACATAAAGTTCAGCGGATATCTCTCTCAAAACTAAATGATGATTTTCCGTCGCCATTTTCTTCACTTTATTGATCTTAACTTCACTTGAAGACGTTGATGGCCAACCAGAGCAAGGCGAATCTTCCACCACATCTCGACCTATTGATTGCACTATATCACTCATATGTACGTGTTTTTCATAAAGTCGATTCACCGTATAAGCCTTCTGTAAGATTTTCAGTGATTCGGCACACGAAACTCTATTTGCAATACAAAATTTGAGACAAATTATTTGTACGATATTTTTATTCATTATAAAAATCAAAAAACACACTTAGGATGAACTGACAAAATAGAGCACTGTTAACAAGCTAAATGACAGATCGCGCTCAAACTTCTCGTCGACAAAAAATTCCCGTTACTTTATTGACAGAATCTAAGTCAACTTCAACCCGATTATAGAGATTTTTTTCCAAAATTTTGCTAATTCAATTCACTGAAGTTGCATTGATTGGTCTGACTTTCCAGATTAACATGCTTTATTTTTGATTCCATTAGTTCATTTGATAGGTTAGTGAACTGTTAATGTTAGTCAACTTTGACCAAATTGTGGAGAAATTCTGATGGGGATACAGAGGTGTAATTTGGCAAAATCTCGCTAATTCAATATATTAAAATGCATTCAATGGCCTGGCGTTTCAGATTAGCATGTTTTGTCATTGATGCACTTTCGGCTAAAGAATATTAATCAACGATGTCCTATAGTTTTGGCTGGGTAAGCGAGGACACTATCTGCATTATCGATTTTATTTTATCTCTTGGCTGTAAACTTTCGGCTAACTTTAATAGTATTTCAAAACCATCGTGATCGAACTTGAACAAATTAGTAAAATATTTTTCATAAAATTTGGAACTATTCTGAATGATAGACAGATATTTGTTTTGCATCAACGATGAGGTTACCAAGACGTATAGAAGTTTGGTTTTGACACTCATGAAACATTTAATTGTTTAATTTAAAAAGTTCGGGTTTCTCATCAGGCTGCAGTGACCAAACTACAAAAATATGGAAAGTACCTTTCTTCATATTTTTCATAGTTGTCGAAGAACCCGAGTACTAAGATTATCGATGTCATCGTTGTTGTATTGATGAGTTGGATGTTCTGACAAAACAAATACAAATCAATAAACCAAATAGGATAATCTCAACCGATCGCAACTGTCCTGGCGATGGCCATTCAATTTGAAATATTGTTGAGTGAACAAATCACATGTTATAAAACAAGAAAACAAGAGTCATTTTTTGACCTTCCTCACTTAAAGTTGAAAAAAAATCATTATTTTTGAATATTTTTATTTCAAATAAATAATTACGGGCCCATAAAGAAGTTTTGACAGTACTTATATTTCCACAGAATGTCTGTTCTGGTTATCTTTGTATTTTGTGGTTAGACTAGAAGAAGCCTAGAATATTTCTGAAACGAGCGGTTGCGAATTTGATCGAAGCTGAAAAAAATGCTGCCAATCATTTCCGTACAAAAAACAATTTAGGCTAGGTAGTACAATGCAACTTTCCAGTAAAATTCCAGACAAAAACTACGATACCGACATATTTTGTATTAGGTGGTAGTACAAAATTCGGGCAATGTTAGCGGAAAATTACCTTCTGGATCCCACATAAATTCCTGGATCCCTTGCATATGGTTTGTCGCGTAGGGGGCATTGAATGTGAGTTGTGGTACTAACAGTGAACACCTGTGCCAAAAATCAGGGCATATTTTATGAAGCATCATAATTAAATAAATTAAAAGCTCTGGACGTCATGATAATTTGAAATGGATGTAATTAGACCAATTCGTAAATGGCTGGATCCCATATTTATAATTTGTCGTGTGAGGGGGCAATGAATTAATTTATTCGTGTATGAGTATTAAAATGTAAATATGCGCTTATATGCGGTACGATCACTTAGTTTATAATCTAGATTCTATAGCCAAGCATATAGCCAATACCACTTGCAGAACATAAAAGAACATCACATTTTGATTCAGACTTGGTCGAAATGCTACTTCATTGTTCCATCGCCCTATTTCCATAAAGGACTAAATTAATTTTTATACTGAATATTTTATTACAAAACTATCCTAATTTCTATGGCGAAACGAATTAAACCGCTTAATATTTTATCATTCTCACCGATTGGAACGCTCATTAAAATCCAATCAAATCATCTAATTTGTTTACACGTGTTTCTATTTAGTGAAACAATCAATTAAAAATAATAAACAAATTGGCATCTTACAACACATATCGATCAAACCTACAAATGTGCTGTCTAGACGTACACAATACACACCACCCCCATAAATAATAATTATAATTAATGTTAGTTAATTACTCGGATTTGAAATTATCTCATACACATATATTTATAATATACACCCTGTACACGACTGTAAATTTGAGATAATAATTGTTTATTCACGATATATTTTAATCGTTAAGTGTTTTCTTCTTAAAATCGTGTTAGAGATGCGCAATATTTACATTTCGCCTTGGCTAAAGACATTAAAAAATTAAAATAGAAATTCTTTTATATAAATAATATTATTTTAAATCAGTAAATTATAGAAGAAAAATATTGCATTACAGATCAGCTGTGGACAAACTTTTTGCGAATAGTAGACATAAATTAAATTGTAATCCCGAGGAAGATGTAAAGACATTCACAACTTTTATATTAGGCACGCGGACTAGTAAGCTAAGTAGTTGGACTGTAACACAAAAAAAAAGTAATTACAAAAATTATGCAAATTCAACAGAGACAATTAGACATGTAAGACAATCATAACAAATAAAACACTCTTAAGTAAATACAAAATTAATAAACATAGTTTTAATCTCTAACAATTTCTTTTTTGGTTGCGGTAACAAAACAAAAACAAATAATTTTTGGTGCAAAGAAAATTTAATATAGAAAATTAGAAAATTAGAAAACTTTAAATTTTTTATTTTTAAACGAGACAATTTTGGATTTTACGTATACTCTAAACCTAACTAAAAAAAATCTAGCTACATTTTTACTTTATATACGAGAAAATTAGAAAAAAATAGTAATAGAACATAGTAAATGAAAATCACAAAAAATGTATATAAAATTAATAAAAAAATATTCACACCTTCATCTCCTTGGTAATTGGTCCGGGCCGGTGCAAAAAATAAATGTGTACGATAGTGAACCTCGTCGACGGACACGCCATAACTCATGTCGCGTGATCTTTTCCCCTGGTTACGATTTGGATTTATTTTGCCTAGTTTGGCGGCACCACCGCCCCCACCCGATTTACCACCCTCCCGAAAATTTTTCCGGAACATTAAATTCATTTTGGTGGATTTTTTTTTATATGTATATGTATATTTTGTATTGAGTTATTTTGGATTAATTAAATTTACTTTAGATATCTAATGTATTGAAAAATAAAATTATCAATTTTTCATTCGCATATGCAAAGTGTTCTCTTTGTTTCCGACGCGACGACTCGTGATATAAAATTTTTATTTTTGGTTAATGATCTTGTTAGTGTGATTTTTCTATAGCCACCCACGAATAAATTATCTGTAAATAAATTTTGATTGTCGCACGTGCTATCCGCGTAAAGACGTATATTTACAACATTTTTTATTGATATAAGATAATGGTGACAGTTGCTCTTCATCGACGTAAACGAGTTCATATAGTTGTTCGAATAGGCTTATTTTCTGAATCAAAACTTTCAATCATACGTACAAACATACACAAACGTTAATACAACATACATATACTAACTTTAAACCTCCGAAATAAAACTCTACTTATTAATAATTCTCCCAATTTCACTTTTTTTTACCCATAATTTATGTAGAAATGTTAGATAGTAATGATATGTTCTAAAATAGTTTACTACCATTGGTAACCATTGATTTTAGAGAAGTGATTTGTAAAAATAAATTGTTTGCGTCGTTGGAAATGGTTTTCCAAATTTAAGATCCACCGTGACATGGAAATGTCAGAAACGACGTTTTCTGAAAGCATCTTCTAGTTCTTGCCTTACAATCATGAAGGTCTATTATGCTCGTATAATATGTTTTCGAACATCGTTTTCATAGTCGGTTTTGTATTCTCGTTTCTCAGTGCACAAACCTTAATGAAGATTTGCATCCTCGTTTATTTTTTTTCCTTATTAAAACCAAACCACAACATCACAAAAAGAATGGAGGAAATGAAAACGATGTTCTGAACAAGGAGGTAGAATTAAAAGATTTGAGCGAGAGGTTTAAAATATTGATATTTGGAAAACTGTGCCGCAAGACTACGATCAAAATTCAACTCAATTCAGAGACGACAATACTTTACCCACACCTCTTTTAGAGTTAGATACTCCGATTTCAGTTTGTATTTTTTTTAGTTGATGCAATGCTTAAATTGATTCTTAGAGAAATCAATCTGTATGGTGCGGGGAAAAATATTGCTAATCCTTACAGACCAACCAAAATGGAACTACGGATAGGAGTTTGTATACTTTTTTCATCCAACAGCGGAGTATACTTGTATCGAGATGTAGGAAGCAGAATAGTACAAGACGCGATGTCTTTCAAATCTTTCGTTAAGATCATACATATCTTACAATACGGAACAAGAAATTTACGTGGACGCATAAATTTGCAGTATAAAAACCAGAAGTAATAGAGCAACATGTTCCTTCAAAACTGGTTACTGGTGGTACCTCAGGTGATATTTTTTAGTTTTTTTTTCTCTAACTTTAACTGTATAATTTTAATTGTATACTTTAGGTTACACGTACAAATTCGAGATTTATACCGGTCAGGCTATATCGGCAGATACAAGAAGAGAATTTAGGAGGATCGGCAATCACACTGCATTTTGCAACAATTATTTCACCACACTGCCACATATTTTATACCTACAAAATGAAGGTATTCTTTGCATCGGTATTATACGGCAGAACCGTATACTAAATCTTAAATAGACTGAGAAATGCAAAAAAACGCTAGGGGGTTTTACGAAGAATGATCAACCAGTTTTGAGAATGTTGTAATGTCTCTTGTCCATTGGAGTGATAAGAAATATGTAATCTTTTATCAGTTTTATTGCGGAGCATTGCCCACATGTACAGTAAATAGATGAGATAATAAAAATAAGAAAGATTAATATTCAACGCTATTATTAAAAAATTTAACCGTCACATATGGGACGTCAGCGTCATAGGTAGGTACAGAATTAAACTGATTTCCTTAAAATGGTATTTAAGACTGTTCTTTCATTTCTTAGATGTAGCTGTATTAATTCGTGGATCATTCGGTCTACAGACAACTTTGTGTCTCTAGAAGAATTGCATCAGTGAGTTTAAACCAAGTTGGTTCTTTTGAAAAATCAAGCGCATCCAGATCATCGATTGAACCAAGCTTTAATGAAAACGACGCGCAAAAATCGACTCAGGAACGTACGGAATTTGGACAAACTTTCCTTTATTATCGTATTAAGGGTTAAATGGGGTAGATGCGTAATCCCTGATTATTAAGGATGGCCCATCTAACGTTTGCAATTTAATTTGGCTCTAATTCAAAGACGAATGAATTTTTTCAAAGAGGTTTATTTTATTAGAAAGTATATACATTGCCATTTTATCGAACACAATTTCATTCAAATGACTTCCACGGTTGGCTTTACAGTACCCCATTCTATCAACCAAATTGTTCAGAACATTTTCGATTGTATGGGCCTATCAATGGCAACTTTGATTTAATCTTTCAAGTCTTGGATAGACTCTGGGTGGGTCGCGTAACACTTATTCTTAACGGCTTCCCACAAAAAAGTACAACGGAGTCAAATCGCAGCTGCGTGGTGGCCAATATCCGTTACAGATGATTATTCAATCCCCGAAGACAGTGTGCTTTTGCACACAGGTTACATGATCGATTGTTTCGTTTGCGGTGTGGCAAGTTGCGTCGTTCTGTTGAAACTAAATGTCATGTGTGTCCTCCTCTTGAATTCTGAGTAGCTAAAACTCAGTAATCATGGCTCGATAACGCTCCCCATTGACTGTAAGGGAGACTGACTCCTTGCTTATTTTCAAGCGACAATTTTGCCTGTTGACATAGCCTTCGAGATGAAAATGAACTCTGTCGGAAAAGATGATTTTTCGGTAAAAAATGCTCATTTTCTTCCAAGTGTTCCACACTCTACAGCCCAATTAGCGGACCGAAAACGTTGCGGATTATCAATTTGCTTCAGCACCTGCACTAATTGAACTATGTACGCCTTTATATCAAGGTCTTTATGAAAAATTCTCATCACAGAACTGCGTGAAATGTTTTCTTGAGCACGATGGCGAGTTGATGTTGATGGATGCTTGGCTGTACGTGCTGTAGATGCACGTGCACGAACACCCAGATTATTTTAGAAATGGCGCACCTTTTCAAATATTTTCTACGATTAAACAAATTAATTTCTTCCCATTGAACTGTTTCAAATGAACGTGAAAAGTTTAAACATTAATTTCTCTAAGTCGATTTTCACCATAATGTGGAATGTATTCGTATTTGGTTAGTATATGGCAAACTTCAATAAAAATTTTATTTGGATTAATGCCATCAGTATTTCAAATAATGTCAGTAAATCCACAAAACTCCACTTTCGGTTTTCACGTAAAATATTTTTGGGAATAAGAGGCATATTCGAGCCCATTTAGTTTTAATTTCTATATTAATTAGGAATTCCATCTCGGAAAAACGTTTCGTCTTTTGAAGCGATCAAAGTTTGAAGACAATTTTCAATTTCTTGGAAACAAGTGAACCGATGACCTGCCAAATCGTGTTGCATCCGTCGGAACAACCAGTAACCAGAAGGAGCAAAATCCGGAGAATACGACGGGTGCGGTAAAATGTCCTACTTGAGCGTTACCAAATATTTTTTTACGACTTTTGCGTACAAAGCAAACTTTATTATGCCATTCCTCATATTTCAGTCGTTTTTATCGAATTAATTGTAGTCTGTACCACTCGCTCGTAATGGAATCGTTAGGTTGTAGCACATCATAGTACACAACGCCTCTTTGGTCGCACCAGATACACAGCATAACCTTCAAACTATAAATATACGTATTTGGTGTTGATGTTGAGGTCGATGGCACCGATTGGTCTGACAAATTGTAGTATTTTTCCTCTTGAGGTTATCGTAGAAATCCACTTCTCTTCACCAGTCACTATACGATGTAAAAAAAAACCCTTTCTTGTTTCCCTTTGAAGCAGCTACTCACAAGAAAAAAATCGCCTTTCCACGTCTCTTGGTTTCGATTCATAAGGGGCCCAATTGCATTCCTTTTGAAACATGCCCATAGATTTCTATCACATGGAAACTATTTGTTGGGTCACTCCCAACGTACCGGCAGGCTCCTGTTCCGTTTGATAAGAATCTTCATCGAGCAATGCTTCTAATTCATCGTCTACGATTTTTTTTTGGCTGAAATCATCATTTTTGAAGCGTCGAAACCATTGTCACCGTAAACTTTTACAAGCATTCGCAAATCTGACATATTCAACACCGTAAAAATACGTTTTGTATGGAACTCAAAGCAATACAAACTGAATGTTAACGGTAGATGTTTAATATGTCTGAAACAACGGAAATCAGCTGTTACCATAAAACATTTATTATAGTCAGAGCCACTTTTTGAAAACGGACCTAATTAATTTGTATAGTCCCAAGTAAACATGTTAAACATGCCTTACTAAAATGGCTTTTCAGATCGATTTTAAAAATTCGACTGTTTCCAAAAATTAAAAAACCTTCCAAAGAAAGAGTAAACAGAAATTTACTGTGTGTAACCAAAATCTTGAATTTTATTTCAACTGAAATACAAAAGCTGTATTCTAAATAAAGTATAGGAAATTGATGGTTACTCATCCTGGATACGATTTAGAGATCAAAAGTTTTGTGATCAACAGAACATAACAACTAGTATTCTGAGTTTTTCCAATCTGTTCTAAAGCAGAAGGCATTGATAATTACACAGATCTAACCGCTAGTGAATATAGTGCATTCATATTTACTAAACATATTGCGTCAGACGTTGAGCGAGCTAAGGTTTTTAGAAGGATGTTGCCTGCTTAATTTATACAATATTAACTCGTAATAATCGATTCTGGAAAGAATGTCACCAACAACAAAATCTTAGCATCGAAATTTTTATTACTATTTTTATACAATAACATTTAAGCTATTTGGAATTTCTTAAATTGGATTAAAAGTCTTTTCTCTTAAAGCTAAGCAATTTTATCAACCCACTACTTACTTCAGTTCAGAGGAACTAATACTAAATACTCCAACAACCCCAAATTTACATTAGATGTCCTTAGTAATGAAATTTTCTACGAAACATGAACAATCTATTACAGCACAGTTATGGTTTCTTTCACTAAATATTACAATTCGCAATTTTCTCTTCATATAAGGCCACGAACGAAATCGGAAAAATCATATATCTATTTTTGAATACACAATACACAATGCTAATTTGACCTTCATAATATAATTTTCAAGTCCAATTATTTATATCAAATACGAATACCGCCACTATAAAGAACGAAATCTGGAAAAACTTACGAGTGAGTCGTAATATAACGATTTCAATTAAATTTCATTGGAATTGTAACACACGAAGGTTAAGTCGATCGGTAATAAATAATAATATTTTTCCGATAATAATTTAATTTATCCATTAAAACGCACACGAAACGCAGTATAACCTAAATCGAGCTACAGAAGAAAATGTCCTTGACATTTTTGTTTGAATGTGAAATTTTCCGGTAGTTGAAAGCGAAATCTTCTCAACATGTGTACGTAAAGTTTGTTGGCACAGTATGTGTATGAATATATTAGTTCGTTACCGTATGCACGCAAGTGAATGGTATATGTGAAAATTTGTTAGTCTTAATCAGCATATAGTTTTCTTAAACTACAACTAATGACGAAATATACGCAATGGAAATCCAAATATAAAACTTATTGTTTGACTGTGTGTTAGTTGTTCTCTCGTGGCATAGGAAATAATATAAAACATGAAGACGGAAAAAAAAGAAAACTTGAGTTATTTTTTATGAAAATGAAAGGGAAATTATTATAAGTTGGTGAAGTTTTTAAAGGGTGGTTACTAAATAAAAAAACGTATTGTCTGAATTATTCAACTGTGTCGTGTACATGGATAGAAGCCAAATTTTTGTGTTTACGATTTCGTTTTTATGCTTGCTGACATCATTAATACATAAATATGTGTGTATGTATGTAGTAGGAAATTCAAAGTGATAAATTATTTTTGCTACACTAAAATATTTGAATAGTAGATATTTGAAGGTCTCACAGCCCTCACGTGGCGATAAGATTTCATTTATTACGTTAATTTGTCTCTTTTCACATGCCAAATACTGATTTTCCATATTCTAACACAAATTTTAAATAAACTTTTCTACATATTTTTGGTTGACACTCTCGATTAGGCATTAATGTAATTAATAGAACCAAGCGCAGAGTTAGCTCGGCCTAAAATATTATCGTTGAGATCCCTGAACTATGCTAGTGAAATTTATCCAAACTGATCTAACATAATATCCAACAACAAAATATTGGTAAAAGGACATTCGCAGGCGAATTTATCTTACGAAATTACTGTGAGTGTGAAATACATATTTAAATTATCGAAGTAAAATAATTTTCTAATGGGTCTGATCGGGAGTTCCATGAGATTTAAAAATGTGATTTTTTAATGGCTTATGTACAATGACATTTCTAAATCTCATGAAATACACTGTCAGACCCAATAGATAATCATATAACGTAAAGGGGACGCTTTTTGGGCCTAAGTAGTCCACCAACATCACTGAGGTACATGCGTAAAGTTTAGAAAATACTTAGAATGACTTTGGAATGGTCCTAAGGCCCATTAAATAATCAATTTTTTCAATCTCATGAAACACTATGTCAAACTCTTTTTTATTCTAACCTTCTCACCAATGTCACAGAAGTTCGTGGTAAATGTTTAGAAAACACTTAGACTGATTCTATGAATGTACCTTCTCAAACTCATTTTTTTTATTTCTAACACAAATTTTACTATTTTAAATAATTATGGAAATTTCAAGTATTAAATTTGACATTAAGTGAGTAAAAAATGTGTTACACATATGTATATAACACACAGCCATACAGTATATTCTTCATAAAAATGACGATACATGCTAGAAAATTAAGATGCTAAATGTGTTTGTTCATTATATTATAAAACTTATGATTAATGTAGAGACACAATTTTGTTCTTTAAAAAATGATAGAGCCATTAGAAAATCATATAACGTATTAGAGACACTCCGTTTGGTCTAAAATGTTCATCAATGTCACTGAAATTAATGTTAAATGCTTAAAAAAATACTTAGAATGACTTTGAAATATACCAAATGTCCATTTAAAAATCACTTTTTTAAATCTCAGAAACACTCTAAAAGATACCTTTGGAACTCTTAGACATACTAACGATACTGCATTGGGTCTTTAAACTATTCTCCAATATCACCGAAGTTCATACTAAATAGTTAGAAAATACTTAGAATTCGAATGTCCTCCTCTTGAAACACCCGTTCAGATCCATTAGAAAACATTTTACTTATTAGGGACACTCCTTTGGATCTAACCTGTCCACCGAAAATACTTAGAATGTCTTTGAATTGCATTGTAATTCTTGGAAAATTTTAAATGTTTCACACTCGTAGGAATTTTGCAGTATAAATTCGCCTAAATGTATTCTTTATCAATATTTAATTGTTGTATATTTTGGATTAGTTTGGATAGATTTCACTAGCATTCTGAATCTTAATTTGTTTTCAGGCTTATACCTCGGAACAATAACAAAATCCTTGTTTAATGTAGGGATAAATTAGGGATGAGAGAGAAAACGAGAAAATGCTGTCCGTAGACGTCAAAAGTTTGTACTAGAGCACAAATACACTCAATTTGTAAATATTAATATGGCGGCTAAACAAAAATTCAGAAAATCAGGAGGTTCAAAGATTTCTAGGAATGTGTGATTATTTTACTAAAAGTTCTGTCGCTACGCAAGACGTTCCAACTCTAAGGAGTTTGACCATAGTGGGGCTAAAAATAATATCCCCATAAGAGTTCCAAATGTGGTTCTAAAAGTTGGTCTAAATTTTAAATGGATCTAAGCCATTTTCAAACCGAGTTTTTTTAATAGAAAGAAAGTTTTAATTATCCAATGGATTTTAGAGTCAATCAATTCATACACCATCCATTCACGCATGATATGAACGGCAAAGTTGTTCAATATGTAAGATATACCTGTCCAATAAGAAGTTTGTATGGGTTAGTTTGTATGATAAATGGAATTCCAAAACGAGTTTATATATGATAAAAATATAATTCTAAAATTAGTTATGTACGCAGTTCTGGCTAGCGGCCAGGCAAGCGGCCTCATTAAGAGGGTCGAACGGAGTAGTCTAACTTTGAGCCTTGCATGTTTTACACGTTCTTATTCCTGTTCCCATGCGGTTACTCTTTTTGTTTTAACCATAGCAATGGTTGATGTACTTAATCTCCAAGTTGTTTTCTTCTTTTCTCTTTATGCCTTTCACCGCTACATGGGTTTGAGCTAAACTATTTTGTAACAGATTGGGATACAGTATGTCTTTTATGATCCAAATCGGATTCCACCGTGATTTCCAGCTGTGGTCCTGTGTATATGTTGAAAAGGGGATTCTAAATAACTTTAATGGAAATTGGCTATTACTCAACAGTTTAGGATACAACTCGGAATGAATGATAAATTAAACTATAATGTTTCATATCCAGGTTATGTAAAATGGTTGCAATATGGCTCTGTGCCAATTTTTATGAAATAAGCCATTTAGCCAATTGTTTAGGTCTGAAATCTTGGTTTGTGTGTTGAAAGCGGAATTCCAATATGAGTTCACGACGCGGTCCTAGAAAATGAGTAATTCTACAGAATATATAAGTTAGTCGTTTTTCAAAGTCTTAAAATACCCGTCTTAGTTGGAACAAGTCGATGGATTATAAAAATGTCATTCGAGGTAGTTTTCAATGGTTTTTTAAATAAATGTTTGCAGTATCTGTGGTATAAATTTAAAACAATTAAATTAGACGATTTTAGATGTCTCCAAATGTTGAAATAAAACGATCTGACAACTTTCCACTCTAATCAGCCGCCGTTGCACCCTATGTATGGTAAGTTGTGCCTTAGGTAACCCCTAAGGACGTCGTCTAACCACATTGCGCCGAAACTTTACTTTATGACTCCATATCCACTCATTTTGTTTATTAACATACCCGTAGTCGTGAACATGTTCCTCATAAGAAACAATTTTTCTGGAAAAATCCACATCAAAACCAATCAAATCAAATATTAGTTAAGCGATTCTTTTCGTAAATTGTTGTTGCAAACTAACAATAATTGGAAATTAACTCTTTGAAAACACATGCAAACATTGATCATGTTTTCTGGTTTAATTAAATGATCTAATAAAGCTTTGTCAAGAACGGCTGGAGCCAAACATTTTTTAATGGGGCTTTTGACTAGACCATAATGAGCCCGACATTATTTGCATGCCAAATTTTCTTTCTAACTTTTCTAATTTCGGTTTCGGTCTGATTTTTGATTTGGGGTTTGCTAGATTTAAATTAAAATACCTGAAGCTAAAATAAAACTTTAATTTTAAAATTATTTTTAAATATTAAAAATATGGATTTTGGAGACTTATTCTAAAGCTAGCAGAACCCATCGTTTTAGTTTTAAGGAATGGCGCCTAAATTTTTAGGAGCCTAAATAGAGCATTTAATTAGCCTATAATTATCCATAGTAGTATCTTGTAATCTTCTGCTGGATAGGTACAAAAATCAGTGTCGGGTGGTGGCCACACGATATACGAATACACTTTCCAGTTTTTCGTTAATGATGCACTATACAGTAGCAGTAGGTCTATAGTATTCGCCTAGGTATCGTAAGAGCGGGCCGACTAATTATACCTTTGTTGGTACACTTTAAAACTTCCTTATTAATTATTAAATAAAGAGTTTTAAATTGATGCTGCAAAATATTTGCAAAGTATTTTTAATACAGAGATTAGGATATAAAAACTATGTACATAGTTTACTCCATAACGCAATCGTGTTCAGTCTAAATATGATGCCTCAGTACATGCGACATTCGCACTTAAATATACAGACACACACCGACACATAGTATCAAAAATAAACACTTCATAAATATAATACCCATAAAATAATAATCGCGAAAAAATATTTTTTTATTGCTATTTTTATAAACGCGACCAAACTCAAAAATGTGAAAAATAATAACAATAATTTTCTATTTTCATTTCACTTCAATATAATTAAAATTCCCGCGCGCGAATTATTTTTTCACACAAAACTACACACAGGTTTTTTGTTATTGCTGTTCTGCTAATCCTCCATATCGCATAAAATTATGTTTTCATATTTTTATGGTTACATATTTTGGGTATAAAACATAACACGCGTTAAATTTATGTTAGCCATGATTAAATTTGCGATTACACAAATTCCACCAACAAAACTTTTCCTGTTGGTAAACCAAATTCTAATATATGGAAAAGCTTCCTATATCAATACGTCATCATATACACGATGTCACACACACACATCAACTATATAAATATAATAATTGAAAAGAAAAACTAAAATAAACCACCTAGTATTTTCCTTAACGGTTTTCGTTTTATATGTCGTTGATTTTTCAATGCCACCAAAAACTATATATCAAACTAGTTAAATTATGAAAAATCGATATTTTAATTGAACTTTTATATTTATTAAAAACAAAATAATCGAAGCATAATCATTAAAAATTTAATGACAAAACATAAAAACTATGTACCCACTACACAGTACACACACGAGTTGTCGGTGTCGCAAACGTGGAAAACAAAGACACTTTGCACAAATTTTCGTTATTTTAATTCACCACGCTTGAAAAATCAACAAAAAATAAATAAAAATTCGGTTTTCTCCCTCCCAAACTTTATATTATTTTTAATTAATTAATTTAATTAATTTATTCATAATTAATTTAAACGGACGAACCACTTTGTATACTACTAGAACACTAGACAAACTACTATTAGATGTGTCCACACAAAATTTTTTATAAACTCGTATTTTAGAGAGACGAGTGTACGTTTTTATAATTTAAGGCCACGATTACGACTGACTGACTTAAAAAAAATAATAAAATAAAAAAATAAATTATTTTATTTTTCAAAAGGAAAATTTATTTTAGTTTCACGAAAATTAATTTTTATTTATACGACATTTTCGTTGTTATTGTATTGTGGTCGACGCGACTCGCGGTCGATGCGTGTGTATAGTGTATACACAAAACACTTTTAATGTATGTGAGAAAATACTTTTTTCGGGGATTTTTCATTTAATTTAACCACAAAAAAAATATTTAACGCAAAAGAGAAAATGTTTGGTGCGTGAGAATTCACACGCGATTTTTACCACGGGGCAACGTACTAATATCCAACGGTGATTTGTCAGAATGGTCATTTAAAATATAAAATACTATTTTTAATTTTACTAATGAGTAGTTTGTTTTGTATATAGATTTTCCTTTTTTCCTTTTAGAATCTAATTTTTTATGTGGATTTTTCAATTTTTCCAACTTGTTGGTTGTTATGTTACGTGGTTTGAGTCTTTGGTGTAAAACTGTTATACTCTTTTTGTATGAAAATTGTTATACAAATAACTAAATAATTCATAAAATGACTATAAATAATAATTAGTAAGAATAACTAGAACGTGGTTTGATCGAGGACATTGTAATATTCAAATATTTATCCAAAAATTGTCGGGTTAAATTTGGGAAGGAAGTCTGGTAAATTAATGAATAGATCTGGTCTGGAATACTGATAAATAGCTTCACAAATATTATTCAAATTTAATATAGTGGTTGGGGGATCTATATTGTGTAAACTAAGCTTAATATAATCTTTTCCGTCACATTCTTTAAGAAGTTTTGGCAACCAGAGTAGAGGTTCATGTAAAAAAATGTAATTGGCATAATTTTGGTAATACAGTTACACGATTGCAGTTTTGCTTGTGGAAGATTTAATAAAATCTTTAAACTTTTGGGAAGTTGAACTAAATTACATTGAACTAAATTTTGACCTTAAATAAGTGTAAGTCCAAAATTTATCGCTAATATTGTACATTTCATCTGCAGTGGAAATTACAAACGAAGTGGTGGGCAAAAAATGGGTATCGTGGGCAAAAAATGGATCCTGTGGGCGATAGACGCTCCTGCAATTTTACTTTAAACGTAAATTTTATTATAATTTCTCGTAGAACCAAGAAAATATTTTTATTGAGATGAGAGAGAAATCCCTACTCAATAAATCCATAATCGATAATTATTGTGAGAAAGCAAATTAACTTGCCTTTCAATTTTTGTTAAAATAAGTTCAAATTAAATGTTATTTTTTCGGTTCCTTATCGGAATAAAGTGGCTATGGTAGTAACTCAACGTTTTGACTCGCAATCTATACGACTTTACAGCACGGGTATTATGCATGAGCACATTGTCCTGTTAGAAAATCTACTGAAGAATCCCAAATAGCTCCTGAATTTCAGGAGAAACTAATTGCAGCATATCCTTATATGAATTTCCAGTCATTTTATTGGAAACAAAATTCAATTTAATAGCGCCCCAATATGAATTTTCATCACATACCATTACTTCAACTGCTCCATCGAATTCCAATCTTTGCTGCTTGGATACAGAGTTTAGTGGTGGTTTTATAAGGATTTTTTTATTTTTAAAAATGAAGCATTTAAATTTGCTCTTCAAACTATTGATTTGCTGGCATTAAGCCCAGCTGCTGTTCTGGTTTTGTTGAATTTCGTATCAATATACGTCAGAAGTTTCACCGACCTTCCTTGGTAGTTGTTTCCTTATGATACACTGTCTTTTAAATAATTTTGTAAAGTATTCTCATCTCGTCGATTTTACGAGCACGGTTGGAAAATCTGTCAAAGGCATCTATTTTTGCCGTTTCTGCCGTATTTAAAATATTTTTTGTACCCGTTTTAATTCTTGGTCAGCTACCATTTTAATTCTTGATCAGTGGTAAATAGTTTACCCTTCACGCTTCACCCGATAGACTATTTTGTATAGTTTTAGTACCTAGTGCACCTTTTTTCTCTCACTTAATCCTCCCAAGGGGAATAAAGGCGAATAAATATGTATTTGTGTAAAGGGCTAGCATAGGCGATAGTACATAACCCATTTACAACCGAATTTTAATCGTGTGAACGATTTTAAAAATTTTGTCTTTCCCACATTTACTGATTTCACACTTTAACAGTAACGTACAACAGTCAGAGCTGGTCCTACTGATTAAGAAATAAACAATTCGGCACTGGACTCTCTTTTAAGCTAAGTTGAAAGTCGAATTTTCAAAAAATAATATAATTTGAAAGAAGATTGGGTTTGACATGAGAGGTGGTGCATTGGCACTGTACCGCTGTTTTGAGATCTACATGAAAATGTTGGAGAAGAGGCAGTAAACAGTCTGTATCCAATTAGGAGGCCGTGGAGGGCGGGACCTAGGCAGTTGGCAAGCAATAAGGTTATGTGGAAAGCACGATTTGACGCTGATCGATTAACGATTCGCTAAAGAAGGACAAAATTTAACTATTGGGAAAAGTTTGGAATGAAGTCATTAAGTTGTTCTAAATTAGTGTTTGATCGGAAAGCTCGGAAATCTCTGAGATTTTTGTTGTTTGAAAGAGAATATCATTGAGTGTAATACAAAATTTTTAATCATATAAACTGTTTTATTTCGGCCCCTACATCGCATAAGTGGCCGAAAGTTGTTCTAAATTAGCATTTGCCAGATGGTCGGAAGTCTCTGATTTTTTTAGTTATTCGAGTGAAGTTATCTTAGAGTGTAATAAAAAATTCTTAAAATTTGAAATGATTTAACTCAACTCCTACGGATCGCACAGAGGTGATCAAAGTGGTTATGAATTAGCATTTAATATAAAAAAACCAATCTTACTTAGTCACTTGCTCGGAAATCTTTGAGAGTTTTGTTATTCGACAGAGAATATAAATGACTAAAGGAGTTCAGTATAAAAATTCTTAAACGCACAGATGTGATCGACGTGATACTGAACTAGTATTTGCTGTAAATACCAATCTTAACCATACGTGCTCGGAAATCTCTGATATTTTTGTTATTCGTTACTGCGAAATTCTTAAACATTTAAAAAAATTGATCTCGATCCTTGCGAAACGCATTGAGGTAACTGGAGTGGTCCTGAATTAGCATTTGAAATAAGAAACCAATCCGATTTCCGAGCGTTTGGCGTAGTCAGATTGGTTTCTTAAATCAAATACTAATTCAGAGCTACTTCGATCACAAAATCTAAAAGATTTCCAAGCATGGGCTAATAAAGATTGGTTTTTTGTATCAAATACTAATTCAGAACTACTTTGATCACCTTTGATCACATCTGTTTTGTTTTGAAGAGTTTCAATTCATAACCAAAACTTCATTCACTCAAAACTTTTCTCAAAAATTAGTTTTTTTTCTATTTAATTTTGTCTTGGTCACAGTTTTGGCTACTGTATATATTTTGTTATTTTTGCATCTACTTCTTAAGCTAACTTACAGTGGCGTAACTACAAATTTATTCTTTATTAGTGATGCTGCCCCGTCTTGTGGGTATTACTCTGCACAGTAGAGTCCAGGAGTATTTTTGATTTTTGAAAACATGTTGAAAAGCTCTTTTCAATCACTTGCCATCATTAGCATAATAGGTTCCAGCTCGAAGTTGTGAACGATAACCTTTCAGTTTTGTAATGCCTTAAACTCCCTTTTGGCTCAAGGCATGATTATGTGATATTTACTCGCTAACTAAATCTCCTTGCATGGTGGTGGCATTTCCTGTTAAGATGAGCAATTTCGACAGTCCACCAATACATTGCCGGACGACGTTATAAGCACTCCTTCTACACTCCTTCTATACTCCATCGCTCAGTATTTAGTAGTATCTTGTATTTGGCGGAATTTACTGAGTTGATATGCAGAGCAAGGTTTTTTCATCAAACATTCGTCCTTTCTAACCATTGTTCTTGGTTGGTGCACTTTAATTTGTTTATTAGTATTTGATTATCAGTAATTGTCTAATACTTCGAATGTAGTCAATAAAGCGGTCCCATTAGCATTCATGGTCCAGTCTACCCATTTTATTGGCATATGCATTAAATTCACCAGCAATAACGAGAGGCTCGCATATACATCCGTCTATTTTCAACACTCACTCCACGGATCAAAACTGTTCGAAAAACTTCTACCGTAGCACGCTGTGGTACGACGTGAAACAGAATGGCGATTTTATCCGTTTCAGGGGCGTAAACTATAAATTCTTCTATCGAATTTACAGAGTGTGAGCGATTGTAACAAATTCGATCGGAGCCGTTAGATAAACAGAAAGGCAATTTGGTGCAAAAAACACCTGCTGGTGATGTTGAAATAAATTCGACGGTGAGCATTACGTGAAGCAGAAGGTAATTCGATGCATTATAATCAAGTTTGGGGATGTTGTTGTAATTAATTCGAGGATTGCCATTGTTAGTTGAAGAGGAAGGTAATTTGATCATGTTGTAGCGATATCTACTTCACATAGACACAAGACTTGGTGGACGTGTGGTTTAGGTGTACACCACAAAGTATTATCATCCCAACGGTCGAGGGTTCGGGCGTTTTATATTATATTAACAGTGTAGGTTGAGCAGTATAAAGTGGACCAGTTGTAATTCAACCGTGTGCAGTAACAACGAAACGACAATTAAAGTGAAAAGTGAATTTATGAGAGAATTATAAATGGAGTTAATAAATAAATAAAGGTTGAAAATTACAATGAAGTCAGAAGTGGTATTTGGGGAATACTAGCCCTGAAGAGCTCGGTAGAAATAAGGCATCAGTACTCAGGAGTTTATAACTGGATCTCT
The DNA here is from genome assembly GCA_947310385.1 of Nephrotoma appendiculata. Taxonomy (NCBI): domain Eukaryota; kingdom Metazoa; phylum Arthropoda; class Insecta; order Diptera; family Tipulidae; genus Nephrotoma; species Nephrotoma appendiculata. The sequence continues at coordinate 39,341,978 of OX371223.1, forward strand.
CTGAAAGAGAAATGAACAGTTGTGGACAAGGAAATGCAATCTCAAAAACATGTTTGTAAAAGACTGTGATCATGACGAAAGAAGCTAAAGCGCAATGGTCCAGCCTATTGAGAGCCATATACAACACACAAGGCCTAATTGCGATGCGCGAGCCACACGTGGCTTTTTGAAAGAGTGAATGCGGTTCTCGAAAAGAAATAAAAAATTAAATAACATTTAATAATTCATTAAAATTATTTTGTGCTCTTAATTGAAAATTACGACTTGGATTAAGTTAGCTCTAGTAACGAGAAGTTATTAGAATTCGGCTCCACGTGTCATGAAGCACGTGGAGCTTGGCCATGTGTGAATTATACAACAACAAGACAAGGAATCGGTGCGTGAGCTTCAAACAGAATTAGTGCAATTGCTGACATTTATTACAACCAAAACTAACCAAGGGGTTAGGAGATTAAGGATCTGAGTCTTCAAATGCAAAACAAATTGTAACGAATTGAAAAAATACGACCCGAACAGGAAACCCGATTGAAACAGCTAGGTATTAAATTTGACACGCTGGGAAGATTGTCAGTTTATCGAGCTGTATAAAGAAATGTGACCATTTTTGTGCTGAGCAGAACGAAAAACTTAAATAAATTATACGGGTCCAAGGGCACCAAATAGAAAAATTTAGAAATGAGATTAAGTCTCTTGAACCAAAAGTGCTTGGAATTGAAAACAGTTGAGTGAACCGAGTTGGACAGTTCGAGATGAAAATTCAGCAGGCCTTGGAAAGTAAAATTAAAGAAGTTGTAACTCCTAGAAATTTTGAAATCTCAGACACTCGATCGTATAGTTCTAAAGGCAGTACGTCAAATGTGTTGTTTACTGTATAGCCACGGCAAACGGAAGGTGCGATCGAAGTCTGTTCACTAAACCAATGTTGGTGGGTATAGATTTAACTCGAATGACGTTATAGTGAAAGAGGAACTGGCGAGCGAACGGTGAAAAGACTAGCACAAGGTGCTTCAAAAAACTAGGCTTTCCAGTCAAGATTTCAACATAAAATTTTGAATGCAACTAGGTACAATACCTAACCGCTATGTCCGAGAATGTTAGTAGTGATGGAAGCAATGGATTCCCGAGATAGATGTGAAATCTGGTGAGAAAATTGGGAATACGGAAAACCACAGAAGGTTAGGAAGAATGTTATGGCAAGAGAAACCAAAGGACGAATTGGCTTACCAAGAAAAGAAAAGGTTCAACAGAAGACTCCAGTACGTTTGATGAGCATCTGGCAGTGGTGTTGATCACTAAAGAGAGACAACAATCCAGAAGGCTGAGACGTACAAATCTGCTAAGTTGTCCCGGGATAGAGTGGAGATAGAGAAGTGCTGAAATATGTACAGGTAGAGGGAGGATCGGACAAGATAAGCCTGTAACAAGAAGCTTCCAAAAGACGAGTCCAAAAGATGCATTTTTTCCAAAATAATAGGCTGAAAATATAACGTAGGCGTAGCATATCTATGACGAAACATGCAAGACAGTCAAGTGTGAGCACACAGTAGTGAGCAACATCATCAGCTCCAACGAGCACATGAGAGCAATAGCGATTTTCAACGATTGAATTTATTGTGGCTTTACACAAAGAGGAAAAGAAGATCTCAAGAGGCACAACGCAATTTAAAATAAAGAAAATCTTAGAGGTGGAAGGAAATTGGTCAAAGGCGAAAGTCTGGAGGGACGAACAGATTTAAAATGTGGGTGGTATAACGAACTCTCTATACACACAGACACAATACTTTGGTGGTAAGTAAGGTGTACACGACGGTGTGTATTCAGTGATGGCTGTTGTAATAAATTCGATGGTGATATTACGTGAACAGAAGGGTAATTCAATGCATTATTTTCTATTTTTAAGAGAGTAATGTTTTACAAGTGTTTTTTAAAAATCTTTAAATAAAAGAAAATCAAACCTTTGCTAATTAGATTTTTAAATTGCTTTTTAAGATCACCTTATTTTCCAATGTGATAAGCCCTTTCAAATCTCGAAGAAACACCAACTTTGATCAGTATAAAGATCTTTTTAATAATCTTATTAAAACAGTTAAACTATGTAAGTGTCAACAAAACCATAAAGTTTGCGTTCTTGCAGATATTAAAACTTAATTACCTCATAATCCCCAAATTTCATATTTATTTATCTGTAAACCACAAAAACAGACACAATTAAATCCTGCCTCGCATTTATATAAAACTTTAACGGCAAAGCATTCAAATTACAATAATCTCTTCGGAATGGTGTTTTGTTCGTAAAAAATAATAAATTCACGCGAAATTTTATCGAATTGCAACCCCTTAAATCCGTCTCTCGCCACCTTGTAAACAAAACAAATTGAATCGAAAAACACAATTCCAAACTTTTAGAGCTTAAAGCTCATTCTAATATGATTAGCGTGACAAAGTGTTTTGTTTATATACGAAAACATGAAAAACATTGTGCTTTGCTTTATGTTGTTATTGTTTTTAAAGCGTTATATGCCATAAACATAACATATAAAAACTACATACACATGATATCAGAAATGGGGGTATGAGTTCCACATAATAATCGTGGGGTGAGAGTTTGAAGGATAATTTTTTATTGAACACAGTGCACACATGAATTATAGATAACTAACCTTTCCCAATGGAATTTTTATGAAATATAAATTATTTTTGTGAACATTGTACACTACATGCATACGTAATCCGAGCCGCGTAAGACTTGACAATACATATTATTATGTCCGTCCACCTCTTCATGTACCTTCATCCAGATACGAAATATAAATATCAATTTTCGTGCTACGTTTTCAGGTGTATTGTGCTTTTTCAATTTTTATTTTAAATATTTTATTGCGTGTAAGCTTATTTAAAGCTCTTTTATTTTCATAACATTTACATGAACAGGGGATTTCTATATTATCTGAATCTTAGTTTGAGAGATTTAATCTTTAGCGTATATTTTGGGATGGGATATGTTGAAAAAAACAATTTTTTAAGCTTTTAAGCTCCCCAATGCTTACTATGACAAAACTATCACTGCAAATTTTAACAGACGAGCTTCTCGTACTATCTTAATCCACTACATAATCGGATAAGCTAAACCTCGCACATATGTCACTCTGTATGGGAAATTAGATCATTTCTCGAATTAAGTGTTTTCGTCTTGATTGAGAAAATACCTCGGTGTAGATACTCCTGATGATAACCTAACAAGTTGAAATCAATCGAGTGATTTTTAAACTTATTGATTTTTTTTTTAAATATTCAAAAATTGATTTTTACGAAACAAAAGTGATTAAAAAAATGTGTTTATATCTTGCACTTACAAGAATGGAGAATTCTATGTCTTTAATACTCATCGAACTCAAGGGAAGGAGGGCGGTGGGGGGGGGCGGTGGGGACGATTACAAATGTTGTTTTGTTTAAAAATTAACTTAGCAGCAGAATTGAATATTTAAACGTAGATCGTATTTATGTATGTATTAGGAAGTTAAAATCACCCTATTAAGTTTCCAGCCGAAAGTAAACAAAAATCGATAATACAGTTTCTGCACCGGTTAAGTTAGCAGAAAATTCTGCCTAAATCTATATTATCGCCCAATTTTAAGGGGAAACAAAAATAATTATTTAACAATATTTAAATATGAATAAGTAAATCGGATCGATAAAATTATACAAATTTATTTAAATGTGTATATAAATTAAAATATGCCAGTAAATTTCTAAGGTTATGTTATTATGTCTAGTAAATTTTAAATACTTTCTGTATATGAAAATTCGCAAAATTGGCGTAATTTTTTTGTCATGTAAGCGTGATATAATTATAAGTTCAGGTCGTAAAAGATCATCCATAAAAAAGTAAAATAAAAATTCATTCCATAAAATTTCAGTCTAAAGTTTATTTGATCATAGTGTGAAGTTTATGTGAAAATCCTCAACCATGTTTGAAATCGCGTTATTCATTTCGTCTAAAGTTAGCAGAAAATTGGGCACGACAAACTGCATTATCGATCATTCCAGCCACAATTGGAACCGGTAACTAATTTATCGATATATTGCGAGGGGCCCTTAATAATATGAAACTACATTATCGACCTTATGGTCGGAGGTTGAATTGCATTGCCAACCAAATTATAGAAGAAACCAAAACTGCATCATCAACATTTCAGCTGACATTTGAACCACGACCACCATATGTTATCAACTTATTGCGAGGGGAATCCATGTTTATATACAAACTGTATGGTCGATATTAGACCGAATTTAATATAAAACTGCATTACCCACAAAATCGTAGGAAAAAAAGAATCATAGAAGATTGTTTAAAAGAAATAAATGCCTCAAGTGTCATGGTTGGAAAGTAATTTAAGTTGAAGGTCTTAGTGATCGCCATCTCTGGAAAAATTTCAGTTCATTTTTTATGTGCTAAGACTGGGAAAACTCGTTTGAATAAATTATAGATACAATAATGAAAAATTTCTAAAAATTCAACGTTTAAAGTGTCATGGTTGGGAAGTAGAGAAATGAAAGGTTTTAATGATGGTTACACATGGAAAAAATTCATTGAACATTTAACAATTTTTACAAATTTTCTAATTCCAAGGCTTCCCAACCATCATAAAATAACCATGAATCAAACCCGATTGCAGATTTTAAATTATTGAGAATAAATATCGTTACGATCTCGCCTATTGCGATGGACATAATTCAACTTGGGCGAGATATTTATTCAACGAAAATTGCTTATTTTTTTATTTTTTTTAAAGGAAGAAACGTCAATTAATACTCCCCCTTTCATTCACGCACAGACCACCCATTCAAATAATTACAGTATACCACTTGCACATTGCAAGCTCAATGTCAACCTGTACACTGACTTGGACGGTGGGTCGGCGCTGTATTCTGTACTTCAACAGAGGGTCTTAGTTGTGTTTATTAACATCACCGATCGTAATCGATGACGATAATTCGCTTTGCATCCAGCCTCTGATGTGAATTGAACCCAGTACCTCCCGGTCCAAGTGCCGAAGCTTTAACCACTGCATTTCTTGTCCGGTAATTTATTAAAAGTTTAGAAAATGCATGACATTTTTTTGTAAATTAGTGACTTGTAGGTTATAGTAGTAGCATTACAGACAGTTTTATAACGGTTTTGTTGTATATCAGATTAAACCAGTCTGGAACAGAAACATCTTAAATAATTCCAGGCGACAATAGAATATTCGATCGGTAGATAAATACGAGTACAATTTGTAAACCATTGTGGAGATTCGGTAAACGAAAGATTAAAAGCCAAAGTGAATAGCGAGAAAATATTAGTGGTGTAAAGCACAAATAGTGGTGTGATTCGAATCTGTAAATAGTGTATTAAATGACTTAATAAATAATTGTGGAAATTATTTACTGTCGTGATTTAATGTTATAATATTTCGGGAATATTCTAGTTCTGGTGTAAGTTTGTTAGAAATTATTTCTGTTATAAGAATATTCCGGAAGTGTGTAATACGAACCGGATTTGACAGGGCAAACTCGCAACAATATCGTTCCATACATTACTCTTACAATTAAATTCTCTCCATTTAATCATTACCATTTTATTTTGGTATGAAGATGCTTTGTGCTCGATTCGTAATTAAATATTCCACTAATTACTTTAATATGATTTATTATAATTAAAAAATAATTTTTCATTTCATACTTATCACCTAATCCGTTCAGCTGTTTAAAACCTACAAAGATAATTTAAAAATCCCGAAACAATAAAATTAATAAATTCTTCCATATAATGTTCTTCTCGAATTTATCGTTCCGCCCATAGTTACTATATATTCCTCCCGTTCCAAACTTTCTGATTTCAAAATGATATTTTCTGTTTAGTCAACATGTTTTTTTGCGCCAGACCAAAATTTTCGTACAGTAGAGTAATCTATTATTCATCTCGCTGAATGAAAACACTACCTTGAAAATATTAATAATAGAGAACTGAAAAAACTACATAATAAGTGAAAAACTAACCGGGTGGTTCATTATTAATTTTTTGGTTCTACCACTCTTTGGGCCATGCAAATATATATTTTTCGTATACCCTATCAGAGTGAATATATGTGGTTGTTGGCCGGAGGTGTGAGACACATATAGAGTTCTCTGTTTAATTTAGACATTTTGGATAGAATTTATATAAACTTAAAATGTGATGATAGTTTTATTCTATTTTTCTGCTGTTCAAGAACTTTGTTATACAAGAATGAATACAGAAATATTTTTGTAACAAAAGAAGAAAAATAGCTAAAAAATATTAAGATGACAAGAAAATGCCACGTCTAGTCTATAGTTTGGATGATATATATACGCATACCATTTATAACAAAACAATACTGGATTATGCCATACATTCAGAAGTCATATTGTTTTCAGAATATCAAAAATTCAGAACTGTTGTTTCATATCAAATTTTGTTTGTTATCAAAAGCTCATATCAATATTTTTATTGTTGTTTATCAATTTTATCGATTTAAATCTGAATTTTGGATGAATAATGCCGTAAATAACATACACAAGCGCACATTTAAGCTTTAGTTTGATTGGCTACTAAACTCAAAAATGTTATATTTTTATTATCTATACCGCAAAAAATGCAGGTCTTGAAAATGAATCTCTTCTTTTCTCATTTCAGGCCTGCATTAAAATTCGTTCTCATTTGTAGTCTCACTCCAAAATTTTATGCCGAGGCCTTTAATACTTGTAAAAAAAATACTTCATTGTATTCTTGTATTCACGGTTAACAGTAATAATACCAACACCTAAAAAGTTTCCGTCGCTTGCGATTACCATTGCCAAATTATGGAAATTTGAAAGCTGGCCATTTGGAGAAATTGGAAGCTGTGGCAGATGCTGACTACTTGGTCAGTATTCACCTTAACATGAATCATCTCAAAATATTAAGCGTTATTTTACTGTCCAGAAAGTTATAAACGTTTTTCTTTTATAGATAAGATCATATATCAAAGATGGCAGATTATGCCAATCCAACTGAAGAGTTAGATCATAGTGTGTCCTTACCATGGCTGGATGTTCTTAGAAGATACATATTTCTATTTAACACCAACTACGGGTTTTGGCAATTTGCAATTTGGAACTTAGCCATTTGCTCAAATTTGAACATACGCAATCAGTTCTATGCGATGCGTCTAAACTTCCTTACCAAACTCTTGATGGAAACAATGCCTTTTAATGTTGATCGATTCTGGGCATTTCCTTTAAATTTACTGTAACTCATTATCATAATCGGAGACATTTAGGTAAACCATGTTGGTTTGACCTGTCTTTAGCATACTTCAAAGTACATGAGTACAATCACGATTGCGTTCCAAACGCATCAAACACAACGCGTGACCTGGCTTGGCGCCAAATGTGGCTTTTCAGTCATTATAGAATGAGATCTTCCCCACTGTAAATACGTTTCAAAAATATGAATTATCTTTATCCAAAGTATATACATAAGATTGATTACGACAATGTCATGGATCAAAATTTATTTATATAAAATACAAAGCCCCAGCAAGCAAAAAGCAAGTTTTCTATTACATTACAGAACGAAGAAACAATACCAAGCCAAAAATGAAAGCGGTCACCGAAAAAATGATAAATATTTGTGTTAATACCCTATCGTTATGTGGAGGACGGGTATGGCAGAACAAGATCAGGCGATAACAACTTCATCACCAACATCAAACAACCATTGCTTGGGTTAGTAAAAATGTCTTTGTTTGGAATTATTAATTGGAACAGAGGACGCACCAAAGTTAACGCAAGTGAGGAATTCCTGCTTGGAAAAATACTCGCTGAAGGTTTGAAGTGCAGTTTTTAGAATGGACTTCGAAAGAAAAGAGGAAATTGAAGCTAAATTCCTAAAGCGAATTAATTTCGCATATTATTGGGGAACTGAAAGCAATAATCCATAAGGTGGATTCCAGATATGGCATTGACCAAAGTGTTAGACAATCGGTGTGAAAGCCGCCACAAAAGAAATTGTCTTACTGAGTTTGGCACGAACCATGAATCCAAATAGCCAATACTATATTTTTCAATGGCTCCGGTATTTGAAAATTTCATTTTTGGAGTTTTCTTTGGTCAAAAAGAAATTGATTAGGTATCTTCTATCCAACTAAATGAAAACGGAATATTTTTTGGGGGGTTCGTTAATTTTGACGAGTTCCACTATAATTTTTAAATTCCGATTTAAATTAAAAATGATAGAAAATTGATATTTAATGCAGTTTAATACATTTTGCGGCTCAGCCCAAAAAAGATACAAATTTACCAATAATCCTAAGTTTTAATTTTACTTTTAGGCTACTTTCGACAGCTAACTTCACATACATATGAAACGTTGTCTTATTTCGTTGCTTCCCAATTATGTTGGGGGGATATAAATACTACAAACTAAATTTAAGGAAAATCAATTAATTGATGGATGAAGGACAGCGAACTACCTCCATAGCGTCATACCGTTGAGCACTAAGGTGCTTCAACTAAAATTTTTGGCATTTTTCAAGATCTTTTCAAGACGATATGCGACATGTGGATGTGTTTAATAATAAACTTATAGTGGAATACCAGCACCAAAACGGTAGTTTTGTGAACTAAAGTATCAATAATATAAAATTGTTGCTTGGTCTAAGGTCTTTCAAGCAATATGATATATGATATTACGAATAAACGAAAATGCATCCGCCTTCAGCGATAGGACAGTTATTTTGAATGCTAGAGTGATTTAGTTAAATTTGTAACATTCTCCAGGAACTTTTAAATGATAAATGACATGCATTATTCTCTAACAAAACGGACGATTTGCTATCAACGTCCTCCGTTCTTGAAAAAAATTCAAATTGCTCCAGCCATTCTTGAGATATGAACGGTGCAGACATCCACACGGAAGAATATTTTTTAAGGACCTTCAAAACTGAAAAATTTGGATTTAGTCCCGAACCATTTTTGTCAAGATTACAATAATTTGGCGAAGACCGAAGTTAATAATACGGTATTTCACAGTACAATACTATTAAGGCAAAAATCTTTGGAGCCGTAATAACACCAAATCGAATGGAAGTAGTCATTTCTAAATAGACTGGTACAAAACAATTTTGATAACTTAGAAAATTCCTGGCGTGGTGTCTCTTTTATTAACATGGCCATTGGGTCTTGACAAATATTTAGGAAATCAAATGAGGCTTAAGATGGCGTGATAAGCGGCAAGCACTAAATTTTATTGGAGCACAATCCTCTAAAATTTGCACAGCACTGCTATGAACCATCAAGTCCTAATAATTTCTGCAAGCGAATCAAAAACAAATAATTTACTGCCGACCTCCCCGCGAGACACGAGCACAGTAAATATTGTTTTTCAATTTCCCATTGTAATAAATACACATCCAGGTTTTTGTTTGATAAATTGCATATAAATTTCATCTCCTCCTCCGGAAACAATACGCCCTCCTTAAAAAAACTTTCATGTCACAGTTACATGGTTTTATAGATTGTTTTCTACATTTGAATACATAAGAGACTTTCTGCAAATTGAAATATATCATATCGTATAATAATGATCTACGTACAGAAGCTTTTTCGACGAACATTTTTAATTAAATACATATGAAATGTATAGCGTGTATGAGTTGTATGTGTATTGAGCGTGAAAAATGTGCTTTATGCTTTAATTTAATATTCATTTATTTTTTTATGTTTATAAGGCCAGAAATGAACGGGAAGTGCTGGAGGAAAATTGTTCAATTTGAATTCAAATCGATTTATTGGATATGTCTGCCGGATTTATTTTGAATAAATTTATATACTTTTCGGGAAATTGATGCAAACTTTTCAATTTTTTTTTTGGGAGCTTTTCAATTATTGACATGCACTCTGTACGTGATAAAATTTTTATGGTTTTATGTGTAATTTGAATTAAATTTGTTTTGTTATATGTCAGTGTATCCTGTTTCCAAAATATTAGGAGGTCAATTAATGTTGTTAAATCTTACGACGGTGTGCGAGTTATTTAATTAATTACGACATCAAAAAAGGGTAAAACGGCTAAGCATATTATCGCGGCTGCTCGATATAGTCATGTGTCAATGGAAGTTAAATGACAAAATCAGTGAGAGGAAGTTTCTTATAGCCTGGACAGACTGCGGATTAGTTAAACTGGTTTAGCAAAATTCGGTCAAGTACTCTAGGAAATAAAATTCAATTCAGATCGACATACTACGAAAAATTCAAAAATCTAATAGGAAATTCAGGTTTTTCCATAGGGTGCTTGATTGAATTTTGCTAAACCAGTTTCGCTAATCCGCAGTGTGTCCAGGCTCATATATCCCACGTTATCCCTCATATGATTATTTTAAATTCATTTTCTCAAGCTGAAACAGGACGACACGAGTTCATTAAGGCTGAGCGGAATGGACCTATACCAATAATCCAAGTATACTCAATGAAACGCTTCAGTTGTAATATTCCTCTTTTACCTTTGGAGTCGAACCTGCAACTTAATGAGTTATTTAATGATCAGGGACATGATTAAGAAAATATTTTACATGATTTAGTTGGAATATTTGCTCCATCACGAGCTATTCAAAACCCGATTTCCAAGGGGGTTTTTCTAACACTTTTGTTAAAAAGCTGAAAACATTTTACATTAAAATGACTTCAAAAATGTATGGAAGGCTACTAACGCCAGGTGTGAATCTTGTGTTGCTCACGTATATAGATTATGATCTTGGCTATCATAAAAATATACACCCAGGGTAGTTAGGGGGGGGGGGGGGGGGGGGGGGTTGTAACACTTTTGTTAAAAAACTGAAAACATTTCACTTTAAAATAACTTCAAAAATGTATGGAAGGCTACTGACACCAGGTGTGAATCTTGTGTTGCCCATGTATATAGATTATGATCTCAGCTACCATTAAGACATACACCCAGGGTAGTTACAGGGGGTTTTTGTAACACTTTTGTTAAAAAACTGAAAACATTTTGCATTAAAATTACTTCAAAAATGTATTGAAGGCTACTGACGCGAGGTGTGAATCTTGTGTTGCTCATGTATATAGAATATGATCTCAGCTAATATAAAAACATACACCCAGGGTAGTTACAGGGGGGGTTTTTGTAACACTTTTGTTAAAAAACTGAAAACATTTTGCATTAAAATTACTTCAAAAATGTATTGAAGGCTACTGACGCCAGGTGTGAATCTTGTGTTGCTCACGTATATAGAATATGATCTCAGCTAATATAAAAACACACACTCAGGGTAGTTACAGGGGGGTTTTTGTAACACTTTTGTTACAAAACTGTAAACATTTTACATTAAAATGACTTCAAAAATGTATGGAAGGCTACCGACGCCAGGTGTGAATCTTATGTTGCTCATGTATATAGAATATGATCTCAGCTAATATAAAAACATACACCCAGGGTAGTTTTAGGGGGGTTTTTCTAACACTTTTGTTAAAAAGGTGAAAATTTTTTACATTAAAATGACTTCAAAAATGTATGGAAGGCTACTGACGCCAGGTGTGAATCTTATGTTGCTCATGTATATGGATTATGATCTCACCTACCATTAAAACATACACACAGGGTAGTTACAGGGGGGGTTTTCCAACACTTTTGTTAAAAAACTGAAACATTTCACATTAAAATTACTTCAGAAATGTATGCAGTGCTTTCAACGATGGCCATTTTTTTGATGTTGCCCTGTGTTTTCATAATGATGATTATGATAAATTTAGTATGTTTTGAGTGTGTTTACACTATACTTACGCAAATCGTTTTTCAAAGAAAATTATTTTCTCTTCTTTTTCATAAATTCTCTGATTTTTCATAAAACTTTCTGCTGAGAATTTTTAATTTGCATAAAAATATCAAAAACTTTCTGCTGGTGTAAAAAATATCAGCAGAAAAAATTTCATTTTTGTGATAGTGATGCCTCTAGCGGTGAATAGCAAAACACATTTTTTCTGCTGGAAATTTTCTGCTATTTTATACAGCATTTTGAAATACCCTCTTTTATAGTGATACTTTAATGACTTAATCGCTGCTTCTCAGAAGAAGTCTACTCGGAAGAAGATGGTGGAATAAAATGCCATTCGACTCATGTCAGCTAGTCAATTGTGTTTCGGCTCTCACAAAATTGGTTTCATTTTCGCTGTAAATTAGTCATATAGCTAACAACATGTACATTGCTTTAGTAGCAAAGCTTAGAAATAGTGCTATATACCCCATGCATGAAACTCTTGCTGGAGTAGTCAACTCCTGTGTTAGTAAATGGAAATGATGACATTTCCAGAAAGTGGTTTTCTGGATGATCAATATTCACCATCAATCCTCGTGGTTTTCGAATGGGCGCCTGAATATAAGTTCTATGCACATTGGCACACCTAACTCCGTATGCCAAGGGAGAGGATCATCCCTGGAATATTTCTTCTGGAAGAGGCATTTGGATTTTAAATTCCATCCATTTTGTTGATTTATGTGATGAAAGTTCTTCAACCAAGGAGAGGCCTGTTAATAGTTTTTGCATCATAATCTTGGCTGAAACTGTTATTGGTGCCGGGCCTAATGGATCACAAAGTTTTGCACTATTTGAAAGAAGCCTTCGCTTGGTAGACTTGGCGATATCAGACGTCGGTTGGATTCCATTATAGTTCAAGAGTGTGTAGCGGCCTGTTTCTTCAACTATAAGAAACACCGCACAATATATATAATCACAAACGGACAATTCTCCGTATAAATAAGCCTAAAGAAAGAAGCCCTTCCAAAAGAATATGCAACAACAGTCTTCCCATGCAAAAACGGTACATGCAACAAAACAATTTTGTACACATTACAAAATTAACAAATTTTATTATCACACCAATTTGCATGTCAATCAAGATCATTACCAATCATTGAAACGAACAATATTGCAATTGCATCATAGATGCCACCATCATATTTTGTGATAACCAAGACACAAAATATTTAAATTAAACGATGGCACAGCCCAATATGCAATGCCGACGGAATTCCATTTACATTCGCGTTCTAAAACCACACTGCTTCTATGGAAAGAACCATGTGTATTACGCGGAAATCCGTACTCCCCGCCAAAGAAAAGTGTCACAAAAATTCCGGTGTCGGTGTGAATCCCAACTAAAAAGAGAAAAAAAACCACAGAAACAAAAAGCACGTGTTTGTATATATTTTCCTATTGGAATAAATAATAATTCTTATTTGAAATAAAACAAAATTTTTCATTTATAATAAAATAAATATTAATTTTTTATTAGCACAAAAATACACAATTAAATTTTATAACACAAATTTTATAAATTAAATTTTAAGCACGTTCACCATACGTCTGGTTTGTTCACCATACGCGCATCCAATAGAACATCCCAACAAGCACAACCGATCTTGAAAAGAAAAAAATGCATTGAAAATTTACAACGTAAATGTATTTCGCTACGACGCCATTGTGAGACAGATTTCTATTACCTTTTTAGTCCAAATTTGTACATCGCGATCACTAAATAACTTAATAATTATTATTTTATACTTAAATTTAAAACTATTTACTTTAACAAATAGAAAACATTATAATGAAACACAACACTTTAAAGAAAAAAAATTTAATTATGTAGTGCAACCGTGCACGTCGACTTGTCAGAAGAAACTGAAAATAAAAGATACAATCGAAACTTATAAAACGAAAATAATATTACCGCGAAATAGAAAGAGAAAAACAATTATTTTTCTCCAAAATCAATATATTTTGTCTTTGATATTTTGTAGTACGGAATTTTGTACGACATTTGAGCAGTTTTTTCCACACAGTGGAATAATTGCATACTGGGAGTAGTTGTTAAAATCTTATTGTAGATGCCCCTTGTCACCATTAAATGATTGTGATAACCAATGACACAATCATTTAAAGCATAGTTAACATGATGGCGTGGCAATTAGTATAAAGTAAATGTATCATTGCAATAATGTTCATAGGCGTACGCACGTCTATTATCCAAACAAGTTGGTAACCAGCTGAAACAAGATTTGGTGGATGCAATTCAAATTTTTTATTGTCTTGTTTACCAAATGCAACAATACTGGATCAATCCAACTTTTATTATCCAGATTGCAGTATAAAATTTTGTATATAAATTATACAAAATTTTGAAAATTTTTCTTATTCAGTTTTGGAGTTTTGAAGCAGCAGGAGCTGCTCAGCAACCATCACCAAATTACTTTCAATTATTTTTTAAATAATTTTTTTTTAATTTTAAAAATTAAATTAAATTTTGTTTCTTTTATTTATTATTATTTTATTATCATTATTATTTTACAAAGTCCTCCGCCACCCGCTATTCATCTTTCACTTCTGCAACAACATCATCGTACTCAACATCCAACACTTTTGATCGATGGCAATCTGGCGTAGTCACTTCACTGCTAAATATATGTAGCTGCTGCAATGCTATGGTGACGTTGGTCTGCTTTGTAGCACACCTAGCATTGCGATATTTTTTGAGCCTCTTGATGCGTTGGCAACATATAATTCAATGTAAAAAGGAATTTTGACTATGTAATGGCGCTTTTGATGGGTCGCAAATATTTTTTCACACTCTAGTTTTTCTTTGGTGAATGCTCATTTAACGGGCACTCGCTCTATTTCCCAGAAGCTTTTTAATTGTTTACATATATTACCTGCTCTTGTTTTATTGATTTTATCACTGTTGAATTGTGACAATCGGCTTAGAAATATCCAGCTTATTTTGGTTTGTTAAGCAATCGGTTCGTCTGACGGGACCTTTCCTATATTACTGATTAGAATTTCTCCGTAATATGATGCTTCTAACAATAAATCGGTTGGAGCAAAAGTATAAAATGATGGTTCACCCATAGTAGATTTTTGGTGTATGTCCATTCTTGGGCGCTGTTCATTTAATGTATCGCGTTAATATTTGAGCAAAATATTTTAGCCTTGGCATGTTGGATTTTACAATACCACCAGCGACGTGTTTATCTAAATTTTTCACCAGCTGCTATTAATGTTTTTGTTTCCCTGAACGTTTGTTTAACTTGATTGTAAAAATGTTGTACGATGTATGGATGCTCCTTCGGAAGTGTGGCAGCATAAATAGTAGAAAGTTTATCAGAAAGTAGCTTCAAATTTGTGAGTTGTTCATCATAACATTGGTTTGTTTCATTTGTAAAAATTCATTCCAAAAATGAAGCAAAATTATTTGAATTTATTAAAAATGAACTGACAACGTTACACAATGCACGAATAGGATAAAACTGTTCGACGCAAAAAATTTGGTCAATTCTAATATTTCCGCATAATTCTAACGATCGGAGCTTCCTCTCGTCATTCGTTAATAAGGATTGGTCAGTATATGTAATTATTTTCGTTTGGTGTAATGATTTGGTCTTAAAGAATTCTGAAAATGTAAGGAATCGTTTTCCAGTGCTAAGCATAATTCGATATGCGTTAGCATTGAGCAGTCGAATTGTTGCCGTGGTTGCAATAAACCCGGGACAATTATAAGTTTTCGAGCATCGGCTGAACGAATATGAACAAAGAAATATTGATTATATAAAGCAACCATGTTGGCAGAATAAGAACGTGCTGATACTATTGTGGATGTGTAACGTCTAACAAACTCTCTTATAAAATTCAAAAATTATATTGGAACATATATAAAAATCTTTTCCTTGTCAGTTATAATAAACATATTCGTTTTTCAAACTCTAAAAATCTCCTAAAGCACTCTGACAAATTCGTATTCTGTAACATATTCAAATACATAAAACGTACACTTGTATTTATACATTCAGATACATGAAAATCTGTCCCAAATATGTACTAAAATGTAAATTCCCTAATCGCAACCAACATTTAACTTTGAAACAATAAATGCAGATTTGAAACTTTTGTTGTGCTTTTTCTCCAAACACAACAAAACAAAAACCAACAACAAACTTTTACAAGAATTTATCCTCTATTTTGGTATCCAAACTTTATGTACATTCATTAGACAAAAAATCGTACTGTGCTCGTAAACGTATTATTATGTAAAAAAACTGGAACATAATGAATTCATGTTAAATGGAGCATAAACCATTAGTACCTCGTTTAACGTAACTTCTAAACGATGAGGTATTCTCTGAGGACCTTTCGACAATATAGGCATAAGCAAAATTTCATTAAAGGGAGAGAAGGGGTACCTCGGTCCTATTTATTGTGTACCCTCTGAGCCAAATCTATGAAATGGGGTGGGTTCGTCAATTACACGGATTACTTTTTATGGTATTAGTGCAAGATCTTGGAATACTACGAGCTACCGGCTTTACTAACTCCCACAGGCCCGCGGGAGCTAATTGCACCTTGTATGTCGCTTGCTTAGCCCTCAGATGGGAAATAAAGAAAATTAAAAGAATGTATAGGAGAAACTCAGCAAACATTTCATATAACATCGTTAAGAGGAAACCCAGAAGAGCGCTGTGAAAGACCATCTAGACCAGCTTCACTATAAGTCCATTTGGATCAAAACCAAAAGTCCATCATACACAGCTATATTGAAAATAATAAAAACAGATCTCGCTACTTACTGGTGCACAAATATATAGAGGTCGGCAATCGGTAATACCATTCCCGACTTGAGTATTATGAAATCTTTGGTCCACGTATGAGTCACAACAAAGTAGGAAGTCTCTATCACAATAACTAAAGACTTTAAAGAATGGCCAAACTTCAAAAATAATATTGTGATCACTTTTAGCTCTGCATACCGAGGAGGAACGCAGATTGCGGTTTAGTACTTTAACGAAATGCCATAGAACAAAAAATAGCTGAGGTTAGACATATGGTGTTGTGTGTCTAGTTTTGTAGTTTTATCAACAATTTATATAATTTGTTTAACTTTCGGCTGAAGTAGTCAAGACACTATCTGCTTTATCGATTTTTTTACTTTCGGCTAGTAACTTTCGGCTAACTTTAACCAGGTGTATTATAGTCTATAAATAGCTTTTTTCTAATTCACAAAGGTTTTCAATTTTCGGACTGGAATTTTGATTATCTCTGATTTCACTGCAGCCTATCCTCCAGTTTATGATCGGTGGCTGCAACATAAACTGTAATTATTTTTTCATTAGCTAAGGTGCCCGCTAAAAAAGTGTATTTCTTTTACAATAAACGGAGATGATGTACATACGGTACAAGGCTATTCTGGCCCATTCTGTTTTTAACTATAATATAATTGACTTACTACAACATTGTATCAAGTTGGTATACAAAATAACTGCATTAAACGTTGAGAAAATATTGATCGCAATATGGTACACAAGAAAAATTCTACCCAAATATTTTCTGTTTTCTTCTTGAAGTTCACAAGAGATAACATTTTCCGAAACGGATAATAATTTAAACATTAAGGATATGTGAAATTGGATTTAATTATTCGAGCAGAAAGAGATACCGTTTTTGAGTTTACATAATATATACGAGATACACAACATGTATACATATTCGTACACTACCCGCCGGGAAATTTAAAAATCTCGTTACGATAACTCATGCAGCTACCGCATGTATAGCCTTGACTTTAATATCCGAAATAAGGAAATACCAACAAATGCAGCCGGTTGTATAAATATGACAGCCCCGTGTCATAAAATTATTAGTTGGTTCGTTGCTCGACGCCACACCGCATCGGCCTTCATAAACTCGAACGCATAACAAAAAGCAGATATAAAGTTTCTCGACATTACCATAAATTAATCATTCAGGAATCTTAATTGTTTTAATTGCTATTGTACCCTTTCTGTTATTGGGTGTATAATGGGTCGCATATTATTTGCGTGCCGAAAGCTATACATTTGTGAATCAGTACAGCTGGCATTTTATACACAATTTTTGTATAAATTATTTAGTTCTATCTAGAGATGTGATTATGGTTGCCGACTGCCTTGCGGATAATAAAAATATTTTTATTTCGTACTTTCTCGTCTTGGCCATTTGTTTTCTTATTAATACATTTTATAGGCCTCTTCACCATCGTAAATCTTAATGGTTTATTGTGTTTTCTTATAGAGTATAGGCATAATTATCTTTTTGTATGATTGCGGAACTTTATACAAGACTGATGTATTTTAGGGTGACGAAATAGCGCGATTTTTTGATGATGGGAAATATGGTAGAATACAAAACAATGTTTAAAGATAAATAATTTTGATAAGCATTAGGATGTGATATGGATTCGTAATTATCTTGATGGTAAACTTTTAGAGCAGATTAATATAATTTCGCGGTTAGGAAGAGACTTACTTAGAGTGTAAGAAATCTAAGGCGCATGGCAATATTATTGGTGTGGGTAGAATAGTATTCGGGACTGTTCAGTTGAACCATAAAACTGCGATTTTCAAACAAGTACAACATAAACATCAAAGCTCTAGTTTTAAAAACTTGAACTTGAACTTGAGTGCTAACAGAGACATTCTGTTGAATAATATATTATTATAGCCGGTTGCCCAGCAATTAAAATTATACTGAATATTCACTAAAGCAGATTTAGAATATGAAAAATTATGGATCCTACATTTTGAAAATATTATTCAACTGTGAGCTGTATTCTTCGGATTGCTCATGTAAATCGGAAATGGTACATTTACTTCAGCTAGAAAAACTTTTTGAATACTGACCATAAAACTAACCATATTATGCAGTAATGAATGAATATAACAGCCCTAAAACATTATGAATTGTTAGGAAAATATTTAGGCAGAATAGTGACCACCAAGATCACCTGTCTTACCAACGTAGATTATAGAAAAAATCCCCCATCCTCTTTCTACTCTATTAAGTAACTATACCCAGATGCGTAAAATTCGAAAACAGCAACTCATCCGATCCAAGAAGCATCTGTTAAGTATTAAATCGGGGACATGCATTTTGATGTGTTTCCGATGATGAAATGAGAAATAAAATTGTTGGTTAAGCACCTGTAGGTGGTTTTTCTTGATTTTGGTTGGTCGCTCTTTTTTGGTTTAACATACCGCGGCCGTTAACTCGTTAGGTAACACGACAATTTGCTACATCAGATGTTTCAGGATTTTTTCATTTGCCTTTAAGGACACAATATGGGTAAGGTAGTCCTTTCCGGGATGGGTCTCGATAATTCAAGTGATGGGCCAAGTTGTTGGCGGTAAATTCTGATCGAAAAGTAGTATGAGGTCTCCTCTGTTTATATGGTCGGCTTCTTTATACCACTTATAAAAATTGTTAAGACTTTTAAAGGTTTTTCCAATTGTCAAATCAAAGAGTACCATTGTTACGTAGATAAGAACAAAATTTGGTATTTTGAGAGGACCTGTTAGCTTTTGTTTTGGGTCTAAAAAAATTATCAATAAAAAATGCTTCATTAGAATAGTTTCAGTTTTATTTTGACTTCGTTCGAGGTAATCCATTAATATTGCTCCATTTTTTCCATAAAGAGTAAAAGGACCAACTAGATCGATTTCAACTTCATTGAATGGTCTGGCTGATCGGTTGATTCGTCATCTCGGAAGTTGACCCATTAATTGCTGTTGTTTGCAAAAAAGAGTAACAACATATGACCAGCAAGCAAATTTCTGTTATGAATTTCTCGAGTTATTTGCTCGGTGATGTTATGGTTGTTCGGCAATATTATCGGCTATCGTGTATATTGGTTTATATTGACATTCTACAATCGACCCTTTATTCTTAGTACGCCGTTGTTCATTCATCATTACCATAAATTAATCATTAATCATCAGCAAAACGATTTGCTTGGAAGGTAGTTCACATATATGATGGTTTTTAGATCCAGGTGTAACACAATTCTTGCTTGTAAAGATACCCAAAAGTAAAATTAATGTTGTACTGGATTATATTTCATACCTAATACAGAGATGGATCGATTGTTGTCCGTAATCTTCCATGATGCCATTTTACGATTGCTTTCTGGAATTTTTTTTCAGCAAAATTGGATTTGTGACCGACTATTACATATTAGACCCATTTTGGTTGAGCAACGATACCATGCCGTATTATAATTTTAGGGCTAGTTCAATGCTTTCATTGCCGGACCGACATAAAGTTTTTTCACATATCGTTTGTTTGAAGGCTGGTACTTTCTAAGAAGTATACGGAATTTTCATTAGATGCATCATCTATGTGTCAGCCTCGGATAGTATTGAGTGACGTATTACTCTTGGGCAGAGCAAATCAACTTTAGACCTGGATTACATTGACTTTTGCTCGAACATATCCGACGAAACTTTGAAAGCTATTTTGAATGGCTAAACCACCGCATGTAATGGTTTAATTTTAGTTGAAGTAGCATCTCCGCCTGCGGTTATTTGGCATGGTCTTCATTTTTTGATATTTCCAGCATTTATAACATCTCACTAGGCTTACCACATCCTGAATACGTATATAGGAAGAATTCTTATATAGGTCTATCCTATACAGGTTCTAATAATTTAAAAAAAAATACTTTGCACATACATACCTTGGTATCGAATTATTTATTATAATAAAACAATCTACCAGAAATTTTTTATAATATTTTTATCCCGACTCGTCACATCACACGGCTCTACTCACAACTAAATACAAATTTGATTGAAAAGAGGAAATAAATTGAATAACGGGGTATCCCCGTAATACAAACCAAGCAACCATTTTGTATATAACACTTGTCGTACAAAGCAAAACGATGAAACCAGAAACGATTCATATATGCCCACTGTATGGTTAAATTGAAATATCCTAGCCGAAAGTGACTAAACCTACACAATCAGCGGAAAACATTTATTATTACAAACAACAAATACAATTTTCAATTTAATCGATATTAATTTATTGTTTCGTACCACTCATTTCAATTTATTAAAACTTAACGTTAAAAGTATTATGTTTGAAATAGCCTCATTTGAAGAGGTTTGTAAGTGGAGCATACAGCCGAAAATTGCAAATAAAGAAGTTTAAAAATCAAGACTATACCAGACATACACCATTTAGAATTCATGACTATGTCGATTCGATGGGCCGTGCCATAGAAAAATTTTAAATATACATTTTGGATGGGTCTGATGAGGTTATAGGGGTGAAATTTTGTTTTTTCAGTTCTGCTGACAAACAAATCGTCATTCGAGGTTTCGCCAGATGGATACCAATCTGACTCTGCCGATTCAATAGTCCATGACCATAGGTAGATTTTGAGTATAGGTGGTGGGGTGGGTCTGGTGAGGTTATAGGGGTGAAATTTTGTTTTTCCCCCATTTTTAATCGATATAATCGTTCGACATTCGAGATTTTGCCATAAGGACACCAATATGACTATGTTGATTCGACAGCCCATGACCATAGGTAGATTCTTAGTATAGGTTAGGGGTAGGTCTGATGGGGTTATAAGGATGAAATGGCATATCTGCTTTATACAGACGAAAGTAATCGATAAAGAAGATTGAAAATTATTAAGCATCGTCAAGAATCGCTCATCATTCGAGATTTTGGCATACACCATTTTGAGTAGATTTTGATTATAGGTTAGGGGTGAGTCTGATGGGGTTATACGGTTGAGATTTTGATTTTCTCCATTTTTCATCGATAAAATCGTTCGTTGTTCGAGATTTTGGCATATAGACACCAAATCTGACTATGGAAAAATTAAAATTTCACCCTTATAACCCCATCAGACCTACCCTTAACCTATATTTAGAATCTAACTATGGTCATGGGCTATTGAATCGGTACAGTCAGATTGGTGTCTATATGGCAAAATCTCGAATGACGAACGGTTTTGTCGTTGAAAAATGGGGAAAATCAAAATTTCACCCCTATAACCCCATCAGACCCACCTCTAACCTATAATCATCAAATTGGTACAGTAAGATCGTCGTTCATCTGTCAAAATCTTGATATAAAAACCATTCATCAGCTAAACGTGACTGCATATCTCATGGCTAATGTATAGATGTCTGTTATTGACATTTTATGTTAAAATTGATGATTCACTTGTAACTTTTAAATCTGTATTGCCGGCATTTTTTAGTTTGAATATTGAAGTTAATCTTCTTTATCGTTATAAGCTGCATTATCGACATCTTGAAATATTTCCGGTTGGGATATCAACATTGATATCTGCATTACCATCTTTCGGCTGATATATCAAAAACGCTATCTGACACTATCGGCTAACTTTAACAGTATCTGAAATACATTAATTTAGTAAAAAAATGTGTGTTATGCAATCGATTTTCAAAACAGTCGATTTTCTGACACTGGGGAATTATGAACTAAAGTGCTGATTATTTTATACAGTTTGTTCATGGATCGCTAGTGTTTGGATAACTCCATATAAAAACGAAATTTTCGTGTCTTCATAATCTCTAACGTCCTCGATTGATAATACAGTCAATTTAAGAACTATTTTCATGAAATTTTTGATGTTTCTCGTTTTCTATTTTTATTAAGCATATAGCGTATAACAAAAATAACTATGGAAATGGATTCAAATTAGCCACAAAATCAATTGAGGTTCTTATAGATGATGGAGGCTGGAATAATAAGAATGACGGCAGGATAATATGTGGTGTAAAAGCTTAAAAGGTTTCCAATAGTTCATTTCATGTGCCAGGTACCTGACTCCTTTGACATGTATGCCCCATCGAACAAGCCATTCTCTAGATTTTGTTGATATCCAGACGAATAAACTATTTTTTGCTGCTATTTTGCAATAATTGTATGTCTCTATCGGCATAAATATATCAATGGGTAATCTATATATATAAAACAAAGTCGGGTTAGTTACACCATTTATAACTCAAGAACGGCTGGACCGATTTTTATTTTGTTGGATTTGTCTTCGCTCCGAATAGCATAATGGGGTAGATATTCGATTGGTTAGCAAGCAAGCAATTTGCTAGCCGAAATTCTGGCTACTCGATTAATTTTACCAAGGAAATTTGTATTTCAAATTATATTTTTTATAAAATTTTTGTTTATTTTTGCGATTGCACAGTAAAATTCGCGTCTTCAAAAAATGAACAACAAATTTTTGTGGCGTTTTACTGTGCAATTGCGAAAATAAACAAAAAAATTATAAAAAATATAATTTGAAATGCAAATTTCCTTGGTAAAATTAATCGAGTAGCCAGGATTTCGGCTAGCAAATTGCTTACTTGCTAGTCAATCGAGTATCTACCCCAATAACTATTAAAACATCGGAAAAATTCACCGCAAAAAAAAATTATCAAGAAAATTCATTTTCTCATGCATTTAGTACATTTTGTTTTTTTTATTTTGTTCGTCTCAATACAGTGGTGGTTTAGGAAAAAAAGAAAAGTCGGAAAAACTCAAAAGGGAAGCCCAAAAATCTAATAAAAAAACCTTTTTTTATATGAATTTTGTAGGTGTAGTTTGCATCTGACGAGTGGTGCAATGGTTAAAGCTTTGGCGCTTGGACCGCAATACTGGATACGAATCCGACTGGAGGGTGCATGCACATTTGTATTTTATTTTTTATCCATTTTTTTTTATTTTATCTACTTAACTATATAATTCATGATGGAAATATTGGATTATTTTTCTTCGATGCGCCCGGTGGAACTGGGAAGGCATTCCTCATATCATTGATTTTGGCCACTGTTCGTGCGAGATCCAATATTGCTGTAGCAGTTGCTCAGCGTTGAAAGTGTCGTTAGACCTTCAATCGGCTGAAAACCGGACTTGCAACATTGCGAAACATTCAGCAATGGCGAAAATTTTGGTACCAAGTAAAATCATCATCGATTATGAATGTACAATGGCGCACAAATGCGCATTTGAAGCATTCAATCGAACTATGAAAGATCTACGCAATGACTCAAGATGTTTTGGAGGCGCAATGATTAAACTGTCCGGCGATTTCCGTCAAAAAATACCAGTGATTCCAAGATTGACCGCTGTCGATGAAATAAACGCTTGCCTCAAATCATCGACTCTGCGTGGCGCTATGTGATGAAACTTCAGCTGACGACAAACATGCGAGTTGCATTGTTAAACTAGAGACAACCTAAAAGAGATATTTCATTCTATGTAACCGTAAAAATTTAAACTGCGAGTTCATTTTCTGTAAATAGCCGCAAACAACCAAAAATATTTTGTTTTTTTGCGTAAACGTATACGCAGTTTAACGAAAAATGACAGATACAACGATGACATTGGAATTGTCAGAAATATATTTTGTTTTCATTTTTTAGTTCGAACGAAAAATTTAATTTGATTGTCTGTGGTTAAACGATCCATCTGCCGAAGATTTCTCCAAGCAATTGCTGACTATCGGTAATGGCCGTGTTCCGGTCGACGAATCGAACAGATTGATTTCGTTTCGTCAGAACTTTTGCAATTTTGTCTCAACGAAGGACGAGCTCATCAACAAAGTGTTCCCGAACAATATTACTAGCCGCAAAAATCACAATTGGGTGAGTGAACGAGTAATTCTTGCGGCAAAGAACAAAAATGGGGAGCACTTAAATTTCACAATTCAAAATCTAATCGTCGGTCCACTTCATTCCTTCAAACCTATCGACTGTGTGACAAACAAAGACGAATCAACCAACTGTCCAACTGAATTTTTAAACTCATTGGTTCTGGCTGGCTTGCCCCCGCACAATTTACAACTGAAAGTTGGTGTGTTGCCGGTAATCATCATGCTACGAAACCTGAATCAACCAAAACTGTATAACGGAACGCGTTTTATTTTGAGAAATCTCGCTTTGTTCGTTGTCGCACCTGACAATAAAACAAAAAATGTCGTATATCACAAAATGCTTTACTGAAGGGAATCGGCCCTTGAATTTAATTAATTTGGAGTATTCAAGGGAAAACACAACAGTGACAAGAAAAAATTGCACGGCTGGTTAAGGATCAATGAATTAATCACTCATTATCTGAAATGAAAATATGATTATGAAACCTCATTTAAGGCGGCCAAACTCCTTGATGGGACATAGTGCCATAGAGAGAGGCAGAAATTCATTTTATCTTAATAAAAGCTCAATTTAATTAAGCTATAATAACTTTAAACAACATTTATTGATTTTGAGGCGGTATGAAGTTCGTCGGGTCAGCTAGTATTAAATACATATGTTCTCTTTTCTCGTAGTTCAGATCCTCCGAGGATCACAATTAGTTGTGATGCAATTTAGATTTACCATAAGAACCCAATACGAATAATGACTTAAGACATTAGGAATTTTGGATTGCACTGCAACTCCTCACAACTTCTCACCATTCCACAGTCCACCAGAATACAAAATTGTCATCTCATTAACGAGTAAGGAGAAATCAATTTTGCAAAAATTCATTTGACTTTTAATCTCAATCTTAGCACCAACATTTCGCAAGTTGAAATTTTTACTTTTGAAAATGTTTGACGGTTGACTGATGATCAATGACGGACAGTTAAAAATATTTGACCCAACCTAGATTCAAAAATTGGTTTCTAGAAAACTTTATTTCAGAAAATCGTTTATTCAATAGTTTTTGTTGTTCAATGAAATTGGGCCAAATTTAGATTAGCACAAATTCAGCCACTAAATTTTTCCGATGACAATTAGTGTTCGCAATATCGGTAAATCGATTTACCGATTTATCGATAAATGGTAAATACCGGTAAATCATCTCTAAAATACGGATATTTCCGTAAATATTAGAATTTTAATTACACAGCAACATGCTTAAAATGTAGCCGGACTATTAAATGTGCTAGCCGAAGACAAAGCGGATTACTTAATCATTTAAAGGGCCAACACCAGATAAATATAATAAAAAATAAAATAATTCGACAGGTTTCTAATAATAAACATATTTTAATTTTAAAAATTGTATGTGCTATAATAATCTGGCCAAAATAGCATAAAATCTATACAATTTGCAACATCAACTTACGTACTTTAAACAGTACGGACGATGGACAAAAATTCGTTCAATCCGCCTTTCCACACTTTGATTCTTTCGTCGTGATTCTTTCTTGTTTGCTTCTCCTTCAACTACAAACTAAAAACTGGTGTTTGTAGGTGAAGAGGAAGGAAACGAGGAAAGAATTATGACGAAAGAATCAAAGTGTGGAACCGCGAAATAAGATTTTGTACGATTCACATACGAAATAGAATCAACAAGTTATACTCTCAAGTAACTTGGAAGCCTTACTCATAATCTTCTTTCGATTATTTCTCCACCACTAATAAAAATTTTCTTTACAAAATCGTATAAATTGGTGTATTTTGCGCGCCCATAATGTGTATGTACTTTAATTTATTGACATGAAAAGGGTTCGATACAAAAATGAATATCACACAGCTTTATATTGTGCGGGGTACTAGAATATGGTGGTGTGATAGTTGGTAGATGTAGTTATTTTTCGAAATCAGTAAAATAATAATTATTATTATATCTGCATTGCGACACACAATCTTTTTGCTTTAAATATTTTAAATCCTTTTAGGGTAATCGCAGAAGGGTGGAAACGGCGTAGAACTTTTATGCACTTCCGATTGAATTGCTTTTCAATTTTTTGTATTTAAACAAACCAATTAGTCCTAAATGGTGATAGGTCAAAATCAGTAAAATAGTTTAAATATTAAAATTTTTTCTTTACTGGGAGCCTTAATTACTTGCCGTAATTGTTTTTTCAATGCTCGATTAAACAATTTGAACATTTTTGAGGAATGTATTTCTTTTCCAAATCTTTAAGCATAATTGTTCATAGATGTCTTGGATAGACGTCTACTGTCGATGATTTCCTAAAATTAGTGATTTGACGTATTTTGCACTATATATGTACATTAAAATAAATTCTTGCAGTTCGATCGCACTAAAGCAGTGCAATCCATTTGTTCCTCAATCTGACCTACATACATATAGTTTTACTCTAGATATAATAAAGCCTTCCCATTTCCATTGTTTTATTTTACTGATCCATCTTATCTCGTTTATTCCCCTAACGATATTTAGAAAAAATAAATAAATAAAAAACCAAATCTCATTGTGCAATGACATTCAATTTTAATTCTGCAAATTTCGAAAATAATCGAATTCCCATCCCCATATACATATGCAATCGAAATTGACATAAATTAAAATCGACAGGCGAATTTCTGTATTCATCCTTATACAAATGTTTGGCAATGATTTATTGATTTATTTTCAAACCGTAAATATGAGTACCATTGAAATCTTCTGTTTCTGCGTTATCAGATCAGCTTACGTGTAACGAACACTGAATGCGCCTTATTTCGTTTACCTATACAAATATATGCATATACCTTTGAAAAAATATTCATTTAAAAAGCGTTGAATAAAAATTATCACAATACACACGGTTAAATGAAATGGAAAACTCATAATAAAGTCAAAACAGATGTCGAGTTCTTCCCGCAGTGGGTGGGCTGCATATCGGTATGGGGAGCACAAATTCAAAGAAAAAAACAAGTCAACATAATGTTCATGTTAAAAACGAATTGAAAAATATTTTCACGACACTATACCTATACACATACATATATATATAGTATATAGCATGGATATTGAAACAGTTTTGCAAGTTTTCAATGGTACAAACCGTTATGACAGGAAATGGTATAGAGAACAGAAAAACAATAAATATTTTTCGTTTTTCATAAATTTTCACAAGACATACAAACCGAAAATGTATATTCTGATATAAATGTGGAACTGGAACATGAAGGGCATTTATATTATGCAAGTATATAGTCATAGTGAATACATGGATGTTCAATGCCAGTGCAACATCATAAACCGATTAAACAAATTTCATTGTAAAATTCTTTAAGAACCCCAGAGTACAATAAACTCGACCTTATACACCACCAATTTTTCATTACGTTTTATATCTGGTGGAAATAAATTTACGGAGAACTCGACTTGATTACACCACCTGTTCCCGCGTGACACATAACAAAAAAAATTTCATTTATCGCAATAACGCTAACCTGTGTAGCACCCGCAGGATGAAAATTTTAATGTTCTGGTTTTATTTAAGGATGATTGGAATATAGAAAATAATAAAAAAACCGCAAACAAAAATTTTATTTTAATGTTTCTAAGGCAAAAAGTATTTTTTGCGTTCATTTTTGGATTAAAAGCAAAAAACACAAATATCTGTTCCAGCCTCTAAATGTTGGTTACAAGAAATCGTTTTACGTTTAAATCGTAAACAGGGATACATCGCATAAACTGCGTGTGGGGTAAATCTTTTGAACGTAAACGGTAGAATTGAATTCGAATGAAACTAAAATGGACACAATTTTTTAAATATAACTGAAATGGTTAGACAAGTGTTGGGTACTTTCAATATTTTATATGATTTAAAACCTTCTGATGGGCCCGTTATTGTATTATCCTTATGGGCATATTGTTCGAGGCTCGTGGCAAATCTAATTTTTCAACTTTTTGCAGCTTGGGCTTTGCGGCTTCATTTCAACACTATAGCGTAGTGTATACACTTAGATGGATATGTATTGGTTTTCAGAAGAAGGTTGGCATTTTAAGTATTTTTGTCATATCAAAGTGGACTTAGTGAACAGAATTTATTATTTAGTTCGATAGTAGCCATGTTTCTTGATCCGGTTCAGTACATGTAGGAAACAGTACATGTCTAAAACAAAATTTTGACCAGATTTTCCATATTTCGATATTTGAACTGATCCGCCTAATTCATAAAAAATGTAATGTTTCACTTGGAATAGGGCAGCACACCTAGTGTCAATACAAAATGTCGAAAACCCTCAGTGTTAACCACCTGTTTTATGGAGATATTTACATTCAAATTTTGGTCTATTGAATTGGACGCGAAGGCTAGTAATTTGCTTTAAACAAACACTAAATTTAGAAACTTTCCTTTAAAATGTATGGTGTCGTTTAAGAGGTTTCATGTTTAAGAGGTTAATTGTTTTGGCTCATAGTGCACAGTAAGATTACAGAGGAAGATTACAGATTGCCTCCATTTTTCAATAATCCCTAAACAAACAGAAAATTTTAATATATTTCCATTATTTTAAAACAGTTTCTTAGAGTTATCGTCAAATTATAATTTGTCGGAAAATTCAAAGTAACTAATAATTTTACGAGGTGAGAGATTTTTCAAAGCCAATCCTTAAATGCGATAGTCAAATAATACTTATTTTTACATCAACCACAATGTGCTTGTAAAGTTGCTGACATATTGGTGGTGTAGGAGGAGGTGCCAAAAGGGTTTTCAGGCTGGATTCAATACTCTGTTCCTAAAAAATTCAGTATTTTTGATTTCCTGCCAATATCACTCCCGATAGATATATTAAGAGATTTCTTGCTTTGCGCGCCATCTCTTATCAAATAGATTTATTTATTGCGATGGAGATTTTTGTCCACAACCACAAGGCACCATTGTGAGATTTATTTTTATTTTTGTACAGTGTTTAAATAATTTTGCCGTTTGGAAATTTTAATATCGTGTTAAAATATGCAAACTGGGATTAAAAATGTGTAGTGTATCAATCTATTAGTGCTAAGTACAATTTTACATCATGTCAACCATTTTAGTAACATTTCAAATCACTCAAAAATATAAGTCGTCGACTTGTCTATACGATTACTCGACGTTGTCTACGGGTGCTCGATGTTGTTGACGTCGTGGATACGTTAATGTTAGTAGATGATGCGTAAACACCCATCTCTGCAGGTCTGTTGACTTTTACGCAATTACATAGTTTTATTTTGATGATCCGGCCTGATATGTAAATGCTTGAGAGTTGATCCTGTTGCATTTAGACAGGCTAGCCTCTCAATTTTATTTAGTTTTTGTTTACTGTATTTGGTGGCCATAAAGCCAAAGCTGCATCATAATCACAAGTGTAGTGGACACTTCACTGTGTTTGTTGGCAATATACGATTGAATATAGGTTTCTTGTCAGTTTTTACTCAAATCTAATCCCCAGATAAATTGTTGAGTTTACCTTGAAACTGTACAGCAGAAAATCATTGTAAGTGTTGACATTGAGAGTAACTTCCTTGTACCAGTCATTTACCAGGCTCTTTACTCTCAAACTAACTCTGAATCATTAGAGCTAAGTAATTATCAAAGCTGATGATCGTAATGAGGGTATTTTATAATATGGTGAGTAGTTGGTCAATCACTGGCAGCCACGGGAAAGAATAAGATGATTCTTCATTTAGGGTTAGGCCCAACTCGCTGCAATAGTGATGATTTCTTCACCGAAAGAGGTTTGAATGCTCTTAAATCCAGTTCGAATCACTTGATTATGTGCACCACCATAAATTTGACTACAGTCGCTACACAAACATTCGCAACGGTTTTGCTCCAAATTAATCTAGGTACTATAAAGCTGCTTCTAATGCTTAAATCTAGATGTCACTATTTCGTAAATATTATTATATTAACCGTAATCGGCAAATTTATCCTGAATTGACGCACACCAGACCTATATGCACGATTGTAACAATATTAATAGTCTATCCTAGAATGGAAGATTGTCAAAGGCACCTTGTAAATTTATAAGGAGACGAGTCTCTGCTGATTTCCCAGTGACATACACATAGAGTAACGCAAGTGACACAATATTTTCTTTCAACTTTTCACAATGTTTTTTAAGTAAAACCACTGATACCAACCGACATCAGCTAATCGCAGGCCAACAACAAAGGTTACAAGACATCGTGAATAAATTACCCAGCTTCGAAAAGTACTTGATCGTACCCACTATTAAGTAAATTCGATCGATGTTGGAAACACTTTCCCAATTAAGCAGTGACATTACTCCACTTTACCAGAATGCTACAGCAAATTGATGTTCAAAGCCAAAGTAGTTGGATTTATCGAATGATGATTGTAACAAAAGGAAACGGATAGGCTAGGATCTCCCCGACGCAAGGAAATTAAACACTGTGACCAAAAAGGATATTTATTCGTTGCCCTTAAATGAATAGTTGATTAGTCGATTAGTCGGGACCAAATTTATCTCGAGTCTGGATCTCAAAGATGCGTTCTGCCAAATTCTGTACGATAGAGAACGGAACATTTTTTTCACTATGCCCTGTCCCCCTTTGTACCTTTTCCGAGTTATGTCTTTTGGACTTTCCAATGCGCCAAACATTTATCGTTATTGGCTGAGGTTGCCGATAGGTTGCCGAAAGCTTACTTACCTCGGTTATGTAGTTGGTGTGAGAGCCCTTAGGACTAATCTGGACAAGGTGGGACCATTGCAAAGCGTGTTTTGGTATTGGCGGTTCATTGACGGTTCTTTTTCTTCTTTATCCCAATCCAATTACTAATTTACTCAAAAAGAATTAGAAATTTGTGCGGTCGCAGACGAATAGATAAAAAGCTTTAGATTCAATGAAATCGATATTGACTTTTGCTCCAGTGTTGCCCATCCCAAACTATGAAAAGCGTTTCTTTATTCAAGGCATCGCGAGCAGTACCGATGTTGGAATGGTACTATTCTAGAAAGATGACCAAGGACATGACTAACCGATTGCCTATGAACCGTCACCTATTGCCATGGAGCTGAATGTCTGGCTGAAGTCCTAGTCATTAAAAAATTACGCTTTTATCTTACAGATCAGGCAATCACTGTAATAACCGACCACTTACTCGTTGGAGTATCAAGCTTAAAGGTTTCAATTTCAACATTCAAATGGATCACAAAACGTCGTCCCCGATGGATTGTCGTGGATGGAAATGAATGCGTTGAATTTGGCCGATACGTAAAATGGCGACTTTTCGTTAGAATTGATAAGGATTTCCTAGCTTTTGAGGCAGCAGAATATCGAACCTTGAAAAAAATTAATGTAAAATCTCCATTTCGAACTAATTTAAAGATTATAGATCGACATACTAACATTAATCTCAATCCAAATGAGTCCTCCGATAACGATAACGATTTTTTGTCTTGGAAATTACCCGTGTCTAAAGCTTTACAAGCCAGTTTGATTAAGACCAACAAATCCATCAATGATTCCTCTAGTCTTGCATTAGGCTCGTTTTCGATGACTTTGGTCCATATCCGCGGACTAAAAATAGTAACACATCTAACTTTATAAGACTTGACTATTTCACCAAATTTGTATTGACGAAACCTATTAGACAAGCCACGGTGTATGAGGTATATAAATTCTTGGAGAATAAAATATTCTAAATGTTTGGAGTTCCTGGGTTTATTGTAACTGATAACGGGTCTCAAAGTCTTAAATCGTTAAGCACTAAATATGGAATAAAGCTTGTATTCACGACTAAATACTCGGCACAAGCTGACGCTTTCGAGCATAATCAGACCCTTCTCTCCTCCTTACGAGCTTATATCCAGAATGGCCGAAGACTTTGGGACGAAAATCTTTCCGCAATTACACAAGGATTGCGGAACGCTATTCATGAGTCCACCCAATTCTCGCCTCAGATCTTTGTATTCGGGCAACATTCAATTTTGCATGGTTCCACGTATCAAGTACTGCGACAAGCTTCTCAATTAATCTCATTACCTTTGCGTCAGTCAGAAACCCAGGCTATATTTAACATTTACCAGCAAGTAGAAAAATATTTAATTCAGACACGTCATGGGGTAAACTTAGCCTGCAATCTACGATATAAAAATCTTGGGAACTTTTCACAATGTTCCTGAGCAGGAAGTGCGCTCTCAAAAATACTCCGTATTTTTTTATTCAACCTGTGTCATTTTACTCATGCACACTGCGTTTTTGTTTGTGAACTGTGCTAACACTGAAATTAATGTCAGTGTATGAAGAGTGTGCAAAAAAAAACAATTTATTGCTCTATGCACACCGGGTAATTTTACCCAGTACAACCTTTGCACGGTCTACGCTACCTGGGGTAAGCCTGCTTGCTCGGTTTGAATTAAAAAATAGACCCAAAGTGTCTGTTTTGAGACTAGTAGGAAATGTTGCTTGTGAGGTTGCTGTTGGAGAGGGAAGTCTCTTGGTGTTTATCACTTGAAAGATGGTAAAATTTAATCATAAAATTTTCCGACCTCAACATAAAGATGACACCACTCACTCGTCAACAAAACTCACCGAAATATCAGCTTTTTTAGACGCACAGCTGTTTAACAATAGTTTGAGTGAATCGATAAGAGCGTTTTTGTGAAAAAACCGAATATCGAGTTGTCATTAAATATTTATTTTTGAAAGGCAATACGCCTATACACAAATCAAAGGCGAGGTGAACTCTGTGCACGGAGACTCTGCTTGAGCAGCTGAATTTAACGGTGGCCACCAGCTTGGGTAACGATGAAGGTTCGAGACGTCCAAAAACTGTGACCACTGACGATAACATCAGAGTTTTGAATGAATTTATACTGTTAATGAAAGTTGCATGCACCATTACGTCCCAAAATCAAGAATACAGTCAAAACAATGGACTGCCAATGGGGAATCAGCTCCAAAAGAGGCAAATGCTGTTCCTTCGGCTGGGAAAGTGATGACGACTGTTTTCTGGCGTAGTCATGGATTTATCTTAATCAATTATCTTCAAAAAGGGAATTATAGTTTAGGAAGTAGTACCTTATTTGACTTATTATTTTCTTTTTATTTTACGTTAGACAGTTTGATTAAACTACTATCTAGCTGTTAGGTAATTATCTAATTATCCTAGAGGCCAAAAAAGTGTTTATTCTGATCCGAAATCATATAAATTATTCGAGTGGTTCTTTATTCGATTCACATCTACTTTATAAATTAAGTAGTGTACTATTAAAATACGTGTAAATTAACTAAACTAATCTATCTTAAAGTTTGAAATAGATACTAATAATAAATATTTCTTAATATATTATTTGCTTTGCGCGCCATCTTTTATCAAGATGGTGAATTTCTATCAACCATGACAGTGTATATTTTGTTTTCATATACCAACTGTCAAATTCAATTTCTATAAGGGAATTCTTACCAACCACTCCAAGTTTAAATATCGTGTTAAAAATGTGCAAACTAAGATTTAAGGTTATAAAATGTGTATGAGTGCAATGAATCATATTGATATTCTTTGATAGATGTCATGAGTCCTGATATTTTCTCGGCGAACATTTAACTCCGATGTAACATAAGAATAGTAGTATTATCAGTTTATCACGATTAATTAGCTCTCTTAAAGATGGAATTCATCACCTGTCATAAAAATACCAAGAAATAAATTGATCACTGCCGCACCCACATTATCTGTCATAAAAACCGTCACACACTCTGCACATGCCGAACCACTGGTAGCTCAGATTTAATGTTCTCCATGGGTATACCTTATTAATTCGTTTTACATGCTGGATGTGACATAATTTGTTCCTTCCCGAGTACGGTATATGCTCACCCGTATAAAATTCTTATAGTGTACTCGTGGTATGATGAACACACTTAAAATTCTTTCACAAATACGAGCAAATAGCAATCAAGCATCCATTACCATTATCAAATTCAGCATCATCCCAAACCTGGTTCACATTTAATTAATCGGAATAAATGCATCCGCTGCCAGAACTGCCCTGTTAAGTTAATTTTAATAATTAAATACATCAAAGAACTGTTTGTCAGTTCGGTGAACAAATTATTTATTGTTCAACTGGCCAAATCTCGGTAGAGGCCAGCAAAATATATTTGGTTAAATTTTTTTACCATTTTTACGACGGTACTATAAATATTCTTAATTATTATGGTTTAAAAGATCATTATTTTTTTATTCTTGAATTTTACGTTCAAAAACTCTACTATACAGTGAACTAATTTAATGTTAGCCACCATCAGATAGCGGTAATTACAAATAGTTGTAAACGTTGTCTATGAGTAATGGGCGTTGTTTACGAGTAGTCGACGTTATCGACGTGTTGTTGACGCGATCACGTAAAAATTGGTGGATGACTCGTAAACGATCATCTCTGGGGGTGAGTCGTCCCCACGAATGATACAGTTAGCTTTATTCCGTCGTGCCATAAAGGGTTAAATAAAGTTCAAATTTAATTAGGCGATAATGAGCTAACAATAATCTGCGTTTGGTACGCAACTCTTATAAATACGATAAATGATAACACATAAATGAAACCAAAAAAAACAAAGCAGAAAGTTATATTGTCCGGTGGAGTTATAGTTTTCTGTTCTTTACATTTGAAGTTGTCAAGTTATCGTATTGTGGTGGTGTTGAAATATTAAAGTGCTCGCTCTCGTTTATTTAATTTTCATTTTTTTGTTAATTTATTTAATAAAAATTATTAAAGCGTATAAAGAAGATTTGTAAAAAACCGAAAACAAATTTGCGTTCCCTTTAGGCGCGAATATTTTAAATTAAAGTGATCAACAGTGATCATTCGTGCGCTGTGTTTGTTGTACCCGTAAGTCAACGGAACATTTAATTTTGTTAAGTACGAGACTTTTATTAAGCTAAAAGAAAGGTTATCTATTTACGCTTTGAGGAATAAAATCTCGGAAGTTATCCTGCCGACCATATGCTGTAGAATATCTACCCGTTAACGAGTAACTATTTTATTTATTTCTTTAAAACATATTTTTCTTCACTTAAGTTTTTTGCTAGTTATTCTTGTTCTTAATCTTTAATATTATATTTATTTATAAAATTGACGCCTTCAAAATTATTCAGTGAGATTAGCATTTAAAGCACGGAAACCTTATCTTATTCCTTTAATTTTTTATGTTTTGTTTTTGTTATTTTGGTTTCATTTTTTCTTATTAAATTCCAAGATTTGTAATGGAGTAATAACTAGTGTTTTACTATAAACCTCATAATTAGCCCAAACAAATCCCGATTTTATTACAGTTACCGTTTCCGAGGAACGAGTGGTCGGGTAATTAAACCTGTACCACCTATAAAATCTTACTCCATCAACATTATGAATGGCAGATCAACCTTATCCAGGTGTGTAATAAATTAATTTTGTGTCAGGTTAGCGGAATTGACTTCAGAAAATATTGGCATTAAATATGTAATGTAAATTTATTACACACCTTAATAAAGTTGACCTGCCCCACAAGCCTGAAGTATTAACATTTTGAATTATATCTGATAGAAGTCTTGTCAAATAAATTATTAAGGTGTTAAAATCTGTATGAAGGCAGCTCTGCTTAGTATGACACAACCATAATTTATTAAGTATCTGAATAAGATTGCCCTACCCTCTACAAGGGTTTTTTTAAATTACATATTTGAAGCCTTTATCGTCTGAAGCCAATTCAGTCTAACCTGATACAAAAATAATTTATTACACACTGGAAAGAAATTTTAAAATCTATATATTTCAACGAATAACTTCTGACCCAAAAACTTATGGTGGTCTGGGATAATAAATTATTCAAGGGGGTTAATTGTCGTTTTTGAAATAAATAGTAGTTTTGGGGTAAAACTTACCCATCACCAAGGTATAGGGGTGGTTATAAATTGTGGTCCATGAACCATCCCGATTTCATTGTAATAAAATCGTGATTTGGTGTAATAAATGTGTAACTAATTATGGTATAGCTTTCATTGAGGCACACTAATTTAATCGGTGTAGGTTTAAAGTACTGTAATAACTCCTGTTGTGGTTGGATGGAAAGAGGGTGGTCATCATTATATAATTGGAATGCAGTGAGGGGTGCTGTTGTTTTCTTCGTTCTTCCTCCTTTTACCTCGATCTTATTGAATCAGATGTTTATAGTTCTCTAAGATTAAAATTTTAGAATTTGATTTTCTTTTGCTTTTATTTTTCTGGATTGATGATGTGAGGAGAGAAAATAATGTGGCACGACTACTTAGCTGATTGTGTTCGAGTTAGTCCTTTAGGACAACGACCCTACCCTAACCTAAAATCTACCAATCGTTTAGTTCAGATTTTTTTATTTAATGAATCCGTTGGTGGGAGGCCGGCAGTTCAAGGGAGCCTTTTCAACCACCAACCTGTCATTGTTTACCATGTTACATTATTTACGTTGTCATTTAGCTTTACTATTCTTCTTTTTTAACTAAAGACCAACCTATCCTTAGTTTTCGTACCCAGTTTACCTACTTGCCACGATATTTTAAACTTTTGACTGGGATGTCCGATTATCCCAAAGAAAGCTTAAATGATCCGAATGTCTTGGGTTGACCTCGCCTTAATGTTATTTGTGTAAATATTCCGACTCCAACTTTTCGATTTTATTGTTTCGGTTCAGGGTCGTCGGGGCTCGGTCAAGATCTTCTTGCCATCCATATCCACTTCCCAATTTTTACTGGGTTGAGCACACCGAGTGCTAGCGTATTCAAAAATCCAATCAATAATTTTTGTTTCTCTGTCAAATATTTATTTGTAAATTTTTTATTTATCTTCGTTTAGTTGATCTTCCCATGTGCACTGTGGGTTAAGAAAGTAAGTAGTTTTGTGATTAACAAGCTTGAAGAAAATTGGACGATGAATAAAACTAGAACTAAATGCTCAATATCACAATTACTCAGACCATGGTTTGAAAAGGTATGTATCCGGTTGACTAAATTTTGTAATTCTCTTCTAAATTTTCACATATTTATAGCATCTCACAGAAAATTGGACCAGTGATGTCACAATACAATATACTGATGATGAATTTCATTTTGAGGATATGGTCAACGTCGAAATTAGCGGGACAGAAAACCAAATCGAGCAAATAGCCGCGTTTATACAGAACACATCCCGATTGACTCAATATAAACTGCCGTGGCTGAATGAAACCACGTACTATGTTAAAAGTAGAACCAACATGGTAAATAGATTTGTGTTTAGTCGTGCACTGTATTTAAACAAACATTTGTAATATTTTTCTTTTTCAGCAACTAGTTAGAGAAAAGTTGGAGAATATCAAAGCATTGGAGTATTCGACTGATGAATATAGTTATACAACTCGATACATCACACCAGTGCCTACAGAACTAACGGTATTTGAGTTTTGGCCACAGTTATCTGATGCTTATAAATTGGAACTTGATTTAATATTTAAGACGTGTAATGATGATGGCATTGATTTGCTATTTATCAAACATCAAGCACAACCCCTGAACACAAATGATTTGCCAGCCAAATGTACAACATCAATTTTGCACTCGTTTACCGGTGCGTTTTTATATTACTTGGATTTACAAGATATCATATCGTTGGAACTTGCTAACAAAACACACGATTCGTGGTTCGACATTGATTTAAATCGTGATATACAAAATCATTTGGAGCGTCGATTTCCCGAATTATATGTCGAAACTCGAATCGATTCATATTCGTGTTCGTCTTTTACCATAAAGAATGTGCTTTGGTACTTTATTGAGAAATACCACGATCAATTTGTGTCATTATTAATTGCAAATATTATAAAGGCCGACGAAATTGGATGTCTAGCACAGAGATATGGAATTCGAATTTTATACCAAAATTTAGTACATGTTGATTTTAGACCACCGAACAATGCAGAAATCGTAGATTTTTGTCTCATGTACCATTCAAATACGGCCGAATCGGGTGAGTGCGATTTAAAATATGCTCCCGAATACGCAACGGAAAGTTACACTGTAAATTTTAATGCGGATGAGTCGCTTGATCGTTTGTCACTGGTAATGCCAGTGATAGAGGCCGCCAGTGATATTCATTTCACGTTAAAAAATAAAAATAATTGTCCATCGCGGAAAACCACCAATTTACTAGCACGTCTAACCGAACATTGTACTGTGAATGGTATCCGGTCGCGTATGACATTGGACCAACTTGATTTGAGCCAAGTGTCTTGCAAAATTTTTAACGAATTTTTAAGTGTGTGCCATAAAAGCCTAACATTTATGAATCAAAATATTGAGCTAAGGATATTTCGAACAATCCTAGAAAATGCAGTTCGAGATCCAGGCGTACACTTTGATGGATGTCGCATTTTATTGGATGGTTATTTAACAGACTTAAGTACACAAGTACCGGTTCGAGAAATAAATTTTAGAAATATGGATTTTAATTTTAATACACTGCTTACCATTTTTGGCGAATTAAATCCCAAAAATGCGGTATGGCTTACGAATTGTCGCTTTTCAAATTCAAATATTCGTACGTTTCCAAATGCGGTAGAAATTCATGTGGCACAAATTCATTTTGAAAATTCAACATTTGAGACCGCTTTGGTGTTTCGATTATTTGCTGAATTACATCATGTTCAACTCGTATTCAGCGAAAACAAATTTGTGCAGGCAGCAGAAGATGTGACACTAAACACTCCAAAATTGTATCAGCTTCATCTGATATTCATAAATATGGAATTTGAGTTACAGATTCTCTCCGATATTTTAGAAAAGTTTGGCAATAAAACTGAGGCCTTGTTTACCAACTGTCGTTTTTGCGCAACAACTACGATTAAAGCCCGAACAAATCCTGTGAAGCGAGCTAAGATTAAATTCACAAAGACAAATTTTATTGCACCCCTATTACACGAAATGCTGAGGATGTTTAATAAAAATTCGTATATTTGGTTAGAAAACTGTTGTATCTTGACATCATCTAGTAATGCGTTATGTCAAGCCCCAATTGAACTTGTAATCCTAAAATTGGAAAACGTTAAGTTTGAAAGACAAACACTAATACAAATTTTGCAAGTGATTTCTTGTGATACTGTTGAACTAAATAATTGTGTATTTGTAAAGTCATCAGGTTTTATAGAGTCACAATGTAATAGTTCATCGCCTCGGTTGCCGAACTTGAAATTTACCAATATGAGTTTTGAGTCATCTGATTTATTATCAATTGCAGTCATTTTCAACTCAAATTCCGATATATTAGTAACCGACTGTGTTATTCGTACCTCAGACGATACACTTCCTGATAGTTTACCGCAAATCGCATGCAAAATCTTATTAACGGATACCCGCATCAATTCCCAAATCGCCTCTAAACTTTTTTCCATAATGGCAAATAATTCGTTGCTTGAATTCAATAATTGTCGCTTTGGCTCCATGACCGACGTTCTATCGAATCGATCGATCACAACCCAAGTTCAATTTGAAAATATGTCATTTAAAGTACTTACTGTGCTCAAAATGATGGCCAATTTAACTTCGGAGGCCCGCATATATTTTACACGATGCCAGTTTCTGCACACACTTGAACACATACTTCCAAATGCCGTGATACAACCGTGTAGTGTAGTATTCAAACAAATGGAATTTGAATTACATGATCTCGATATGATTTTGGAACGACTCTCGGCACAAACTTCCGTTCGTATAGAATCATGTCACATTCGGACTATACATCGAATATATACAAGTGCCCCAATTCAAATCCAGTTTCTACAATTCGATCAAATGTCGCTCGAAATCGAAACGATTTTACGTATTTTAGAGAATTTTACCGAATGTACGCAAATTGTTTTTACTGATTGTACTTTACGAATGAGTTCTTCATTGTCCGAACAAGTTTCGAGTTTAATAGTTAAACCTCTCGATATTGTGTTCGACAGTACGACAAGTGAGGTGCACGTTTTTCAAAATCTTTTACAAAAATGTGGTGATGGGACGAAAGTCACGATGTACGAGTGTAAAATTATTCCAATTGAAAGCCCCGAGGAAATTTTTGTAAATTTGAAGTCTCTAGAATTATTCGGCATCGAATATAGCCCAGGATTATTACAACTGCTTCAACATCTAATGGGCCACTTTCTAGTCGAATACAATGGACAAATTTCGGACGAAGGCCTTATTGAAATTTGTACGAGAACAAAAATAGCATCAAGTGCTCGTTTAGTAATGCCAGATCAAATTATTCCACTATCCGTGTACTTTCAACTATTTGCGGAATATTTTAACGTTATGTCCCAAACTCATGATTATTTCACGGACACAGAATATGAAATACCGACGCATGTTATACCACACCTTTGTACAAAGGAGAACAATCATTATGATTGGAGCAACTATAAAGTGGAAGTGTTTGAGGTGACAGGTTCCACATTTAAATTGGATTTTTTTGAAAATGGTGAACCTATTGATCTATTCTTTAAGTTGAATAATATACCAGATGATTCTGGCAGTTGTGATGTGTATTTTGATTAAAAATTTTACTTTTGTTTTCGTCGTTTTAATATTCTAACAAAGGCTCGTGCTACTTAAGGTATTTCTGTTGAGGGGTACCTGAAACCAAATTCTATTTTGATAATTAGTTTTGGATGTATATTAAAGAACAAAGAACAGCCACCCATCTTCAAAAAGGTTCCTAATACCAAAATCATCATTAAACAGTTTATTATCTTTCGGTAGGTGGGTTCACTTGGAAAAAATAGTTTTAGTAGACGACTCAAATTCCATACTAATACCGGACAATCTAACTTGTCTGCCTCTTCAGACTTGCTCCAACTATACTATGTAATTATGTCGAGGCCCATGTAGTGATACTGAAATCTGCAAAACCCCCCAACTGGCAAAATCTCGTAAAAGAACCCAGGTTTTCATTAAATAATCGGAAAACTTATGGAATGCCACTCTCTCAACTCTGAAAACTGGAAAAACTTCGAAAATGGAACCTTTTTTCATCAAATAATCAGACCACCGGAAAGGGCACCAGTTTAAAACGGAAGGGTTCTCATGTTTTCATTGGTTCTCTTATGGCATTTTAATGGTAACAATCAAATGCAACCTATTCGAATCACACCTTAGAACATCTGAGAACATTAAATTCTGACAAACCAATCCGTTAACGCGCTTTCCTTGTATGAATATGAGCGTTTCAAGTCCAACATTGCAGTGTGCGGACGAAAAATTCAACTTTATGCTTCGATTCAACCCACTAACGGTTTAACTGAAAACGAACGATTTTGTATACCACTTTCATATGGTGGTTTCGATGGAGTCGGGTTATCCTACTTAATACCAACGAAATAATAAAGTCGAGCTGCTAAATAATCTTAAAACACAATGATAGATAAGATAATTACAACATCATCGTCATATTCATTTTTTTATTTTGCTTCAGCTACATCCCACGAAACGATTTGGCCGTTCAATAATCAGGAAATT
The DNA here is from genome assembly GCA_947310385.1 of Nephrotoma appendiculata. NCBI lineage: Eukaryota > Metazoa > Arthropoda > Insecta > Diptera > Tipulidae > Nephrotoma > Nephrotoma appendiculata. Next base: position 39,384,104 of record OX371223.1, read on the forward strand.
TTCGGAGTAATGTGAAATTAGTCTAATGAGTCCTATTCTGCACCCAGGGCTACTGAAAAGCGGATACTACTACTCGATCAGGGGGGAGGGGACTCAGAAACTTTTGGAGATATTACTATGAAAAACTCTAACCAAACTTCTTCGAGCTTTTTATCGAAAATCACTTCTCAAGGATTTTTAATGATTTGGTAGAGCTCAGCGCGTATTGGGAACACCATAATTTATACATAGAAGACATCGTTGACTAAAATTGGATCCCAGGAGCGATAAACAGTCACAAAGTATTAAAATTAGCCTGCTCAGACCGGATCATTCCAGTGGAAGTGTAGAAAAACTTAGATGTTATTCTCCCTTGGCTGGAGGTAATCTCAAGTCAAGGTGGTATTTACCACGAAATCGCAGAAACATTCAAACGGCAATCCAATGAACCAAAAACCTATAAATCTACCATCTTTTCTTCTAAAAAGTCTTAGTACCTAAAATTTGTACTAACCCAAGCTACGGTTGCTTGAAGTTCATATAGTGAAGTTGATGTCTCATTATCTCTCTCTGCAACACGCCACCAAAATCTTAATTATTGTCGCTTCGGATTCCCAACAGTTATAATCCTACAATTCTTAAACTTACGGTATCCGGTTATACGATAGCAATAAAGGAGTTGTTTAAACCATTCGTCAGAAGAGTGTTACAGTTCCCGGAAAATTCTATTAAAATTGTGAACGTTTATACAAGCCTTACCAATGATACAAGGTCTATATTCTTTGATAAAGACGCACTGCTAGTTTCTGAGCAAATATTATTGAACTGTAAGAAGAACGACCAATGCAACTACACGAATATCAATTTGGTTTCATATAACGCGAAAGAAAAATCAAATTGATGGACACGACGGTGACTCAGATGCATATATTGAAGAAGAGTCCGAGGCTGGAAAGCATTTGCATCTCACTACACTTCGAAGCGGTATAAGAATAAAGATTAGATATTTCAAAACAATCCTTGGCGTTTGATTTTTCAAGGAATTGGTTGATCCTGAAAATTATCACTACAGCCAGGGATGCTTTCCTACCGGTTCGCACCGGTTCGTGCGATCCGGTAGATGTAAATTCTATGGTTCGTGCGAACCGCCTATTATTGCGAAAAAAAAATTTATTTACTTTGGCAAAAAAAAAAATACGCAAAAAAAAATTATTTAAATAAAATTTATTTACCATTTGGTGAAAATTTATATAAACAATTTGAAAACTTTATCTAGTTTTCATTGCGATTCTAATTTTTTACTTTATAGAAATCTTTCAGTTACTGCCACTGATATATAACTCATGGATACGGTATACATAAAAAAATGTGGTATGAAAAACAAAACTAAAAATCGTATCTAATATGCAATAGAGAAAGCAAAAATGTATCTTCCTTGTCTAGAATTCCGAATTTTCGGAAATCAAATTCAAATAAGTGTCAGTTAGACACAAATAAACAATTCACATACACTTGACAAAATGGATGCAATGTGATATTTATTTTTATTCACGTTTGATATTTATGTCTAATTTTCCATTTGTTTTTGGCTTTGGCATGTTGTTTATTACAGATATGCACTTCATATTTCAAGGGAAAAATACGAAAAAATTATTTAATTTTTTTTTTTACAAATAGGCAACAGTGTTTGATTTATTAAATTATGATTAAAAAAATTAATAATTTTGAATATTTTTCTGTCTATCCTATGTTTTTTGTAGGAAAAAAGTAAACGACTTCGAATAATTTTCGGAATGGTCTACGTTCCAGTGCGGCTCTTACTTTACATTTTCGTTAATACGATTTTCGAGTAAGAGGTGTATATAATACAAGCGAGTGGAATATAAAAAAAGTTGTACCATATTTTGTTGTTGTTTGCTATGGTAATTTAGTTTTATACCGTATCCATGAGTTACGAGGGCAAATCAAAAAGTCTTGCAATATCATATGAAAAAAAAGAGTGAGTGAGACAGCCATATTTTTATTTTTCGACATCATCTCCTTTAAGGTTTATACATTTGTCATATCGATCAATTAACTTGCCTAAACCCTCTAAAAAAAAAGATTTCTTTTGCTCCATAAAATATTAATTTACAACAGACTGTACTTCATAGTCACTGGAAAATTTCCGGCCCCCTAGTATTTTTTTCAAATTGGGAAACAGAAACTAGTCACTGGGTGCCAAGTCTAGATTGTACGGTGGATGCGGAATTTCCACGAAGCCGCAGTCTTTTAACGCAGCTTGAGCAATATTAACCTTGTGCACTGGTGCATTGTCGTGAAGAAGCAAGATTTTTTTCCTAACTTTCCTTGGCCGTTTTTCCCGGATCGCTTTTTTCAATTTTCGGAAAACCTCTGCGTAATATATGCCTATGATTGTGGTTTTCGGTGGCATATAATCGATTATCAAAATTCCTTCAGAATCCCAAAAAATTGTTGCCAAAACCTTAACAGCAGACGGTTGAGTTCTGAATTTCTTTGGTGGTGGTTCACTACGTTTAATCCATTGCATCGATTCTTGTTTGGATTCCGGATCCCAGTGATGAAGCCATGTTTCATCGCCTGTTATTATGTTATCCAAGAAATTTTCTGGATCTTCTTTGTACATATCTAAAATCGCCTTTGAAGTTTGAACACGCATTTTTTTTTGTTCTGCATTCAACAAACGGGGAACCCATCGCGCACTTACTTTCGACATGTGAAGGTGGTCATGTAATATAGTATATGTGGTACCGTTTGAAAGGGAAAGTCTCCACGCTAACCCTGGAACAGAAATACGCCGGTCCTCCAATACAATAGATTCGGCCAAAATTACGTTTTCATGGCTAATAGCATCTGCTGGCCGACCCGAGGGGTTGTCGTCTACTAATGACTCCTGACCACTTTTGAATAATTTTACCCACCTTGTTACTGTGGCATATGATGGTGCAGATTCGCCGTAAACTTTTGATATATAGTTGAATATATAAATTGCATTTCGTCCATCTTTACAGAAAAATTTAATAATGGCGCGATATTCAATTTCATTCATTTTAAGAAAAATTCAAAACACGTGATTGATTGATTGATTGATTCTGAATGCACGACCAAGTTCTTACACAGGAGCTCCCGGGTGACGCCGGGCCCACCGTACACTCTTTTTTACATATAACAAAAACCGAAGGATTGGATAGGTTAGTTAAGTGGGACAGAATCGGCCCGGTTACAGACACCTAGGTATAGCCGATAGTTAGTAACACAAAGACAGCACAATACTAATCTACTAAGGAAGGATAAAGGTTTAATAGGTTTAATGGATAACGATGGTATTGGTCTTCAACAATTGCTTCTCTAAATCAGCAACCTGAGAAAAAATTTGTATTATTTCACGTACATCTGGAAATTTCCTGAAATGTAATTGTAAATTAATGCAAAATTTAATTGATTAAATCGACCCAGTTGCAGACCCTTAAATAAAGTCGATAGTTATTAATGCAATGACAACACCATTCTAATCTACACAATCAACAATTAATATTTCAAAGAAATATTATTTCACGTCTGTAGATTTCCTGAAATTTAATTCTAAATTAATATTTTCCGGCTTCCTAAATAATATAAACATTTATTAATTTAATCCTCCTGCAATTCCACGACTTACAAAAGGATTTCCTGTATCCATAATTATTTAAATTATATCAAACTTAGTCTAAAATTCATTAGTATTTAACCCTTAAATCGAAAAAAAAAAAAAAAAAAAAACAACAATTTTTATATGTAAGGCATCCCAAAGGCAATGGTTCCCGGAAAAATATCAATGTTATTCAATACCAGATTAACTACCTGATAGGATATTTCAAACAATTTTAATTTAATTCAAAAATTTCAAATATTTTATTAGTTTTGTTCACCAAAGAAGAGAATATTCCATTAATTGCAAAGTATAATTATAGTGCACAGGATATTTATATCATGCTCAATAGAACTTTACTATTCCTCAACCAATAACTGTTAAATATGGTACGCAGAATTGGATTGGCACTGTAGCATGTTCAATGGAACTAAGCAAACTCAAAACAAATGATGATCAAATTCGGGTGCAAAGCCGAATTTGACGAAATTTTCGGATTCAGCTATAATGAATGAAACATGCCGTTTCCAACCGAAATTTTCCAGTTCAGATTGTAGAGCTGGGCTAGGATTCTAATAAATTAGGATCAACTTGTATTGGGATTTTAATGTGTCTTTTTGATTTTGATAAAGTTCTAAAATTCGATAATTCTGAATGGAACTTGGCCATACCCCGACCAATTATTGTCAAAGCAGGTAAGCAGAATTAAATATGAATGTAAAAATGGATTTTAGAGAAGTTCTGGAGTTCGGCCGTGCTAAGCAATGTCTTAACTAATCATGTTTGAATCTGATATGTTGAGCTGAATCGGGATTTCAACATAAATCCCGGGTGAAGTACTGGATTTTTCAACAAAATAAATCCGAAAATAATCGGCCAAGGAATTTTCCTATTCCTCCATTTACACGTCAAAACAGCCAGTTGACAGATGACCCAGCCGAACTAAGCCTCTCCCAAATTAATGCTAATTGCTAGAATTGCGATTTGCTAGAATTCCAATTAAGCCCAAAAATGATTTTATGCATCTTCCGCAGTATATTGTCTCAATCAAACAAAACGATCATGATTTATGTGAGGTGATGACACGAATCTTCCGCAGTATATTGTCTCAATCAAACAAAACGATCATGATTTATGTGAGGTGATGACACGAACGGAAAATAGAACCACGCGGAAGGCTTTTTACACAATTGGTACATGAGCAGGTCGTTGATTAGGATTTAGAATTCAAATCAATCGATATTCGTATATATCATTCCCATGCAAAGACGAACCTGTTTCGAGAAATATTATTGAGCCAGAAATTCTTTTAGATAAAATAGTGCCAGCATTAAGCAATTTTAAAAAAACAGTCAACATTAAAAGGCTGAAGGATATCACATCAAAGATTTAATTGTCATTACAAATGGAAATAAAAAATTAAAAACCATTTTCCCTTTGCCATGCCGTAACACATATGAGGTATCATCCCTTTAAATCAATCTACAAAAAAGTCATGAATATTTATATATATATACATATACATACATATCTACACACATACACACACATATACATACATATATATATAAAATTTTACTATAAAATGAAATAAAAAATATTTCTGTTCTTTGTCACTCTTATGAAATTTTAAAGTTTTTCTTTTGCGTATTATCAGTAAAAAAATTGCTGTCAGCAAATCTTTCACGGAATTAATGCATTATTTGTAAAACTGATCAACAAGAAATATGTAAAAGAACAAAAAATATTTTGTTTTACTATTCACTTATCAAGAATAAAGTAGAAAGAAATGATATGTATTCTCTATTCGATCGTTCAATACAGGCAACAATACATTTTATCCAATCAGTAACTACAATGAATTTTCGCTTTCTTATTAGAATAGAAAAGTAAAACCAAAAGAGCAGTAGATCCCGTTCGCTAACACAAAAAATAAGATCAACCTTTTTAGTTTCTCATTATTCGCTCATTAGACACTATTCGTTTTCTACTGCATAACATTTCTGAAAATTCATTTTACTATTCAAGAGCGAAGAGAAATTAGCATAAAAAATTCATTTAAAAATGAACGGAAAATGAATGACAAGCAACAGAAGAGTATTTTTATTTTCATCCTTTTTGTCTTATTTGACTAAACTAAACTACGTGAATGTACGTACATATATCCATACACACACACAATCGTAAACCATACGACATATCACAAATGCGTATATTAAAAAATATTTACATTAATAAAATTAAAATTTATATAAATTTTTTACAAAAAATAAAAATTAAACAAAATATAAACTAAACAAAGTATAAATAAAAATATGAAACACAAAAGCACTTAGCTTGTGATGCGTTCACCATTGCTGCGTCAGTGCATCACACAAATAACAAAACAACCCGTCATAACAACCTAGACACTTTCACGTTAATTCACGTTTCAATTTACTAACACCAATTTATTAACACTTTATATTATATATTTAATATTTAATTTTAATAACTTTTATATATAAAATATTATTTATTTATTTATTTAAAACAGAGAAAAAAATTTAAGTTTCAATTTTCTATACAGAGAAAGACAAAAACGCGTCTTTCTCGTATGACGATCGATCGCCGACCCAAGAAAAATTCAAAACACGTGTTACTAAATTGACAAAAACAAACGAACTGTAAAATTTACATCGAAATGTTCTTCTAGAAGTTTCATCGCGACAAAAAATGGTTTTGAAAAATATATTGTTGTCTCACTCACTCTTTTTTTTCATATGATATTGCAAGACTTTTTGATATACCCTCGTACATATCAGTGGTTACTGCGAGTTCATACGACGGATACAAATCTCGGATTTCTCTATCCCGCCGTTTAGTTTTGTTTTTTGCTCAAATTTATGGTCTATTTCACCTATCAATTTATTTTTATTTTTTTATAATTTTTATTGTGAATTATTCTCTATTTCTTTTGGTTCTTCGAAGGGCTTTACGGACAAAACCCGAGTCATTACATTCGAGACTATTGGCAACCCAAAAATTATCATCTAGGAAAGAGTTTGTTAATTGCGAAGTACGCTGTAAAAGCTCAATTATATTTGTGACTTATTTATAAACTTCTTTATTACATACTAAATATTTCTTACATATAAACTTAATGGAAAACATTAAAATTATTAAATATAGAATTTAAATATTGGTCAATATCATCAATCATATTTATTGTTATCAAAGTTAGTTAAAATTAATTTTTTTAATAATTATTACGTTCAATAGCAAAAGATGCTTATTCCATTCGTTTATTTGCTTAGTACTTTTTAATTGAAATCAAAATGTTTTTAACTTATAATTCGATAATTCGTCGTGACTAGCTTTGTGTGACGATGCGGGGTGATCTGGGTTCCGCTTACACTTCAAGCAACCGGGGTTTGTACATTGTATACATTCACAGCGGTTCGGTTCACTAACGGCTAGAGTTTTAGTATTTAAACCGCATTCTAAATAAATAGTTGCTAAACGTTTGGGCTCATTTCAACAAGCAGATCATCTCGTTGAATTATTTTTTTATTCTCTTTTATCCTATTACATTATTGTGCAAATAATATGAACGATAGTTAAATATTCTTGACTTAGTCTGCTACTCTGAAAAACCATAATATTTTGATGGAAATATTAATATTAAAAAAATAAAAAAATTTGTAAGAAAATATCACTGCGAACCGGTTGATAAATTTTAGGAAAGCATCCCTGACTACAGCCTGCTAGAGAGAATACTTTTGTATTTTGCAAAATTACTAGCCAGTTGAAAATGGATCTGAAGATGATGATAAAACTATCAAGCGGGCATTGATTGAATGTGGAGCAACAAGATCTACTTTGTTTTTTAACCGAAAATATACAATGCTAACAAAATGGTTCAGCGACTAAAAACGTTAAGTTTTTATCACTGGTGTTGATGGAATAACATTCACGCTAAAGCAATAATTAGCATCACGCCTTATTAACGGATTAACTCTTCATACTGCTTTATGACACTGTGAGTTAGTTCGGCAAAAATACCATAGTATCGTACTGAAGTTAGTTACTATTGCTTTTGCACAATACAAAGTGAAAAATATTTCAAATCAGGGGCGGTATGTTGTACGAATCACGGTATGTTATATCATTTTCGACTCGCAATAAATGATAAAGTAATAATAAATGTAGCTTACACTGCATTCTATAAAAAGTATTGTAAGATTAAAAAACGATTGCTCAGTACAACATACCGCCCCAGGTGTACAACTAGTAGGAGGGGCATAAAGCATTTCACGATGCAACCATTTGATTAGTTTTGAGTTCGGGAACAAGTATGATGATATTTATTTCCAATGTCATGTACGCAGCATTAAAGTTGCTAGTTCACACAAAGGTGTGTTAAAATCGTCAACAAGCCACTGCTGCTGACTGGAGACTACAACGTATTGAAAAATGAACAATTTTCAATTTTTATTTGAATCGATAAATCTTTGTTTGCCATTTATTTTGCACCGAAGATTCAATTATTGCATTTTGGGCAAAAAACAGTTCGAAATCATCGAACGGTAGCGAGTGCCATCTTTAGAAAAAATACGAACCGAAGGACCCACCGGTTCATAAACCACACCAAACAGTGCTTTCTAGGTGCATTAGCAGTTCCTGCATTGCCTGTGGCTGCTCTTTACACCAAAAGTGGAAATTTGCTTATTGCACCCATTTAACCAGAAATGAGCTACGTTACTGAACACAATTTTTTGGTAAAAATTCAGATTTTCCTCAAGATGTTCGAAGGCCCACTCACCAAAACTTTGACACTGTGGCAAGTCTTTCGGCTTCAGCTATTATTCGAGGTGTATTTTATACGCCCCTTCCAACGCTTGCAAATTTTCCAGGTCAAGTTTCATGTATCGAAAGTGAAATAAGTTTGGGGTGAGTCTTATGTGAACACGACTTTATACAGGCTGTTATCATTTGAATTTATAAAATGAAATTAATGACGGTTTACTCTTTATCTCACATATTGTAACATCATAATAAACTTCTGGCTTCGTATCGGCCAACATTGCTCTAATTTAATTAACCATGATGGTCCATGCCACCGTTGATGAAGTAGGATTGTTTTCATACTTGATATGATTCCAATGATTTCATGGCAGCAATTCTTGTATACCAGCAACCCGGTTGGCTACAAACGTTTTCCATTTAGTAGGGTATGATCTGTTAACCACAACAATCTGTGAATTGGTCCAACTAGGGATTTTCTCACTTCACAAATTAATTTAGCTAGAAGGAGAGCCCCACATAATTCTAATCTTGGAAGTGACATTTGCTTGATTTGAGCTTTAGCCGTGATGAGTTCAATCGGTATTTCAATATTTTCACCTCTCAATCTGCTGTAGAGTACTGCTACATAGGCCCGTTTGCTCGCATCACAAAGCTCGTGGAGCTGGATTTCGTTTCGGTTTATGGAAGCCCTGCCTTCAACTGATTCCATACTAACGCAATATCACTTGATAACTCATCGTCCCAGTCTAAATTTCTGAACCATAATTTTTGGTACATTACCTTATCCATTATGATCGACGGAGATAAAAGTTCGAGCGGGTCAGAAACTTTAGACGAGTTTGAAATTAGTGTTCGCTTATACTTTGAACAATAATCGATTCGCTTCTTCACTAGAAACCAGTGACTCTCCTTCTTCCTGTGTAAGTTGGTCATGCAACTCGGTAACGTTCGATCTCCATTTTTAAAATTTGTTAATGATTTCGTCCATTATTAATGGATATTGCTGTTTGAAATCAAGAGCTGTTTGGTCGAGGAGATCTAATACCCAAAAATGCTAAACTAGCAACTCCAAATGTAACGGTAGTTAATTTATACTGGATTAAAGGATCACTAACATTTTATCGCCAAAGGATTCGCTGATATTCTTGATCTTAGTCGGCTATCAAAATCTATATCTATACGTTTTTTCGATGACAGTTCTAATCGCAATTTTGTTGTATCGAAAATTCAACAAAGTCATCCATATGGTTGGTTGAATAGTCGGGCTGGACCATAAGGATATATCATTAATGGAATTACCATTGGTAGTCTTGTGTGGTAAATAGTAACTCCGGGTATCTGCGTTGGTTGACGTAGTCTTTGGAATTTCGTTTAAATGCCCCAATGTTATATGTTCCCGGATAATTTTAGTATATTCTAATTTCAGAATATTAGCTAATTTCCAAGGTACAAATTGGTTTTAAAGACAGTTTCACAATAAATTTGCCACTATGGTGCCGCACAAAATTCAACTTAAAATGTTCCTCGAATTTGTTCTCCTCCTTGGAAAATGGATTACATTTTGGGATTTCCTCCATTTCCCAAAATCGTTTAAGTGCTTCATCGACATTTAGACCAATGTTAACAGTAATGCTCGTTAATTGACTTTCAATTTTATGTGCTTCTCCTGAAACGATCCAGCCGAACATCATATTTTGGACTATTAAATTGTCCTATAGGTTATTTAAACGTCCTTCTCTTAATACGTTAAAAAATGTATGTGCCCCAATAGCCATATACATATTAGTTTCGAGCGCATCAGCATATCGACACAGAATATAGAGTACAAACAGAAGGGACATAACCCGATTTTTCTATGGAAAAATTTCGACCGTTTTTTTTATCCTTGATTTGTATGGAAAAGGGTAGAATATAGTAGTGAAAAAAATTGTGCACTGAACTTTTTTACATTCAATAAGGGTAGAGTCAAATTTTTTTTTGGTCCACTTAGTAGCGTATATATATACTTTATAATATATGATATCGATGTCCATGGCTTCGAATTCGGAATATAATGATACCGCATTGATTTACATTACACCTCCCATCGATTCGGTACCCGAGGTTAGTCCTTTGATTAATATCTTCGCGTTTTTAACAACACCCGGCATCGTTGATAATTATTTGACAAATCAAGAACCCTAATGAGCACGGTTGGTATAGTAAAGCTGTAAATCGCTTGACTGTCATTGCGTGTGCAACGAACCCGAATTTGACTTCAGATGTTGAAGGACTTAAAAAATTTACTGGTGTAAAGTTGTATTGGGTTTGTGATTGATGATTTTTCATCATACAAATAAAACACAATTTATTTTGGGCAACAAAATTTCTCCAATCATTAACGGACATTTCTACGGACATTTGTCAACTCTTCACAATTTCGCAGATAGTGATTTTGGCTACATTTTAAATGGGTTATACAGTCGGCGTACTAGGTAGCATGCATTATTTTAACATGCGATATAGAAGCCTGACGAGAAGTTTCTGTAAATGTAAAGCGGGGAGTAACGCGTTTCGTTTTTTGCAGCTTTCCAATGTATCGCTTTGTTTATTCAGAAACCCGAGAAACTCTTTGATAGATAGCAAATTCATTCCATAATCTGATCAAGCTTGATAGTAGGATGCACCTTGTACAATAATATTTAAAATGTTGTATTTAAAATGATTGTGTGATGCGCGAGGCAAGACGGTCTCACCGAAAACGTTAAGTATTGAAAAGATTAAAAAAATCGAGTAACAGATAATGTCCTTTCCAATTAATTTTGCAGACGATCAAATAACTTTACAGCAAGATTAACCAGGATCCTTGAGAAGGAATGTTTGCTAGAACACTTGCTGAAATTACAATATCATCCAATCTGGAGTGTATTTGAACCGATTCGCGAAGTCGGAGTAATTTTTAAGATGGGCACCCTTTGTTCTTTAATATCCACCCAAATATAACCAGAAATGCCTTAAGTTACACGAGCCTTTGTTAGAATATTTAAACAGAGAGAAATGTATCGACTGTATTGGAGCTTGGAAAATAAAAACAACGTTTTTTTATAACAAAAATTAAATTTTTAATCATAACACACATCACAACTGCCAGAATCATCTGGTATATTATTCAGCTTAAAGAATAGATCAATAGGTTCACCATTTTCATAAAAATCCACTTTAAATGTCGTACCAGTCACAGTAAACATTTTCACTTTATAGTTGCTCCAGTCGTAATGATTATTCTCCGTTGTACAAAGGTGTGGTATAACATGCGTCGGTATATCATATTCTGTGTCCGTGAACCAATCATGAATTTGTGATGTGACTTTAAAATATTCCGTGAATAGTTCAAAGTACACGGATAGTGGAATAATTTGATCAGGCATTGCTAAACGAGAACTTGATGCTATTTTTGTATTCGTACAAATTTCAATAAGGCCCTCGTCCGAAATTTGTCCATTGTATTCGACTAGAAAGTGGCCCATTAGGTGTTGAAGCAGTTGTAATAATCCTGGGCTATATTCGATGCCGAATAATTCTAGAGACTTCAAATTTACAAAAATTTCCTCGGGGCTTTCAATTGGAATAATTTTACACTCGTACATCGTAACTTTCGTCCCATCACCACACTTTTGTAAAAGAGTTTGAAAAACGTGCACCTCACTTGTCGTACTGTCGAATACAATATCGAGGGGTTTAATTATTAAACTCGAAACTTGTTCGGACAATGAAGAACTCATTCGTAAAGTACAATTGGTAAAAACAATTTGCGTACATTCGGTAAAATTCTCTAAAATACGTAAAATCGTTTCGATTTCGAGCGACATTTGATCGAATTGTAGAAACTGGATTTGAATTGGGGCACTTGTATATATTCGATTTATAGTCCGAATGTGACATGATTCTATACGAACGGAAGTTTGTGCCGAGAGTCGCATCAAAATCATAACGAGATCATGCAATTCAATATCCATTTGTTGCAGTGCTACACTACACGGTTGTAACACGGCATTTGGAAGTATGCGTTTACGTGTGTACAGAAACTGGCATCGTGTAAAATATATGCGGGCCTCCGAAGTTAAATTGGCCATCATTTTGAGCACAGTAAGTACTTTAAATGACATATTTTCAAATTGAACTTGGGTTGTGATCGATCGATTCGATAGAACGTCGGTCATGGAGGCAAAGCGACAATTATTGAATTCAAGCAGCGAATTTTTTACCATTAAGGAAAAAAGCTTAGATGCGATTTGGGAATTGATGCTGGTATCCGTTAATAAGAGTTTGCATGCAATTTGCGGTAAACTATCAGGAAGTGGATCGTTCGAAGTACGAATAACACAGTCGGTTACTAATATTTCGGAATTTGAGTTAAAAATGGCTGCAATTGATAATAAATCGGATGACTCGAAACTCATATTGGTGAATTTTAAGTACGACAACCGAGGCGGCAAACTATTACATTGTGACTCTATAGAACCTGATGACTTTACGAATACACAATTATTTAGTTCAACAGTATTACTAGACATCACTTGCAAAATTTGTACTAGTGTTTGTCTTTCAAACTTTACGTTTTCCAATTTTAGAATTGCAAGTTCGATTGGGGTTTGACATATCACATTACTAGATGATGTCAAGATACAACAATTTTCTAACCAAATATACGAATTTTTATTAAACATCCTCAGCATTTCGTGTAACACGGGTGCAATAAAATTTGTCTTTGTGAATTTAATCTTAGCTTGCTTCACAGGATTTATTCGGGCCCGTAGCGTACTTGTTGCGTAAAAACGACAGTTGTTAAACAAGGCCTCAGTTTTATTGCCAAACTTTTCTAAAATATCGGAGAGAATTTGTAACTCAAATTCCATATTTATGAATATCAGATGAAGCTGATACAATTTTGGAGTGTTTAGTGTCACATCTTCTGCTGCCTGAACAAATTTGTTTTCGCTGAATACGAGTTGAACATGATGTAATTCAGCAAATAATCGAAACACCAAAGCGGTCTCAAATGTGGAATTTCTAAAATGAATTTGTGCCACATGAATTTCTACCACATTTGGAAACGTACGAATATTTGAATTCGAAATGCGACAATTCGTAAGCCATACGGCATTTTTGGGATTTAATTGGCTAAAAATGGTAAGTAGTGTATCAAAATCAAAATCCATATTTCTAAAATTTATATGTTGAACCGATAATGGAGTGCTTAAGTCTGATAAATAATCATCCAATAAAATGCGACATCCATCAAAATGTACGCCAGGATCTCGTACTGATTTTTCTAGGATTGTTCGAAATATCCTTAGCTCAATATTTTGATTCATAAATGTTAGGCTTTTATGGCACACACTTAAAAATTCGTTAAAAATTTTGCAAGACACTTGGCTCAAATCAAGTTGGTCCAATGTCATGCGCGACCGGATACCATTCACAGTACAATGTTCGGTTAGACGTGCTAGTAAATTGGTGATTTTTCGCGATGGACAATTATTTTTATTTTTTAACGTGAAATGAATATCACTGGCGGCCTCTATCACTGGCATTACCAGTGACAAACGATCAAGTGACTCATCCGCATTAAAATTTACAATGTAACTTTCCGTTGCGTATTCGGGAGCATATTTTAAATCGCACTCACCCGATTCGGCCGTATTTGAATGGTACATGAGACAAAAATCTACGATTTCTGCATTGTTCGGTGGTCTAAAATCAACATGTACTAAATTTTGGTATAAAATTCGAATTCCATATCTCTGTGCTAGACATCCAATTTCGTCGGCCCTTAGAATATTTGCAATTAATAATGACACAAATTGATCGTGGTATTTCTCAATAAAGTACCAAAGCACATTCTTTATGGTAAAAGACGAACACGAATATGAATCGATTCGAGTTTCGACATATAATTCAGGAAATCGACGCTCCAGATGATTTTGTATATCACGATTTAAATCAATGTCGAACCACGAATCGTGTGTTTTGTTAGCAAGTTCCAACGATATGATATCTTGTAAATCCAAGTAATATAAAAACGCACCGGTAAACGAGTGCAAAATTGATGTTGTACATTTGGCTGGCAAATCATTTGTGTTCAGAGGTTCTGCTTGTTGTTTGATAAATAGCAAATCAATGCCATCATCATTAAATGTCTTAAATATTAAATTAAGTTTCACTTTGTATGCATCAGATAACTGTGGCCAAAACCCAAACACCGTTAATTCAACAGGCACTGGTGTGAAGTATCGAGTTGTATAACTATATTCATCAGTCAAAAACTCCAATGCTTTGATACTCTCCAACTTTTGTCTAACCAGTTGCTGAAAAAGAAAAATATTACAAATGTTTATTTAAATACAGTGCACGACTAAACACAAATCTATTTACCATGTTTGTTCCACTTTTAACATAGTACGTGGTTTCATTCAGCCACGGCATTTTATATTGAACCAATCGAGCTGTGTTCCGTATAAACTCGGCAATTTGCTCGATTTGGATTTCTGACCCACTAATTTCGACGTTGACCATATCTTCAAAATGAAATTCATCATCTGTATACTGTATTGTCACATCACTGGTACAGTTTTCTTTGAGATGCTGGATAATTGAAATCTTATAAGAGAATTACAAAATATTAGGCAACCGGGTACATACGTTTTCAAACCATGGTCTGAGTAATTGCAAAATGGTACATTTAGTACTAGTTTTATTCATCGTCCAATTTAAGGTTGTTAATCACAAAGCCACTTATTTATTTATTCAAATTTTTGTACAAAAATTGAGATTTTAATCTAAATACTGATTGATCAAAATTAATAAAAATCATGCACAGTGTAAGACTTGGAAAGATCAACTAAACGGATATAAATACGAAATTTATAAATAAATATTTGTGAGAAAAACAAAATTTTTTTATTGTACATATGTTTGAATACAGTAGAACCCAGTATACCTCCGGTAATTTTTTGTCTATGTAACTGGTCACCGCCACTGCTTCAACTTGCTATCTGTATAATGGGTGTTGTCTAGTGGATATGGGATGGGTGGAAAGATAGCTTTGACCGAGCCAGTACGAGCCTGAACCGAATCAATAAAATTGAAAAGTTGGAGTCGGAATAGTTACGCAAATAAAAACATGGCAAGATCGGACATCAGACCAGTCGTACAAGATCAAATGTGTTCTCCATTTACTTTGCACTTGTCCCCGTGATACGGCAACGAACCCGATTGTGTTTTATAACCCCTTAGGACTAATCCGTTGGTGAGAAGCCGGCAGTCTGAGGCAGATTTGTCAACCACCAACCTGGTTCTGGTTTACCATGTTTCATTGTTCACGTTGTTACATAGCGTTACTATTCTTGATTTTTACTCTTAAGATCAGCTGAGTTAGTCCTGAGCTTTCTTACTCAGTTTATCTACTTGCCACGCAATATTTTAAACTTTTGGCTGCTTTTTCCACTGGTCCGAATGTCTTGGTCTGATCTTGCCCTCTTTTTATTTGCGTAATTAATCCGACTCCAACTTTTCAATTTTATTGAATCGGTTCAGGTTTGTCGGATTTCAGTCCAGCGCGTCTTTGCTTCCATATCCACTTCGCGATTTTTCCCCGGTGTACACCGAGTGCTACTATATTCAACAATACAATCAAAAACTTGTTTTCTCTGTCAAATATCTATTTTTAAATTACTTATTTATCTCCGTTTAGGTGATCTTTCTATGTCTCACACTATATGCACGGTTGTTTTTACCAGTTTTGTTAATCTTATCAAGCATTATATTTGCGTCAAAATCTCAATTTTTGCATGTTAATGTGAATGAAATTATTAACACATTCGCGGACAACCACTGCAATTGCAGTATTTACAGAGGTTTTCAATAGGCCACCACTGCTATTGCAGTACAATTTTATTTTCTCTTTTTTTGATATTTTGGTTTATATTATGAGAATTAGGTATTCTCATTTTGTTAGTTTATTGTTTATAGATTACTTTTTACGCTATTTGCCGTATACACTTGGCGAAACACACTTATACTTAATAAACACATTTTTTTATTAATCACTTGTTTTTTGTTTCGCAGTTATTTTGAATAATTTTCAAAAAGTTTAAAAAATCACTCGATCGATTTCGACTTGTTAGGTCATCATCAGGAGTATCTACTGATTTGTATTAGTAAAAATTTTGTTATATAGCAGAAAAAAAGCAAAATATAAATAAAAGAAGGAGGGACAGAAAATAAGCAATAAAAATTGCGTATTGCAATGCTCCTGCCTACAAGCTATGTAAGGGTTTCATAAATTTTTTCAATTGTCATACTAATTTCTTTTCGGCTTACTCGGTTAAGAACTCGGTAGAATTGATTAACAAAATTCAAGACGTCGACTTTCCGTTACATTCAAAACTAGTTTCATTTGACGTTGCCAGTCTTTTCACTTCTATTCCGATTAATACTTTGTCCCAAATAGTTTGTAATTACTTAGATAGGGATGTTGTAGATGAGAGCTTACGTCGTGAACTGAAGTTAGTTTTTGAGACTTGTATTAAACAAAATTATTTCTGTTTTGATAATACATATTTCAAATTCGCTGATGGTCTACCCATGGGCTCTCCTCTGTCACCTTTGTTGGCTGAAATTTTCATGAATTTCTTCGAACAAACACTGTCTCGTTTTTGTTTTAGGGGCAAACAATGAAGTCCAAATTTTGCTTATTGTTTTATCCCTGTCTGGCAAAATAACGGCACAACTGCAAATGCAGTGGTGATTCCCATATAAAATACATTAGAATCAGAAAAAGTGTCGTCTGAGAAAGACGTTCTTATTGAAAGTGGTTATTATATGTAAGTAAATTGTAGTTATGTAATTTAATTAAAATGTAATTAATATATGTGTGGTTGGCATTATAGTGGATATATAGATTTGTTTTAAAATTACATTACAATACTTTATTAACGACTAGCTGACCCGGCGAACTTCGTACCGCCTCAAAATCAATAAATGTTTTTTAAAGTTATTAGCTTAATAAAATTGAGTTTTTTATTAAGATTAAATAAATTAAATGAATACTCCAAATTAATTAAATTCAATGAAATTACAAAAATCAAAATGAAATATATTTTAATTACATTGAAATGAATGTAATTCACATGGCAGCAAGGCTTTCGTTTTATTGAATTGAATAGAAATGGTTCGCGTAGCATTATTGCACTACTTTCTTTTAAACTATTTGCTGGGTGAGTTGCAATGGAGTCGAGTCCCTTCATTGTAGCACCTTGTGATATACGACATTTTTTGTTTTATTGTTAGGTGCGAGAACGAATAAAGCGGATGGTTTACCGACACGTGAACATGCTACGTACAATTGACCGTGAGAGAAACATTCATTTTCTAGATTCAGGCCACAAACACTCAAGGATTGGCCTTGTGATTTGTTGATCGTCATGGCGAATGCAAGACGAATCGGAAATTGAATTCGTTTGAACTCGAATGGCATATCGGTTGGGATCATCGGAATTCTCGGAATGAGAACTTCCTCACCTTTGAACTTCCCTTGAAGTATCGTCGCGTGAATTACATTGCCCATGAGTTTTCTCACCACCAAACGCGTTCCGTTACATAATTTTGGTTGATTCAGGTTTCGTAGCATGATGATTATCGAGCCAACTTTTAGTTGTAAATTGTGCGGTGGCAAGCCAGGTAGATCCAATGAGTTTAAAAATTCAGTTGGATAGTTGGTTGCTTCGTCTTCGTTTGTCACACAGTCAATAGATTTGAAGGAATGAAGTGGACCGACGATTAGATTTTGAATTGTAAAATTTAAGTGATCCACATCTTTGTTCTTTGCCGCAAGAATTACTCGTTCACTCACCCAATTGTGATTTTTGTGGTTAGTAATGATGTTCGGGAACACTTTGTTGATGAGCTCG
This sequence comes from Nephrotoma appendiculata, assembly GCA_947310385.1. Lineage (NCBI taxonomy): Eukaryota > Metazoa > Arthropoda > Insecta > Diptera > Tipulidae > Nephrotoma > Nephrotoma appendiculata. The sequence goes on from OX371223.1 coordinate 39,402,470, forward strand.
TCCTTCGTTGAGACAAAAATGCAAAAGTTCTGAGGAAACGAAATCAATCCGTTCGATTTGTCGGCCGGAACACGGCCATTACCGATAGTCAGCAATTGCTTGGAGAATTCTTCGGCAGATGGATCGTTTAACAATGCAACTCGCATGTTTGTCGTCAGCTGAAGTTTCTTCACATAACACCACAGAGTCGATGATTTGAGGCAAGCGTTTATTTCATCAGCAGCGGTCGATCTTGGAATAACTGGTATTGTTTGACGGAAATCGCCAGAAAGTAGAATCATTGCGCCTCCAAAACATCTTGAGTCATTGCGTAGATCTTTCATAGTTCTATCGAGTGCTTCCAATGCGCGTTTGTGCGCCATTGTACATTCATCCCAGATGATGATTTTACTTGCTACCAAAACTTTCGCCATTGCTGAGTGTTTTGCAATGTTGCATGTCGGGTTTTCAGCCGATTGAAGGTTTAACGGTAATTTCAACGCTGAATGAGCTGTTCGGCATCCTTCTAGCAATGTGGCCGCTATCCCAGAAGAAGCAACTGCTACAGCAATATCGGATCTCGCACGAACAGTGGCCAAAATCAATGACATGAGGAATGTCTTCCCAGTTCCACCGGGCGCATCGAGGAAAAATAATCCACCATTTCCATCATGAATTGCGTTCATTAACGTATCGTACACTCCTGTCTGTTGGAGGTTCAACAGTGGTACATTGGTTCGAACTGATTGGTTCAATGCATCTCGATCATATTCATGTTCACGTTCCAATTCTCGATTGAAAGCGTCGTTCATTCCACGACATGGCGTTGGCATTCCTAATTTGACTAACAAACTGCCGCACATGCGAAAACACATGTCTTCGATCAAAAGCAAAGCCTGGTTATGTATCTCCTCATTCACCTCGAGATCGGGATTTCCGAAACTGAGACGAATTCGATGTAGAATGTCTTCTGACATGTCATTCTTGTACTTGCTCCATAGTTCACGTGGATTTGATGGGAAGCATGTCGAAATAATGATAGCAAATAATGTGCGTATCTGGTTTGGAGTTGCAGAAATAATTGATTCAGCGATTGTCATGTCCCAATGAGTATCGTTTTCAAGCAAGTTGAGCTGTTGACATGCAGCACGAAATGTTGGGCACACTACACCATTGACAGTTCGAAGTGATTCAAATGATGTCGGCCCACGAATATTCACCAGCAACAACCGCAAGTAGAAGCATTCGTCATTCTTCGGATAAACTGTGTAAATGCGACCAAGAGCATCAGTAGAACGCACATTTGGATGATCAGGAGCCTCATCGCCTTGCTTCCGACGTTGAAATTTTTTTGATGAGGCGTTCCAAATGTAATAACGTGGCATCTCAGAGTAGAGCAATGTTCGTGCAAACGGATCACTTTGACAAATCGAAAAGAAACTGGTCAATGTTGTTGCTGGAGGTGTCTCAGCACGTTGAGCAACATTCGATGTGTTGAAATAAACTCGTTGACCATTCTCCAGATGCACCGCCAAATGTACAACAGTGGGATGACGTTCATGAATAGGGAATGAGAATATACGGCAAATCGCCTCATTGCAGCTCACATATCGACCAACTTGATAATGCGTGATTTCATCGTTTGTATTGGGATTTTGAACACCAAAAACTGCCATATCGCTACCTTTCGTGACATATTTACAAATGTATTTTATGGACTTCACTGAATTGCAGTACTCCACGTTGCAATGCGCCTTGAATGTTTTGGAAAGAAGTGGCGAATATGGAACAATCCAAGTGTTGTCGACCACGAACTCATTTCCTCTCACTATCGTTGTGATAGTTCTACCGTTATCATCGGCTGATCGACGCCGGTACAGTGGATAACCATCATTGCCAGTGATAGTCTCTGCGGTTAAATTTCGTGGATAACGCTTGGAACACTTGTTGTCGACCATGCACGGTGATTGGGGATTGATGGAGCCACACGGACCGTGAACCATGTTCGTAATTACAACATCATGCAGGTCTGGATCGGTTTCGGGATCAGGAATCTCGGCACATATGATGTCATCTATTTGGTCTGGTCGAATTTTTTCGGCTAACCAAATAAGAATGTGAGCATGCGGCAAGCCTCGTTTCTGCCATTCAATTGAATACATCCAACATCGAGTATCCCCAAAGACGCAATGCCTAACAATGTAGTTCATCAGCGACCAGATTTTTTGTTTGAAGACACGTGCGATGATGTCGTGCCGATCACTTGTTATTTGCCCGGGTAGCAACAGTTGAACAATCTCTATCCATTTTGGATTGCAAGTAAAAGTGATGAATAAATCTGGACAACCGTAATGACGAACATATGCCATTGCATCTTGCGCATATTCATGCATATGACGCGGGCTGCCAATGTACGTCGCCGGTAGAATAGTCAATCGACCAACATTAGCTGCATCTCCTTCGGTGCTGATTGCATCGCGTAAATGGATATACTCCTCCGAACGCAGTTTAGCTTGGTTCAACCGAATGAAAATGAGGCGCTCCGTTTCGATTTTGACGTACATGTCGACGATATATTGCTGAAGCAAACGACGAAATCGCAGCAAATAGTTGTCAGCATTTTGACGAATCATCAAACGATATGCATAATAATTCATCGAGCTAACCTTCTTGTTAGTTTCCTCACCTGAAATGAAATCAGTAAAATTAGTGTCATAATCTAAATTATGATATCAGTACTCACCGCTCAATGGATTTATCATGTTGATATTGAAGTGATATCCATCGTCTCCTTGCCAAAACATCAGCGGGTATTGCAATGTATCGTATGAACGGTGTGTTTCATTTATTCGTTGCAGTTGTCCAGTGTCGCGACGTGTAAGCACAATATCGCGCGGTTCCACGCTTTCACCAACAATCACAATTGCGACTTCATCTATTGTTGGAGCATTAAATTGGCGTTCGTGTGTTCCAGCGGGTCGTTTATCTGCTCTGATCACGACTTTGCAGTCGTCACTTGGCATGCGATCCAACGCAGATTTAAACAATCGAACCAATGCATGATGTTCATGGAGTAGTTGCTGCAAATCTTTCAGAACTATCCTTTTCATTGCTGTATTGATCGTTTGGCGCCGATCAAGTTGATCCTCCATATTGCCCATAAAGTATATTTGGATGAATTTATGCTGTCCATCTTCAATCGGTTGCAATGACCCAATTCGGTGGTGAATTTGGCCTTGAATCTGTAAAGTCGAAGACGAAGTCAGAATTATAGATTTTTGATCACCAAAAGAAAATGAATGTTTACTCTCACGAGCAGAAATGACCTTAAATGTTGGATTGAATCCGCGTTCTTCGATAATGTCTGCTCCAAATGAAGTCATTTGGAAACATCCGTTGTATCTTTGAGTGTTGGATAGAAAATGTCGTGATTCTGGTGTCTCGCCACGAAGCAATGAACGCAACAGTTCAGGTGGTGCAGGCAATAATGGCAATCTCACCTTGCCACTGAGACAGCACAATCCAGGCGTTTCTCCAGCGAACTTCAATGCACCGCAATGGTCGCACACAAACTCCATTGGGCCAATTCGAACGAAAGGATGCGAGTTGTAGTCAATTGTGCAATCGTATTGAAACGCTATTCGATTCAAATCAACACTTGAAGGATTTCTTCTTGCGCGTCGAAAATTATCTCGTTGTTGATCTGTGCGATAAGCTCGACGATTTCTCATTGTCAACTGAGCCATTTGACGTACTGCCTCTCTTTGTGCTTGTCTTTGTGAAGCGCGAAGTCGGGCCATACTAACGCGGCGCACTTCTCGTGTGATTTCTTGTTCATCTGCAGTGGATTGATTCGCAATAGTCCGAAGTCTAATTGCATTACGGCTTCGTGGTGAAAGATTAGATCTTCTGGCTCGCGGCATTGTAAATAATACTGGAAAATTAATCACACAATCCAAAATTACATAATCAATTATCGATGTGCGCACAATCACAAATGTGATAACCTCACAAAGTGAACATCTTCGAAGGGAACTTACCGTTTAAAAATCCCGATCGAAAATAGAATTCCACAGAATAAAAAAAAAATTAAAAAAACCAAAAAAAAAACTGGTGTCCGGTGTTGGGACACTCTGTACCACTAAAAAAATTACGTACTATTGTACGCAAAAAAGTACTGTTTTCTTATTGTTATTGGCATACACCACACAATCTCTTATTTCACTAAATTCCACCACTTATTTTAATATTATATGCTAAACCACAAACCACTTAACTAATATGAAATAACCAAAACCAAAAATAAATTAAATTTAATATTAAAATCGCAAAGGAAAAAAACTTTTTTTGGAGCTGTCAAAATCTACTATTCGCACTGAAATCGTAATTCGGACGAAGATCTTATCTATATAAATAGATAAGTAGATGAAATAAAAAAAAAAATTGGATAAAAAATAAAATAGAAATGTGCATGCATCCTCCAGTCGGATTCGTATCCAGTACCTTGCAGTCCAAGCGCCGAAGCTTTAACCACTGCACCACTCGTCACATACAAACTACACCTACAAAATTCTTATAAAAAAGGTTTTTTTTTATTAGATTTTTGGGGCTTCCCTTTTGAGTTTTTCCGACTTTTCTTTTTTCCTATACCACCACTGTATTGAGACGAACAAAATAAAAAAAAACAAAATGTACTAAATATATGAGAAAATGAATTTTCTTGATAACTTTTTTTTTTGTGAATTTTTCCAATGTTTTAATAGTTATTATGCTATTCGGAACGGAGTCAAATCCAACAAAACAAAAATCATAAAAATCGGTCCAGCCGTTCTTCAGTTATAAATGGTGTAACTAACCCGACTTTGTTTTATATATATAGATTAAAATTATAGGAATAAAGTTGTATGGTAGCATGGATAGTTACGAAGAAAAACAAAAAAGGCTGCTGGCTCTGTTTGAAGAAATGGACAGCGGTTCTGAAAAAGATAAACTCTCGTCTGATTATGATGATAGTATAGTGGACCCAGAGTATATTAATAGTGGCCAAAGTGATGATGATAGTGAAGACAGTGAGGATATTGAAAATAGCGAATATGAAGGTCAAAATGGAAGCGATCATATTGAAGATAGTGTCAATGAAGTTGAAGATTTATGGATATCAACTACTGCCGATATACCAAATTTTAATTTTGATGAGTTTTCTGCAGGCTGCCAAATTATCGGAAATTCGCCAAAGGAAGTGTTTGATAGTTTTTGTGGTGATGAACTGCTCAAGATTTTAGTTGATTATACAAATGCTTACGGAAATAGACTATGCAGTGATCAACGCTCAACAAGATATTCACGCGCTGCGAAATTCAAACCAATCAATTTAACCGAAATGCTGAAATTCATCGGTCTTTGCCTTTTACAAGGTCAAATTAAACCACCGAAAATGCGACATTTATTTTCTAAGCATCCGTTATATTACCATCCAGTTTTTCCAAGTACTATGTCGGGACGTCGCTTTGAGCAAATTGTAAGATGCTTCAATGTTAATCCTCAGATAGGTGAAAAACATCTAAACAAAATAAGTTCATTTGTAAAGTTTTTTACGGATCGATGCCAAGCATCTAACAGGCCAGACAAGCACTTGTCACTGGATGAATCTTTATTGTTGTTTCGCGGTCGCTTACATTTTAGGATGTACATAAAAAATAAAAAATCTAGGTACGGCATAAAATTTTTTGAGCTGTGTGATCCAAATGGGTATGTTTTTAATCTAGAAATATATGGCGGAAAACAAAATACAGATCCAACATGCTCAAAAATTAATTCTTTGGTGTTAAGATTAATGGAGCCATACCTGGGAAAAGGGCACACAGTTTTTATGGACAATTACTATAATAGTGTGTCTTTATGTAACGTATTATTATCTCACAAAACCCATACTTGTGGTACTCTACGAAGCAACCGAAAGGAAAACCCAAAGAAACTAATTGCAAAAAAATTTAAAAAAATGAGCATATCTGGTTACGGAAAGGAAATATCTATGTCTCCAAATGGAAAGACAAGAGGGATGTCCTCTGTATAAATACAGCATATCACCCAGCAATGGCTTTAGCCACAAACAGTTATGGTAAAGAACGAAACAAACCCATCGAAGTCGAGGAATACAACCAAAATATGTCTGGTGTTGATCGACTAGATCAATTGGTATCATATTATTCATGTCCTCGAAAAACTGTTCGGTGGTATAAAAAAGTTATCTTTCACATTATAGATATCGCTGTGTTTAATTCTTACTTTATTTATAAAAAAAAGTTTCCTAAGATAACATTTTTAAAATTTAGAGAGTCCCTCATTTGCTCATTTTTGAACGTCCAAGACACACCTAATGGACGTAATCTGAAAATACCACCAACCAGGTCAGCAAACATTCCAATATTTCCAGAGGCATCAGCAGCATCAACATCCTCATCAAACCAACATTTTCTTGAAAAAAGCCCGCTACCCAACGGATGGAAAAGGAAATCATACTTTCGTGATTGCAGATGTTGCACTCTATCGAAAAAACGGAAACAAACGGCGTTTCAATGTAAGCAATGTCCAGGTAATCCAGCTTTGTGTCTGAATTATTGCGAATCTTGGCATAACTCGGCCATTCATAATCCAATTCTTGAATCCTAAAAACCACATAAGACTTATTTTTTTTTAAATTTAGAACAATTTTATTTTATTCTGATGAATTATTGCTATTTTTGTTATTTATTATTTAAAGTTTTTTAATAAAAAAATGAAACTGATTAATTATTCTTTTTTAAATTCGATTTTTCATTATACTGCTAATGCAGTGACAGCGCTTTAAGAGTTACAGAGAGTTTTATTCGTTCAACCACTGCAATTGCAGTCTCACTTCTAATGCAGTATTGTCCTCTAGATGAAATAAAATGAAATGGGGAGTCACCACTGCATCTGCAGTGGTATTTGCAAAAATACACTAATTATTGCAAAATTCTCTACAAACCATTTAATACAAAAAACTTCAATCAGATTTAAAATATCTTCAAAATTACCAGAGTTACAGTGTGTGACGTTCTGAGTAGCCCTCAATAAAAAAGTGTGACCACGAATGTGTTAAATGGGTTTTTGAATCACAACCTTGAAGAATGGTTTGAAACCGTATTTATCCAGTTGCCTAACATGTTGTAAATCTTTTCCAAATTCCCACATACCGTAGCACCTCAAAGCAGATTATAGCAGTGATGTCAAAATTTAATGTACTGACGATGAATTTCATTTTGAAGATATGGTTAACGTCGAAATTAGAGGGCCAGAAAACTAAATCGAGCAAATAGCCGAGTTCGCCATTTATTCGTTAAGTGCAAAACAACCAATTTAATTTTCTAGTTGACACAAGCGCTGACATTTCTTTGGTTTGACTGCGTCATAATATAACAACATAACTGATTAAAACTTACGGTTCTAATTTCTACACCCTTTCACTGTATAGCTTCAGCCAACAAACCAAACATTGGCGCTGAGTTCTTAGTAAAATTTGGTTTAACCTACAGCAATCATAATCACTGTAGTAACAGTTTATTCCGTTAGTTTGTCATCACCATGAATTTGTACAGAATTTGCTCAACGTATGCATATTCAGCGTATTTATTACCATAGATTTTTATCTAACTTGGCAGATCAATTATCGCCAATTTATAATCAAATGAACTCTTTGATTAAGCAATGTACAAAAGCTATATTCTCTTAGCACCAGAATGACAAGTAGCTCTGGAGAGAACAAAGAACTCCCACCGCACGTTATTTGCACACCCCATATGAATAATACAACTTATTGCATTATAGAACTGACGCTTCAAGCATAGCGCGTGAGATATCTTAGAGCAGCTAAACAATAACAATTGGAGTTAAGGCTCCTTTTCTAAAAGGTTGTCGATCACAGAACAAAAACATTCAACTTTTGATCGTGAACTCCTAGCAGTTTACACAGCAATAAAAAACTCCGATATTTCCTGGTATGCCGCGTATTTCGTGTATATACTGATCGCAAACCGTTAGAGACAACCATTAATTCTCAGACAGAAAGCAGTCTGAGACTGGTTTGTGAATTGGTATTCATTGCTCAATTCAGTACGCACATTATCATGTAAATGGTTCAAATAACGTTGTAGGCGACATTCTCTCTCGAAAACTCAAAAATGTTTCACCAGATAACGACTCAAGGTCAATATGGTATGAAACGTCAACCGCGACTCCTCGATCTTATTTCCCGGAACGGGAAACACATTTTGGAGTTAGAGCATCAAGGGAAAAGGTTGCCTCGACATATTTTTTTCCATCAACTAACAAGACACAGTAGTTCTGAATTTGAAAGGTTCGATGGGCTGTAAGGGATTTTTAGTAATTGGAGGAATTTATAAAAGTAACCGATAAGTTACATTTTTGAAAATCATTTTTAATAAGTCTATATATTAGATCTGAAGGAAATTCCAGCTAGCCGAAGCTCATCACGAAGGAACCATTTTAAGGATGATCGAACACATAAATCGAAACCAACGTGAGTGCAAAATTTTGGGGGCGGATACATTTAACAAACAACCGTCTATGCGCAAGGTGGGGGGAAGACGTTTAATCGTGATCAGCTGAAAGAAATGATGGTCAAGTAATTCAAAATAAAGTAAGTAGTAAATCATCACCTAAAGCAGCACAAACAACATCTCCATCTGGTGCAATAGAACACCGGACATCACCTACTTCTAAAAATGAAACTCGAGCCAAATTTGACGGGGAATTTTTCAAATTAGTTTCTTTGGAATATTTTAAGGATAAAAAGGATGGTAAAAATAAAAGTTTAATAAGCAACGGTAAATATAAAATATAGGTAGGTAATATCATCAAATCAATCGAAATCATCTCAAGTCAGCGTATTTAAATTATCGACGATTTTCCTTTCTGAATTACTCAAGATTCCTTCCTACGGCATACAATTTTTACATGAGTCCTATAAATTTCGAAGTTACAAAAATGTATCGGAGGTATTTCTCACCAAATATTTCAATGTTAGAATCAAAGCCAGGTGCGATTAAAAGCGGACGCAGTTTCCTTGACCAAGAAACATCAGTTAATTTGGCAAACATTTAATAGACCTTATTCACTTTCCTTTCAACAAATATTAAGTGATAGAGAATCTCTACAGTAATTCAGACTGATTCATTAAGTAGCAGGGCTAATCTTATGGTTATTAAAATCATTCATAAAAAGGTAAAATTAATACTAAGTAACTAAGTATAACCGCCGTAGTATCACCAGCCGGAAAAATGTAGCGTAAATTTTCTACCGGAATTGGAAGGGCCGCCATCGAAAACATGAACGCGTATTTCATCAATTTTCCCGTTAGACCATCAATGTTTAGTAGGGTATTTACATACGGGTGATGTAATGGTAAAGTGAAGGCGGGTAACCGCGCGCGACATTATGAATTTTTAGTTAGCTCAACACCATTCGGATAATTTAGTAAAGTAGGATTGAGGTAGCGCCATCTACAATAGTACTTAGTGTTAAGAAATAAAATTATATAGCAAATTTTAAAATGTTATTGATAAAGAGGATTACAAATTTTTTTAAGTATAAATTCACAGAAATTTGGTAAAAAGAGTAAAACTAAGAAAGAAGCCGAAGCCGTTTACCTCCGTCAGCGCTTAATATGTCTTCAGTACTGTCATTTGATTGTACACAATTCTCAATTTGGCATGAAGAAAATAACATATGGACACTCGGATCTTTGTGTACACTATCAACATCATTGGCTCCATGTCTTTAATTGTCATTGGAAAGAATATTTTGAGATTACACTACTATGTATTTATTTTACGCAAGATTATCAGTTTATTTCACGACAAGAAATCAAGTCCAAATCCAAGAAGAAGCATATGATGTCGCATTCATTGGCAAAAGAAGAAGAAAATAAATCAAAAGACGTTTATTAATGGTTATTCATATACCTGGACCCGTCACAGTAAACCGAGAGCCTGCAGCACAAATCTAGCGACAATAAAATCATTATGTGCAAGTGGTACATCAGTTTCTGAGAAAACTTGGCTGTAATCAATTAGATATCAAATCAGATAACAAATACATTTCGACTCCAGACGATATACCTCAGTTAAACTTGAAGTCGAAATCGTCAAACTGAAAATACTTAATCCAGTAACTATGGAAACAAAACAAACATGAAGGTGAAAATAACATACATATATAGAATAAATCATAAGCGTAGTAAAAAATCAACGTGACAGGTATTATAAACCTTGACTCTTAACCACCACCGGACATGGTTTCTAAACCAGATAGAGGGACCATTTCTTCATGAAGTTAAAGGGCAAATATAAATAGATGGGGATAGGAGATTCTACCATCGTAGTTGGACTAGACGTTTTACCAACCAAACCGAAGCCCGAGACTAAACAATTATTAATCGGTTAATTCGATCCACATAATGGATGATTGATGCCACCACAACTTAGGGATCCGGTTCTCCACTCAACTGTCTTCCTTTTTTTCTTTTTTTAGCAAGGCTACTAGCTGAGTGCCTCAACACGACCCCTCTTAAAGACTGAGCTGCGGGAACAATTGCCGTATGAAGTACATGACAGATGGCTGTCAATCCTATGAAGTAGATAGGCCTTCAGCGCACGTTAAGCTTTTTCCGTTTCATATATCTTTTTACCACGCTTATATTACATAGCTCACCCTGTGTGTCTGTTTGTATCGTCAAATTTTGTAATCAATTTTTCAATCACTTGCAATAGTTCAGTTGAGCTGAAATTTTGCATGCAGGCTTAACTCCGATGACAATACAAACAAACATTTTTGGACATTAAAAAAATGTTTTTCCTTACTCCTATCAACCCCTGGCGAGCTGCAGCTATCGGGGGGGTCACAGGTGGTGGATTGTGAACGGCCTATCGATAGGTAGGTTAGCGGTGAATTAAATAAGCCGTCCCCAACCGCAGCTCTGCTGGAAGGAGAGTCTCAGAGAACGGGGGAGTGGTTAACCTCTGTTCACTAAATTCTGAGTGCCTATGATACCCAGTAGGGAAAGGCGAATTGATGGCGCCATAAAACCATCGACCACAACCACGGTGAACTGAGCGTCACGTCTCCCTGCGCTCTCGAGCCTCCAGGTAGTGAGTAGGGAACCCTATAAACGGTAATCCCCTGAATGAAATGGGTCCCATTTGTTTGGGATATCCATATAGATGGGTGAATGAGTGAGTGAATGTTGGGGGGGGGGGGGGGGGGGGGGTGCGGGGGCGTGGAAGGCGGGGTACTCGGTGAGCCAATGGGCTGGATTAAGGTGTTATGCGACCCGTGCTGATGATCGACTAGACTGGGGCCCATTTAACAAAGGCCAGTCGTGAACGGAGCCCTCTGGATACCTGGCGACCTCCAGTTGTATTTAGCCTTACCTGCGTATACGGATCTCTGCGCAGGTGGACGTATTTCTCCGATACTCGTGGGAATAAATGGAAGATTTAGGAAAAAATAATAAAAACAAGGGGACCGGTACCCACCAAAAACCGGAAAGTACTATAGAGGGGAAAAACTCTAACCAGAAAGGTGGGGCTCCCTCAACTGAGGCAAGGGTAAGCAACACCATGACATCGAAGCCAGGTGGAAGCGGAACTGCCAAACAGAACAGTGGGGAACCGAGAGAGATCCCCCCAGCAAAACGACGGTACAGAGAAAGACGGTCGGCATTTAGAGTTCTGGAGAAACTGGCTGCGACCCCTGAGGGGCAGCTTACAGTTGCGCAGAAGGAATCTGTAGCATGGGCTAAGAAAACTGTCGGCTGCGATAACTCGGAGAGGGTCCTTGTGTCTAAAAGACAGAGGTCCCAGGATGAGCTTGAAGCAGAAGGCAGTAAGCGGACCAAAGTGCAAGCAGACATGACGTCGGGTTATCCTAAGGAGCAGAAACTGAAATTATTCAGTGAAATCCTGAAGGAGCACGTGCTGGTGCTAGCCGTCATTGACAAAGGTCAGGAAGATGGGAGCATCACGTCGGAAAAGTGGAGGGTAGTGTATAATGCACTAAACTCCATTTTCTTGAGGATCCTTAGAGAAAATCCGGGATCCCCCCCGTCCTGCAGAGATGCGGGATGGCACCAAGGGCGCGTTAAGCTAACTGCGTGCTCAGACCAGAGATCGGTCGATCTCTATAAAAGGGCAGTGACCGAGGTAGGCGAGGTGTGGCCAGGCGCGAGACTGGAAGCAGTCAGCAGAGGGGAAATCCCGAGCAGGCCGCGAGCACGCGTCTGGTTACCAACCGAGCCGGATAAGCCAGAGGAGATCATTGAGATTATCCGGGCCAGTAATCCCGATCTTCCAACGGAAGGATGGAAGATTGTGAAGCAGGAGGAGGCCAAGGGGGGCTTTAGATTGGCAATCATGCTGATCAATAAGGAATCCTTGGCTTCCCTTGCTAGATCTAAGGGAGTGATCAACTTCGGTTTCGGGTCGATCACTCTTAAAGTTTATAGGAAAGACGAGGTCGATAAGGGCGCGGAAGACCAGCCTGAGGGCGACGTAGAACGGACCCGGCAGGAAACGGTCAAGCGGGCTGAGGACGACCAGAGTAGCCGTTCCGATATTTCGGACGTAGTGAAGTTGATGATGGGAGGCAGCCTCCTCTCTCTGAAGTCCGATGGGGGCAACCCGTCGAACACACGACGAGAGGGGGTTGGCGACCAAACCAACGATCCAAATGACACTATCCTGATGCAGGGAGTGCATGAAGTGGTGAGTAAGGTAGATTGCAATGGTTAGCATTGTACAAATAAACCTGCACCACACGAAGGCTGCCTCGGCAGCTCTCGTGCTCAGACTGACTAAGTCAGATGAGGACTTGGTGTTAATCCAAGAACCTTGGATTAGTAATAACAGGATCTGTGGCCTCAGAATGAAAGGGTATAAATTATTATACTCAAGCAACTCTGAAAAGATCAGATCGTGTATCTTAGCGAAAAATAATTTGAATATTTTTCTTCTTCCACAATTTAGTAGCGGGGACGTTACGGCGGTGAGCGCTGAGGTAGGCTGTGAAAAACTATGGCTAGCCTCAGCCTACATGGATCGCGAGAAGGAGGTTCCACCGGACAACCTGGGGGAACTGATCCGGGAAGCAGGTCAGAAAAAGGTAGGTGTGATACTTGGATGTGATGCAAACGCGCATCACACAATCTGGGGAAGCACAGACATTAATGAAAGGGGTGAGCTATTTTTTGATTACTTATTAAATACTAACCTTGTAGTTTGCAATATTGGGTGTGAACCAACATTCATTGTTACAAATCGACAGGAGGTTCTAGATGTAACCTGTGCGTCAGAAACAATTTTTGATATGATCAGTTCGTGGAGAGTGGCGAAAGAGCACTCATTCTCTGATCACCGATATATTACATATAACCTCAACATCAAACCTGTTGCCCGGAAGGCCTTCAGGAACCCCAGAAGGACAAACTGGAACAAATATGGGGAGGTGTTGAAGGAACTATTGCCGCTGGAGGTTCCTGGACTTCCGGTGACAGTAGAGGAATTAGATGGCATGGTTGATATTGTCACAACGGCATGCAATCTGTCATTTAATGCTGCGTGTCCCCTGATAAAACCTAGGGCAGGCAGAAACCGACATGGTGGACCACGGAGTTGGGAACCTATCGGAGAGCGTGTAGGACAGCCTTTAATAAGGCTAAGAACACCAGGGAAAATCGAGATTGGGATTCCTATAAGGAAGACCTGAGAAAATACAAAAAAGAGTTGAGGAGGGCACAAGGGAGGTCTTGGAGACTCTTCTGTTGTAGAATGGAGGAGGTCTCCGAGACTTCTCGCCTAAGGAAAATTCTATCTACTAACCCAACCAGTCCTAGTTACTTAATTAGGCCGGACGGGTTATGGACAGCTTCGAGTACGGAATCATTGGAGCTTCTCATTGAGACCCATTTTCCGGGAAGCATTGATGCCTCGATGGAGCCTGGAGCTCATCGAGGAACACCCTTAACAGATGTGGATGGCATCGTGGACAGAAAACGAATCCTATGGGCACTGAACGGTTTTAAGCTTTATAAATCGGCGGGCCCAGATCGGATTATACCAGCAGAGATCCAAAGGAACTCTGCGGTCATCCTCCCCTGGCTGGAGGTTATCTTCAGGGGATGCCTGCAATTGGTCTATATTCCCAGGAAATGGACGGAGGTCAGAATGGTTTTTATCCCGAAATCGGGAAAAAGCTCACAGGCTTATCCAAAGGACCTGAGGCCTATAACTCTATCATCCTTTCTGTTGAAAACCTTGGAAAGATTGATAGACGTACTTATTCGAACAAAAGTTGATCCGAGGAATTGGGCAATGTCTCAGCATGCGTACTGTAAGGGAAAGTCGGTGGACACAGCTCTGCACGATCTAGTACGCATGATTGAGAAGTCAATTTACTCGCAAGAGTATTGTATGGTAGCATTTCTTGACATTGAGGGTGCCTTTAATAATGTAAAAACAGAGGCGATCATGGAAGGATTGCCATTTTTGAAGGTGGATTATCCTATAAGTAGGTTGATAAATCAGATGCTGGTAAGCAGGATTATTATCTCGGAACTGGGAGAGTCCACCATTAAAAGGCGGGTGGTTAGGGGAACCCCGCAGGGAGGAGTAATGTCCCCCTTTCTTTGGAGTGCAGTGGTGAATGGATTGCTGTTGGAATTGGAGAAAGAGGGGATGGGGGTTGTAGCGTATGCTGATGATGTAGCGATAGCTGTCTCAGGCAAATATCTGCATACGATTAGGGATGTTATGCAGAATGCACTCCTGATCGTTACGAAATGGGCTGGCAAATGCGGATTAGGGATCAACCCGTCCAAGACAGAGCTGGTACTATTTACTAAGAAATATAAAATTCCGGTAGTTAGCCCTCCTACTGTGAACGGCATTAGACTGGCTTTTGCTGACAGAGCGAGATTTTTGGGCATAATCTTGGACAGTAAGCTCAGCTGGAAGCCTACCATTGTAGAAAGGGTGAATAAGGCTAATGTAGCCATTTACTCTTGTAGAAACGCAATAGGGAAGAAATGGGGTTTGAAACCAGAGCTGGTACACTGGCTCTATACCGCAGTGGTAAGGCCTGTGCTGATGTACGGGGTGGGCGTGTGGTGGCCAGCTCTGGAAAAGGTAACCTACATAAGGATGTTGGAGAAGGTGCAAAGAACGGCCTGTATGCTTATAAGCGGGGCGCTTAGGACAACACCTACACGCGCTTTAGAGGTTATGTTCCACCTTATTCCAATCGAATTTTTTGGTAAGCAGATGGCAGCCAATGTGGCTACAAGGCTCTCGGCTGTCTCTCAGTGGAAGTGTCTTCAGGTGGGACACTCGACGATAGTTAGATCACTAAGGGAAGAACTGGTGAATCTAGATTATATTAAACCAACGTTGTGCTTCGATATAGGTTTCCGGATCATCTGTCCTTCTAGGGAATCCTGGAGGAACGGATCAATACGGGAAAAGGAGGCACTGACATTTTTCACGGACGGCTCTAAGCTAGACGGCAAAGTAGGAGCTGGAGTCTTCTGTGAGAAGCTCAATGTTAATATTTCTGTTCGTCTCCCTGACTACTGCAGCGTGTACCAGGCTGAAGTGGTGGCGATAGGGGAAGTCGTGACATGGTTGAAGCATAACGTGGTATCTGTTAGGGATATCGCGATTTATGTGGACAGTCAAGCGGCACTCAGGTCACTAGAGGCGGTTTCTCTGAAGTCACGGGTGGCGCTGGATTGCCGATCATCTCTTAATGAGATGAGCGAGTATTTCAGCATCCAGATGATCTGGGTCCCTGGTCACTCGGACGTCACGGGAAACTGCAGGGCAGACGAACTAGCTAGGTACGGTACGACTCTCCAGATGCAACCGGAAAGGGCAGGTCTGGGGAGGCCTATAGCAGCGCTCAAATTGACGCTCAGTAAAAAGGCAATCGCCTTAACAGATGAGAGATGGACCAACACTCTCACGTGCAGGGTAGCAAAACAGGTTTGGCCAAAACTGGACCTGCGGCGCTCCAAGGCACTTGTATCCCTGGGAAAACAAGAATTAGGATTGGTCGTAGGGATACTAACAGGACACTGCCTTTTTGGTGAACATGCGAGAAGGCTGGGTCTAGAGACGAATGACTTTTGTAGAAGTTGTATGGACGAAGAGGAGGAAGAGACGCTAGTTCACTTCCTATGCTCATGTCCGGCACTATCATACAAAAGACGTAAGTACTTGGGTGTGTACAACATGGACAACCTTTCTGAACTCGCGTGCTGTAGGGTGCGAGATATTTTACGCTACATCAGTAGCTCTGGTTGGTTTCAGCGGGAGTAAGGGGAGATTGGATCCTGTGGTATCACAATGGGCCATTATTGGCCTAAGTGTGCGATAGCAGCCACTCTAACCTAACCTAACCTAACCTACTCCTATCAAGGTATATTTATAAAAACTTTTTAAAAAAACACGCTTATATTTACAGGCTCTAAAAAGTAGATAATAAAATTTTTCTTCATAACTCCTATCAAGGTATATTAATTATAACAAGTAGAAATTTAAAATTAATATGACTATAAAAATATAAGCGTGGGGCGCTCCTTCTGAATGTATATACTATCTCTCAATATATCATTTTTACGTTAATACTGAAATGCTCCAGCAAAAATCTATTCTTAGGATACATCAGAATAGTCTGTTTCATTAGTTAGTTACTAAAGGACTTTACTAAGACTTTACTTCATGTGTCTAGTAGCCTTAAATTACTAATGCCGTAAAGGAGCGCCCCACGCTTAAATTTAGTCATTTTCATTTAAAATTTCTACTTGTTATAAATATACCTTGATAGGAGTAAAGAAGAAAAATTATTTTTTCTACTTTTCAAAGCCTTTTATTATCTACTTTTTAGAGCCTTTAAATATAAGCGTGGTTTTTTAAAAAGTTTTTTTTAAATATATTTTACTTGGTTTATTTTCTTCATTTTTTATAATTTCGTTTCGGTCCTTTTGTTTTTGAAAAATCGATTTTTTTTTTCTTGGTAGGGGAGTGATGTGGATGTCCAAATTTTTTGGAGCGAGCCAGCATCCATCAATCACACTAAAATCGAAGCAATTGTTCTCGTCGAAAAATAATATTTAGTTCAACGAACTATACGATAGAACAAAAAATATATAGATCATTTCTGCAATCATATTTATGAGCCTAATACTGTACCAGCACTTGTAGCACAATCCAGTGAAAATGGTAGCGGAAGTTTTATCAATCCCCAAAACACAGTACCCCTAAGGGGTACAATTCTTTAAAAAACATATTTTTCGTCACTCCACGATTTTTGCATTTCTGTTAATTTTTTGTTGTATAGTCGTGTTAATGGAGGGTGGGGTGTTAAAATGGCATAATTAAACCTTTAGAAAACTACCCCAAATGATGAGAGCAACCGTTTAAAATCATTGTATCGTACTGGGGGCGATATTAAAAGATTTTACAAATAAATTACAATATATTGGAATGGTTCAATTCCTAAAATCTGCCCCTAAAGAGTGAAGTTCTTTAAAACAATATTTCTCATATTAACAAAATCAATCATAATGCATCGAATTACCTTCATGTGAAAGAAATAGGTACCCATGAATTTATTACAACAGCCCACAGCCAAGCATTACAATTGATTTTCTTGGAGTGTGGGCAGGTAATAAATTCAGAAGTACCTATTTCTTGCACAGGAAGGTAATTCGATGCATTATTAAATCGCCTCAAATCTTAAGCGTTTAGAAGAGCGAATTTTTTAAAAACGACTTAACCGATTTTCACGAGATAGTATGTTTCGCAACCACAATTGATGATAACAAATATTGGGGATAATAAAATTTAAATTACAACAAAAAATTCAACCAAAACAAAAACAAGTTTATGGATTAAAACTAAGTACTGCCCTTCTTGCGTCTACAATGTTTCGAATGCAGATTTGACAAAGACTTGGAAGAAGCATGCACAACCTCCATGTAATAGTGGTATGTGGTCTCCGATTGAAGGTACCAGTTTTCTGAATCGTTCTGGATACTCTTGAGACAGTAGATTGGCTCGTATTCAGCTGAGCTTTACGTCCTTCTTGCAATAAAGCAAAAAATAGTGCGGCTTTTTCTGGAGATGATTTTGAAGAAAGAATAAATGAAACTGGTAGAGATTTGTTCAGTTCAACGTCTAATAAGTGACTGATGACCAATATCGAACAACGTGGTATTGGAGAAGATTGAAGCACGCAAATTGTTCAATTTGAAAAGTACTGCATAGATTTTAATGATAAAGATGTCCTTGTAAAGATAAAATACCAAGCTGTTAAAAAAAGCTGTATTACGAAAATCGGTTACGCCAGTTTAAGAAATACAGACTTTTGAGTCGATTTAGTTGCTCGCGAATTTAGTTTCGCCCTCATAGTACGATACAATGATTTTAAGTGGTCGCTCTAATTTGGGGTAGTTTTCTAGGGGTTTAATTATGTCATTTTATTGTAATAATTTGTAAAAAAAAAAATCCAGTACCACCTCCATCCAGCACTATATAACAAAAGTTAACAGAAATACAAAAAGAGTTGTGTGACGAAATATATGTTTTATAAATTGCACCCATTAGGAGTGCTTTTTGGGGGTTCAACTATGTCAATATGTTGTAATTAATTTGTAAACAATTCCGGATTGATCTCAATATTTGTGTGTTCAAAGAAAAGCAACATTTTGATTTTGGAAATTGATAGAGCGAGTTCACAGGTATTCATCGGTTCTTTCTTAATTAATGTAATAAGTGTAAATGAATAAATAATATTTAAATAAATAAATTGTAACCTGTAAAACATATACATTATAATTTATAAGGGAAATTAAAAATAATCTAAAAATATTTCAATTTCATCACAAGAAAAATCCAATTGGAAAAATTTAAATTATAACAGTTTCTTAATCATTGGTCGCTTTCAGGTCCGCCAACTGTTAACATTTTGATTAGTGAAACCATCGTCGATTTGATTTCCAAATATCATAAAATTTAAATTGTCCATAACATTGGCCTTGATTTTAATATTAAACTTGTTGCCAAAAATTATTCCTCCTGTTCCAAATACGATTCCTCCTGTTCGGCGGAACCCCAATGTTCTAAAAAAAATTTACGTTAAATACGGCAAGCCCCATCATATAAACCCAAAATCTTTAATTTCTTGGTAATGTATAAAAACTTACCCAGTACTACTCGTATATTACATTATTGCAGAAAAGTACGATGAAGAAAAGCAAAAAATAAATTTAATTTCCTTGAAACATATAAAACTTAAATTTTCTTTTATTTCAAAGCCATTTTTTGTGTTGGCTGGTCTTGGTCTTAAATAAAATTATAAACATTAACTCTTTACTTTTTACGACTATTTGAGTAACATAAGGATTTTATGGTTTGTTTGGAAGACGAAGAAAAAAATCCCTTTACAATTTAGGTTGATTCAATACTCAGTTTATCGGTATACCGTTTATTGTTATTGTCATGTGGTATATTAGTGGATTCCTCTTACGTGAATTTCTATAAAAAAAATCTAGCTTTTAAACAATGATCGGTTTTATATACTATAAATGTGGTTTAGGGAGTTTAAAATGAAGAAGCTTTATTTGGGATTGAATTAATCGATTCATCTCATAAATGGATTCGATTTTGAAACTGCATTTTTAATGCGCAGTACGATATTTCATTTAAATGTAACCCATTTCTCATAAAAAATAATAATATATCCGTATTAACACCCTACCGATCTAATTGAATTCGCTTTGTAACAAATTATAACAATTATAACAGCAAGCCACCATTAGCACTGCTCCAAATTTTTTTAAATTGAATCAACTTAATTTCTTTCATGGTGGCGATAGTGGTTTCAACAAAAATTTTTCCCGCATTATTTTAAGTTCCCCCCATATTTATACGAAACTCGAAAAAATTAAACAACCGAGCTTTTAACACTACTGCGGTAACAAAAAATAACTTAACACTTTGTATTTGCAATTATAAAGTTAAAGACATTTATTTCATCGTAAACGTCTGGCACAGCTAACGTTTATACAAGACCCTTGACAAATAGCCATTTATAATGTAAAATACATGACATGACCAGCTGTAAATGATAGAGAGTAATAAATGTGGAATTACGATTTCTTAATAACACTTTCGGTGCTCTGGTACTCATTTGTATCACTAGGTGGTTAAACTATTCTGTTCTCGTCTAAACTCATTAAAATTGCTACGTTTATGTAGGTTCAGCACTGCATTCTAAGGTTTTGTTCAAGAGGATTGGTCAACACATTTTGACGTTTGGCCATCAATGGGTAATTTGCGAAAAACGAAATCAAAATTGTATTATTTCAATAAAATCAGGTTCGTCACTCATTTGGGAATTTCATTTTACAAAACTAACAACAAATCCATTTGGAATTTACATTTGGATAAAAATATATCTTTTATAAAAGAATTGTATCTAAAATAGCAGACATAATGTTAAGACTAGTAAAATTTTTTGTTAATCATAACTCGACAACAATTAAATCCAAACGGGTGATACACTATGGCAAATATTTTACTTTCGATAATCCTAATACTAATAATATCACAAATTCAACGATCGAAATCGTTTGGTCATCTGTCATTGAGGATTGATCACTAGCTGTTTTATTCTGACTGTTTCGATCTGGACAGTGGACCAATACTAGTAATTTGTCAAATACCATCTTCAAAATCATTTGGTCAACTATCAATTGTCATCGAGGATTGGCCACTATAGTTAATTTTGTTTGGTCACCACAACTTAACGATTTATTGCGAAAATCCGTTAAAATTTCAAAATTCAGATTCGGACTGTTCGAGCCTGGAAAATTTAGCAATTCTACTTGTTTGTTCCCGTTTCGAATTACCGCTCCCAACCCAATGAATGATCTCCGTTTAATTTGAAAAATGCACAATTAACCACTTTGTTAGCACAAAATACTCCACTCAGATTAAACTTCCAAAAAAATGTATCAACCGAATGGCATACACTATTAAAATACTCGTACTTTTTTTAAAAACGTTATAATTTTATTTATTGTATTTTGAATGCACACACGACTCTTAACCATTTAACGTTACTTAATATTTCTATCCTCCACTAGATGGCAAAGTGTACAGTAAGTTAATGAAATTTAATTTTATGTCAGTGGCCCGTTTACATTCGCTTACAAAAACCACACTCTTTCTATGGAAAGAACCATGTTATGTACACGGAAAACCGTTCTACTCGCTAAAAAAAAGTGTCACAAAAATTCCAGTGTGGGTGTGAATCCCGACTAAAAGGAGAAAAAATTAAATTGGAAAGAAGGTGGAATTTCGTTGGAAACTCGGAATTACATACACTTTTCTATACTAATTCCCAATACGTTTCTGCATGAAAAAGGGCAGATTTCGTTAGTATTTTACGCATGACATTTGAATTCGAAATAAAAGATTTTATTGTCATTTGTTTTTGTGAAGGTAATTATTATTTTTTATTTAATTAAACATACATAGAAAATTTATTTATATATTTAAATTTTATAAATTGTGTTTTGTATTGCATCTGCCACGTGCTACCCGATTATTAATCTTCAGCATATTGAGATCTTGAAAAAAAA
Source organism: Nephrotoma appendiculata (assembly GCA_947310385.1). Classification (NCBI taxonomy): domain Eukaryota; kingdom Metazoa; phylum Arthropoda; class Insecta; order Diptera; family Tipulidae; genus Nephrotoma; species Nephrotoma appendiculata. Next base: position 39,424,188 of record OX371223.1, read on the forward strand.
AATTCATTGAAAATTGACAACGTAAATGTATTTCACGACGACGCCATTGTGAGACAGGGTGAGCCTTGGTGAGACCTAAATTTGTACATCGCGATCACTAAATGAGTTAATTATTATTATGTACTTAAATTTAAAATTATTTCTTTAACAAATAGAAAACCGTGCACGTCGACGTGAGACGTAAGAAGAAACTGAAAATAAAAGATACAATTGAAACTTACAAAAAAAAAAAAAAAATTACCGCGAAACAGAAAAAGAAACACAATTATTTTTCTCCAAAATCGATATTTTTGTGTCTTTGATATTTTGTAGTACGGAATTTAGTATGGAATTAAAACAGTTTTTTGTTTCAGAGTCTGAATGGTACTATGCTGGTCCTTACTGATAAGGCGAGATTTCTAGAGATTCTTCTGGAAAGTAAGCTCAGTTGGAAACTTAACACGAAAGAAAGAATGAAGAAGGCCACTGTGGCGCTCTACTCTTGTAAAAATGCCATTGGAAGTAAACGGGGCTTGAAACCGAACCTGGTGCACTGGTTTTACACGACAGTTGTAACGCCCATACTGCTCTATGGTGTGAGTGTATGGTGCCCTGCTCTGGATAAAGTATCTTATAGGAATATGATGGCGAACGTGCAGAGGGCAGCCTGTTTGCTCATTGGTGGGGCGCTGAAAACCACCACTAGTGCCCTAGAGGTTCTGCTGTACTTTCTCCCGTTGGATATTATCGGCAAGCAAATGGCGGTTAACACGGCCAACCGGCTATCAACGACTTCGGGTTGGAAGTGCCTGCAAAAAGGGCACTCAACTATATTTAATTCAGTGAGGCATGAACTGGTGAATCTTGACTACAAAACACCCCGTTTGTGCTTCAACAAGTTTTTCAAGATGATTATCCCGTCTAGGGAGGATTGGAATAGTAGTCTCGTTATGGAGACTGGGAGAGTTAAATTCTTCACCTACGGCTCCAAGCTCAATGGTAGAGTGGGAGCTGGTGTATTCAGTGGGAAATTGAATGTAAGTTTATTCTTTCGTCTGCCCGAGTACTGCAGTGTGTACCAGGCTGAAGTTATAGCGATTGAAGAGGTCATGAACTGGTTGAAGCATAATGTACGAGGGCGGAGTGAGAAGTCTGGTAAAAATGAAACAAGGAATAATATTTTCGGTCAAATAAATTTATTTTTCAACGTAGTCGTCTTTTTTCTCGATACACTTACACTTACCAACGTTTTTCCAATTTGTTGATCCCTTCCGAATAATACGATTTCTCTAACCCTTCAAAATAGGCGTTTGTTCCGTCGATGATCTCCTCATTAGAGCCGGCTGTCTTTCATCCGAGCCATTACTTCAAGTTTAGAAACAAGAAATAGTCGCAGGGGGCTAAGTCTGGAGAACATGGATTTTGGCCATGACAACTATACAAGTGTGCACCCGTGCATTGTCTTGATATAAGAGAACTTTTTCTTCGTCAAATGCGGTCGTTTTTCTTTCAAAACGTCGTTGAAACGGTCCAATAAGTTGCATTAATATTCGCCGATGACTGTTCTCCCCTTGTGATGGTAATCGATGTGGATTATGCCGCGTGCATCCCAAAAAACTGTGGCCATGACCTTGTTGGCCGCCTTAGCCTTCTTTGGCGCAGATTCGCCAGTAGAACTGTTGAACTACTGTTTGGGCTGTTCTTTTGTCTCCGGTGTATTGAAATGGTTTCATGTTTCATCCACAGTTATGGAACGATGCAAAAACTTTTCATTTCGCTTGTGCATCGCTAAACCTGCCTCTGAAGTTGTCACACGTGAGCTTTTTGGTCGATTGTAAGCAAACGAGGCACCCAAAACGCGGATAGCTTTTTCATTGTTGTTCATTTCAAATGTTCGTGTAATGTATTGCGCTCATGTTCATCTGAGATGCCTATACTATCTCAGCTATCTCGCATAATTGTACTCTGCGGTCTTGTAATACCGTATCATGAATTTTGTCAACCATTTTTGGTGTGGTGACTTCATTTGGGCGTCTGAACGTTCGGCATCAGTTTTGCTTGTACGACCACAATGAAAATCAGTAAACCACTTGTGAATCATTTTAATCGATGGTCAAGAGTCCTCATAATATTTATCAAGCTTTTTTTTGGTTTGCGTACTGGTTTTTAAACGCAAAAAATAATGTTTAATTAACTCATGACATTCACTTTTTTCCATGTTTGCAAAAAAACAATGGGTTGTCTGTTTCAATAGCTGTCAAAACTGAACTAAATGACAGATCTGTCTGAAAATTTTAATTTGGTTTAGCGACAGATGGTATTGACACATGACATTTTGAATTTGACACATGATATTTTGAATTTTATCAGACTTCTCACTACACCCTTGTAATATCGTTAACTGGTATCACTATCTATGTGGTCAGTCGGGCGGCCATCCTTTCGCTGGATTCAGTTTCCCTGGCGTCAAGGGTGGCGTTGGATTATCACACATATTTTAACGAGATGAGTGAACATTTCTATATCCAGTTGGTCTGACGTTGAGGGAAATTGCGGGGCAGACGAGTTAGCAAGGTGCAGTACGACTCTCCAACTGGAATGAAGGAGAGATTGTGTAGGAAAACCTATGTCTGTACTGAAAGCAGCATGCCATAGGGAAGCAGTTGCCTTGACAAATGTCAGGTGGTTCACCAGTTCAATTGGCAGGGTAGCAAAACAAGTATGGCCTGAGCTGAACTTGAATCGATCCAAGATCATTATAACACTGAGTAAGCGTGATTTAGGTAGAATTGTAAGGATAATTACCAGACACTGCCTTTTCGGAAATCATGCGAGAAGGCTGGGTCTGGATGCAAATGACTTCTGCAGAAGCTGCAGGGACGAGGAGGAGGAGGAGGGGACTCTTGTTTACTTCCTTTGCTCGGGTCCCGTGCTAGCTGGTAGAAGACATGATCACTTAGGCAAATACAACATGGACAGCCTCTGTGATCTTGAAAGCTGTAATGTGCGAGATTTTTTAAATGGGTTTAAGCATCGAGCAATAAATATATAAGAGAAATAAAGTAGTGCAAATTTTATAGGCAGGTTTTTCCGAGGTTAATCTTATTTTATAGTTTTAATATATTTATATACACAAATTTAATTTTTTTCTATATTTAATCCATATATACGTATCTTATAAACATATCGGCATAGTTATTTTATAGTTCATTGTTCTTGTTGCGCTTATACAGATTGCCAAAAGTAAAACAGATTAACCTCGGAATCTCTACATGAGTTCTCTTATGTATATTTTGCTTTATGGTTTAAGTTAGTTTATGATGTCAGATCCTGTGGTATCACAATGGGCCATAATTGGCCTACGTGTGCGATAGCAACCACTGAAACCTAACCTAACCTAAAACAGTTTTTTCCGCACAGTGGAAAAGATGCATATTGGGGGAGACTTATGATAAAATCTTAGACACAAACCAATAAGCCACATTATTGTTTTGTGTCCATGGTTTATGACATATACAAATATAGGCTAATTATGATAATGTGTAGGTAATTTAAAGTATTAACATTAAATTCATTATTTTCTAAGATATGCACAGTGGACTGTATAATTTTGGTTTTTTTAAATTTCAGTAAGTTGGTATTACCACGACACAGCCACAGTGACCAATCCTGACCAAATGATGACCAAACCGTTCAAATCACCATTTGTATCAAAATCTTTGGATGGGTTGCTAAAAAGGCGGAACTCGTTTATGTACCAGCTCGTTCTATGTGATATACGAGGATGAATCAAAATAATGAAAAAAGAGTGAGTGAGACAGCAATATTTTTATTACTGCTAAGCTTTCTAAAAAAAGTTTTTTTTTGCACAGACCGTACTTCACAATCACCGAGCTTCATTTCCAGCCCCTTATAGTTTCTTTTTAAATTGGGAAACAGAAAGTAGTCACTGGGTGTCAAGTCTGGATTGTACGGTGGATGCGGAATTTATATGAAGCCGCAGTCCTTTAATGCCGCTTAGGCACCATTAGCCTTGTGCACCGGTGCTTAGATGTGAAGAAGTACGGTTTTTTCTAACTTTATTTGGACATTTTCGCTTTTTTCAATTTTCGCAAAGCCTCTGCGTAATAAATCACTGTGATTGTGGTTCTCCATCGCATATAATCAAACATAATCAAACATTAATATTCCTTCACCATCCAACAACAACGAGACGACCCGAGCGATTGCCGTCTTCTAATAACTCCTGACCACTTTTGAAAAATTTTAACCACCTTCTACTATGGAATATGATGGAGCAGATTCGCCGTAAACGTTTGATATAAAGGGTTTTCAATAAGGACTTAGGAAAACTTTATTATTGGCTTGAAGTACAATAAAAAAATTTACGTATGGAATTCCACATCGTTCATATGTCCACCACGGGTAGGTGTCGATTCGTTATACCCAATTTTCGATGACTCGGCCTCAGCCTCACATTTCGACGGAAACGGCCACCGGCTTCTTGGCATATAGACTAATGATTCAATGTAGCCCCATAAAAAAAGTCTAGTGCTGGCCAATCGACAGGACCATTTCTGCATATAAGACGTTCATCGAATTTAGATTTCAATAAGTCGATTGTTAGACCCACCTTGTGGCATGTGCCACCATCTTGTTGAAACCGCACAGATCATTAATGTCCAGCTCATGGAATTGACCAAAGAAACTGCGTTGCAACATGTCTCTGTAGCGATCTCCATTGACTATAACGTGACGATTATTTTCATCAACGAAAAATAACTGCCCAATGACCCCACCAGCCAGAAAACCACACCGTACAGTTATTTTTTGTGGAGGAAGTGGTGTTTCTTGAAGCACATGAGGGTTTACCAATAACGCATATTCTGTTTGTTAACGAAGCCGTTTAGCCAAAAATGTGCTTCTTCACTGAAGATGATTTTGTGATGAAATTGGTCATCTTCTGCCAACATTTCCAGAGCCAAATCCGAGAAGGTACGTTGCTTCATATGATCGAGTGGCTTTGTTTCTGGTGTTAACTTGATCTTATAAGGGTCCAAGCCAAGATCCTTTCGCAAAATTTGCAAAAGTGTGGTCTGGACGATGCCCAATTCTTGAGTAAGCCGTAGAATCGACTGTTTTATTCGCGTATTGCTCAATGCATCAACGAGTAAATAAATTTTTTCAAAAGATCGTATCCGAAGTCTAGCCATAAACAAGATACCGACGCCAGAGAAATTGGAATGGTAATTGGATGTATGCTCGTGATGTGTTACAACTGATTGCCAAGCGTTAGCAGTTATATTTTTGTCTTCGAAACTTTAATTTGCACCATCGGATGATGATAGGGTACCTAAAAGCGCCCAATGACCAAATTCAAAGGGAGGACAATGTTAAAACAATATATGCCGCTCAAGTTCATAGAACGAGGTATAAAAATGTGTGTTACGATGCGATGCAAGTACGGGATATACACATATGATTTTAATATCTACCACTGGCAGAGAGCACCAAACCATAGAGGGTACTTTAGGAGAGGGGGTAGTTAAAAAATTAGTGATTCTGTTTTGGAGCCTGCGATGTCACATTTTGTTTCGATCGATTTTTTACGTCTGTGCACCTTCTCGAAAGTATAAACTTATCAGGGATGTTACAACGGTGTGAATCGAAATTCAAAGTTCCGTCGCCCGGACTTATATGTGCAAAATGGTAAGACACTAAAGAATTAATTGTCCCCCAGATGCTTTGACCACGATAACAAAAACCATGAAAAATGGGTCAAAACTTCCCATCTTATGCCTAGAAATGATTAGTTTCTATCGCAGAATGAAGTTTCTATCATCTTCTGACAAAAAATTCAAACAATAGTACGCCACATAGAAATACGGCTGGTTGATATATGTACCACCACCTGTCTTCCTCCCAACGAGTTTTGAGTCAAATTTGATTCTACAGTTAGGTTCAAGTACGGCAATTACGGAAAGGGTTAATTATACAGCAATTAGATATTTTGATTACACGAGTACGTTGAGAAAACTACTTTACTGTTATTTGCTAATAATAAACATAGAATGACAAAAATATTATTTGATATTTTTAGTGTAGAACAAATTCCAAAAATAAACAATCGAATTATATTTTAATCAATATTTGCTATACTTAAATATTAAAATAGCACACAAATCAGATTTGATTTAATAAAGAGAATTATCATAAAAATGTTTATGGTATTTTACAAAACTACTTTATCATTCCCCATTGAAAAAAAACTATGGGTGTCTGTCTATGAGTCTCTATATACGAATACGAAATTAAATTAATATTTTAATATCGATTTGCCAACAACAAAATTATAAATTCGGTGATACACTTTGGTACGGGTGATTTAGTCGTTGTTGTTCCGCTGACTACGCTCCATAAAAAAATTTACTTGCGCTAAATTTCTTGAAACTATTTCGGACTGCGATAGATACTATATCATCAGTCACAAAACTAATTCCGGGAGTACTTGCTCTGGTAGTAAACCCTATGAAAAATGAATCTCCCTCTTAACATCCACGCAGGAGTGGACTGCTTAACTGGCGCCCAATATTAAAAATTCTCACACTTACTCGTACATTATAGGAAGCAGATTACAATGAAACATTCACGCAAGATAAATGACCTATCGAAAGTTGAAATAAGATAGGTTGTCCACATATGGAAGGATGATTTAGACAGCTGTGAAATGTTGCTGTTTGATATTTAAAACCGTGTTGTCCGTGGCGTTTGATTGTCGGGTACCCACCGATAAGTGTCACCTGCGGCTGTCGTAGAGACGTTTGGTGTAATCTTCGGCATTGCTCGCCCCCTAACATATTTTAGGTAGGCATCTTAATGTGCCGACTCGAACTCGTCCTTCAGATTCTGAATGCGTCTCGACGATACTCCCGCATGACAATTTCAAAGCTGGTATGCTTTCTTCCTTTACGAGGACTAATTGGCTGATGGCGAGGTTCTCGTTAAAACTCTTACCCAATTTGGTCGTTGCTGATAGCTGCTGATAGCGATTGAGGCGGTTCAATTTCACATCGAGTAGTGTTGGTCTATAGGTGTCGTGATTAGTGTTTCCCCGATTAGGAAATGCCTGTAGTGAGGATCGTATATGGTCATTCGTCATATAGGACACAATGGCCACAAGTTTAGGCACGTAAACCTTTTAAACGATGAGATGAATACGTTTGTGGTGAGTTTGGACACCAGTTCCAAATGTTATGCCTTTATAGTTCTTTGTTGATGCACTATCACGCGTTTTTCGCAGCTTGATGGGTATTAGGCCTACAAAGTTTAGGTTACTATACAGAAATGGCCTCGAAGCAAGATGAGATGAAAGATTGGTTATCAGTTGCCGTTGCGCGATGGCAAAAGTACACGTTGTGAGATTTTCTTGCGAAATGAGTAACTTCGATACTTCCGTGGATATAGCTATTTCGATTCGTAGAGCCGCCTTCTGACTCATATTATAACGGTCTCGTGGAATGCGCCATGCTTACTCGTAATTGTCGTTGGTGGGTGATGCTTACAGACTTGAGCAACGAAGTTGCATTTCCAATGAAGTTCGCATTCAGATGTACCTTTTGTGAATTGGTCAGATGTTTATGGTTGTGAACGAGGCTAACGAACAAATTCTCAAATTCGGTCCAATTCGTGTAATCGCCGTCGAATACTGGAACCTTGGTTCGAGGCAGTTTGAATCGACCGACTGATGCATGTGAGTAAGATTTATAGTTACGGAGCAGTTGCAGTAAAATGATCACCATTTCAAAGTTTTATCGTCGGATTTGATTAAGATATTTTGACGATGTTTGCAATGGTAAAAACGTTGGAGTTAAACCAATTACTGATGGTTCCAAAGTCACAATACCAGGCGATCAGGATTTTGTACGAGATCCTGCTACTAGATCCTGCCTACACACCCACCACAGTCATTGAAATCTGGAATCTACAAAATCGGTTGGCAGGCGCAACATCCAGCAGGCCGTAAGAAAAACTGAGTTTAGCAAGGCCTGCTAGATGTTCCTGGAACAAGTCGCTATACAAAAGTCCTTTCTGAAATAAAACTATGAAAATTAACGAGATACAAACTGTGAAAGACAATCAATGTTTGAGAACAATCGATGATGAGAGAACTGCGAAAATGTATAGTTCTTGTATATGAGAGAGGCGGATGAATAACACAAACACAACATCCCTCCCCTCATTTTGATGAAATTTTACCATAGGTTGTCGAATTCTTGCTGAACAACGTTGTAACTCTTGACCCGCTTCAGAGTTCATATTAGTGTCTGTCGAAGAATTGAACGTGGACGACTGGCTGTAGCAACCTCGCTCGATATTTGATGTTCTGTGTAACTACACTATATAATACCTCGCCAAGTACCTGCTTGATTTCGCCTGCAATCCATTTTCGCACCATATGAAAAGTTTCACACGAAAACAGGCTGGCCACAATGAACCTTATTCGCCTATCCTTTGTTGAAGTTGGGAAGTTGAGTACGGATACATGAGAGATAACAGAGTTCTTCGTTAACTATAAAGTTTTTCGCTCGGAGATTTACCCCATCAGAACTCGGCAAAAGTGCCAGTATTAAACTAAATGCCGAGGGAAGGAATAACGGGCAGTTGTTAAGTGATCAATACCATTGCGTCGATAGAGTTTATGAAAATCTCCTGATTTTCAATCACTGACCCATTATCACTTACAATGCTTTGTAGCAGTCCTTCCAAGTTATTGGAGTTCCCACGGCTTCATTCATCTATTCGACAACTTTCGAACACCGTTATCGGATTCGGAACAACATACTGGCATGCAGTGTGGAAAAGATGAACATTATTGAAAACAAAAATTGAGTTTCTTCTTACATGCAATTTTTTAAGATCTCGATTTTTAATAGATTTCTAGCCAAACTTAGACTCGCTAGAACAGAATCTCTAGTTATGCCGCAATTTGTTTCCTGTAGTGTCCAGAGGAAAATCTTCCAACATTTCGGGATATTCCTCTTTCCTTGACACGCACACTCTACATGATCAAATTTCACAAGAGGCCATTTTTAAAACAAACATCGGCATTGAAATTTCATTTTCAAAGTAAAAATCCAATTTTCCCCCAATCAGTTGAGAAATGGCTTAGTTTCGTTCAAATTGGTCATTTTAGACATCGCCAATCGGGATTATTTTTTCCTTATACAAAACTCAGTTTCATGCCACTTCCAGTTTAATAGACAGAAACTTATATTTAAACCCTGTTTTTACCAACAAGCCGAGTTAATCCAAATAGCTTAAAAATGGTCAAATATAGTCACTTTTGCATTTTTCAGAACACCATCTGAAACTCATATTGAAATTGAAATTTCATAATACATTTTATCATATAGTTATTAACCCTAATTAAAAGCCTCGGATTACCGTATCGGATTCATCACAAACTCAACCTCCGTGTACAATCGGACAACGCTTTAAAAATGGAAACATGGAACGGGTTTAGCCTTGTAAGACCTAGGGATCTCTAGAATCTTTCGAACCAAGGAAAGAGTTAAACATTAGTCGTACCATGACACCACCAATGGTTACACATGGAAGAACGAAAAACTAGATCCATCACGTGATGATGTCTAGATTTTACAGAGATGCAGACTGAGACATGAACAGCTATCATGAGTTTGTTATATTCAAATATAGATGCAAATTGTTATCTACGTTCAATAGACAAGCGCAAAAGACCGTTCAATGGAATATCGATGCTTTAAAAAACCAAGCATCTCTGCAGAGTAATCAACCAGCTGGTACTAACTAAATATCTTCGAGAAAAGAGGCGTGACCATATGAAATCATGCATCGAAAACATCAGCTTCCAAGCGGAATGTTTTGCTAACGGCAGGAAGCTCACTAAAGACATCCACCCAAAAAGTACAGCCATTAAAGATGGGAAAGGAAAGCTCAGAACAAACAATTCCAAATGACGAAGTGTCCCCCATTAGATCAATAGCCTCTACAGGTGAAGAGACCTTTTTCTGGGCAATTGATATATTGTAAAATTTAGAGCCACCCGGTCTCGACAGAATCCCCGCAAAATTGACTAAGATCGGAGGCGATACTCTTGCATCAAATCTATACTGTGGAGTATGTTCTTATAACTAAAGATGTCACTAATATAAAGAAAATGATTATTATAAAAAAGATAAAAATTGTCAACTAGCGTTAAGAGACAAGTGAAGAGGCACATAAATAGAATAAAGTTAAATGAAATATTGTAAAAATAAGAGTTCCATTATTATTAATACACAACATATTAATTAAGAAAATAGAGACTAACATATATTATAGCTGTCTATTTAAATAATAAATAGTGAAATTACAAAATAAATAATGGAAAACATTTCGACACCACGCGCCTGTGTGGGTTACTACAGCAGCGTAACTTTCGAATTGCAAAATGAAACTTTGCATACCGATTAAGCCCAATTTGTGGTAATTAGTGCTAACGGGAAAAAATTAGTGCTAGTCCAGGAGCCAAAGAAACGAGAAAAGAAAATTTCAAATTTCGCCTGCAAGACGAAACAAATAAAATCTCACTTCTAGAACAAACCAGAAATAATTTAAGCCTAATTTTAAAATTTTCTAAAGGCGGCTACACTGACAAAATTTCTGCTTATCATAGAAATATGATTTTCATAAATTTTCATTCATAATTGAGGAAAAACAAACCAGCCCCTTAAAGATACTATATTAAAGAAACAAAATACAGAGGATACCATTCAATAATATTTTTGTTGAACACCAAATTAAAAAAAAGAAATAACAAATTATAAACTTCAAGAATAAGCAATTCAGATAGCATATTCCTATCAGACGTGTTCATTGCCATCCGAAAAATATGTGGCCGAATTTGTGCTAATCCAGAATTGCCCTAATTCCGTTGAACAACAAAGACCGTTGAATGAAATAATTTCTATTTTTGAATTTGGTGTTCAACAAAAATATTATTGAATAGTTTCCTGTGTATTTTGTTCGTTAAATATAGTATCTTTTAGGGGCTAGTTTATTTTTCCTCAATTAAGAATGAAAATTTATGAACATATTTCTATGATAAGCACAAATTTTGTCAGTGTAGCCGCCTTTAGAAACATTTAAAATCAGGCTTAAATTATTTCTGGTTTTTTCTAGAAGTTGGATTTTATTTGTTTCGACTTTCAGGCGAAATTTTAAATTTTCTTTTCCCGTTTATTCGGCTCCTGGAATAGCACTAATTTTTTCGCGTGAGCACTAATTACCACAAATTGGGCTTAATCGGTACAATTCGAAAGTTTCCCTGCTGCAGTTACCCACTCCACGTGCTTTGTCATTTGAAGGAAATGTACAGCTTAATTGGAAAAGAAATTGGAATCTTTATGTAATTATTTCGGGATGCGATCAAAAAACAAAAGAAAGTCAATTTGCTGTATTATTACATTCTTTAGGAGAAAAAGCGCTAGAAATATTTGACACTTTAGAATTACCTGTAAATGATAAAAAAAACCCGAATAAAATTATTGAAGCATTTGATAAATATTGTATTCAAAAAAGCAGTGATATTATTGACCGGCATTTGTTTTTTGAACGGAAACAATTGGATGGTGAAAAGTTGAGTGGTTTTGTTGCCGAGTTAAACAAACTGTAATTTTAAGAAATTAAAAGATAGTTTAATGCATAGCAGAATTTAAGCGGATTACATAACAACTGCTGAGTATTATTACACAGAAAAATAAAAGTAAGGTTAAATTAGAATATTAAGAAAGACTTTGTGGTTATTGCGGAAATGTACATGCGAAAGGAAAATGTCCAGCATATGAAAGAACATGAAAAAAAAACTATTTTGCTTAAGTTTGTAAAAACACAAACTATACCAAAAATAATGCTAGTCAAAATCAGTGGCCGACGCAGGAAATCTGGAACAACACTCTTTAGGGAATATTAATGGCTCGGAACCAAAAAACTGGTATGAAATTTGTAAAGTAGGAACTAAATTTGAAAAACTATACTTTTAGAGATCTTGGATTAAATGAAAATTTGATTGAAGATTCAGGTGCTATATTGACAAATTATAATGGTTCTAGGATTGAGATAGCAGGACAGGGTGTCTTAGAATGTTTGTTTAAAAATAGAATTCATTTGTTAAAATTTCAGGTTGTGAACTGTAACTCACCTCCTATTTTAGGATTAAGATAAATTAATGGATTAAATTTAATTTGTAGAATAGATAATATTGAAGGTGAATAAACAGATATTTTATTGGCATTCTCTCCTTCTCTCTCTGGCTTTCACATCCCATGAAGGAACTTTGCCGCCCGCACTATGGTCCTCCATCCGTCTCGGTCCATCGCTCTCGTCCTCCAATCTCGAAATCCTAATACGTCATGGTCCAGCTTTTGCTTCCGAAAGTCAGCACAGGTCTGATAAAGTGCGAGTTTGCGCGACTGTGATAGATGTTTGGATCGCAATAATTTTGATTGGGCGTAGAAAACTCGTTGTCCGGCAGCGATTCGGGCTTTTATTTCTGCCTGCATATCATTCAAGGATGTTATAAGTGACCCGAGGTAGTTAAAGTTTTCAAAGCTACCAAAGTTATGGCGTTTAGTTATTTTAGTGGCATGGATTTAATAAAACAGAATTTTGTTGGAGATATTCAACCATGTAGAAAAGTTGCAATGCAATTGTTGGAGCCTCTGGAGATCGAATTAAATAAGATGGTGGATGAAGGTGTAATAGAGAGTGTAGTATTATGAGAGAACATTTTCAGCTTCCACCATTTCAGGAAATTGCTGCGAAGATGGGTGGGTTAAAATATTTTTCTGTGTTGGATGCAAATAGGGCTTTTTGACAAGTAAGATTGTCTGAAGACACTAAAAAATACACAACTTTTAATGGATTAGGTTCTGCAAGGGAAGTATTTCAAAAAAATAATTGAAGGAGTAGAAGGAGTTGAAATTTATATTGACGATATTATTGTTTGGAGTTTCAATTTAGAGGAGCATAAACGTAAACTTAAAAAAGTTTTTGAAATTACGAGAAAATCTAATATAAGATAAAATAAAGCTTAAATTGTGATTGGTGTTCAAGAGATAAAATGTTTGAGGCACAAGCTAACTAAAGCTGGCCTTAAAATATGTAGATGATGAAAAAGTTAAAATAATTAAGGATATGGAAACACCAAAAAATAAGCAAGCACTTGAACGATTTTTGGGGATGATAACCAGTAAATTTATTCCAAATATTGCAAAACTAGCTAGTCCATTGAGACAACTAATTATGAAAGGTGTTTTATTTGATTTAAAGGCTATGTAGTTTGATTTGTGAACCGGTAAAGAAAAGTTCGCCAGTAGCATATGCGTCTAAGACTCTTAATTCAACACAGCAAACATATGCCCAAAACGATTGCCATTGTGCTTAGTTGTAACAAATTTTTTCAGTATATTCAACATGAATTCAGTGTTGCGTTGCTTCGTTCCTTCCTTCTTTGTGAAATTTTTTTAAACCAATTTTATTGGTTAAAAATGACGTTTTTTTCTTGTGTTTTTTTTCTGTAATTTGGATTGATGTAAAAAAAATTTCAGGAGGAAGGAAGGGACGAAAGAACGCAGCACTGAATCCGACTTTCTGGCAAAAGAAAAAAGAAACTAAAAAACATGTTAATTTGATACAAGTATTGGATTTAATTAAAAATGGATGGCCTAATGTTAAGTCACAGGTCCCAGAGATAGAAAAAGCCTATTTTACTTTTAATGAAGAATTATTTGAAAAAGATGGAATGATTTTTAAAAATAATTGTTTGCTGGTTCCTACCTCTATGAGAAAAGAAGTATTGGATAGGAGATATTTTAATCATTTGGGCATAAATAAATGTAAACTTAAAGCGAGAGAATCAGTTTTCTGGCCATGTATGAATAGTGGAATAACAAAATTTCATATCAAACTGTGGACTATGTTATTAATATCAGAATTCGAACAGGCCAGAGCCATTAATAAGTAAGGAAGTTCCAGAAGGCCCTTGGGAAATCGTGGGATCTGATATATATGAAATTGATAGAGTGCATTATTTGATTGAGAGATACAAATGTGAAATTCTTTGGAATCATCGGAAGTTGTGAAGATGGAGGATCTCAATATATGTCGCATATGTTTAAAGATTTTCTCAAAAATGGGCAGTCACGCATAAAACATCCACTCCAGACTGAGGGTAAAGTCAAATGGAATGGTGGAGAGACATATTCAGACTTTAAAAAAAAATTTGTGCGAAGTCATCGATTCCGGTTATGATGTTTATTTGGCTCTACTTTAATTGAGGAACACTCCATTTGATGAAAAAATTCCATCTCCAGCGGAGCTCCTGTTTAACATAAAAATTTCAGGTTTGCTTACAAATTATAATATAAAGAAAAATGATACAGAAAAAATTAGAAATGGTCCCCCCTATTTGGGACCAAGAAGAGCTGCCGAAAAACTGGAAGACTCCGCTCACACGTCCGTTGTATAAAAAAATGTGGAATCTATCGTGATATAGCTGTGTTGAACACTGCTTACAAAGTGTCGGCTAATGTTGTACTTGCCAAACTCAGCCCTTTCGCCGAAAACATCATTTGCAACTATCAATGTGGTTTTCCTCCCAACCAATCGACCACTGACTAGTGCTTTACCATGAGAACAATTTTGGAAAAATGTTGGGAGTACAACATAACCATACATCAACTATATATAGACTGACTACCGGACCGGCATATGACAGTATAAACCGTGAAAACATGTGGGCCGCGCCCATTTCTCAACTAACGGTTTAGTTACATCAACTTTTACTTATCTGCATTTGAAACTTTGCACCATCAACCTGAAATTCATTCCAAACGGCTCTGCAATCGTTCTATCTAAAATCAATTTTTATTTCAGGTTTTTAATTTCGGAATTTTGATTTCCGGGATCTTAATTTCCAGGATTTTAATTTCCGAGATTTTGATTTCTGGGATTTTTTAAATTCCGGGATTTTGGTCTCCGGCATTTCAAGCGTCTCCTCTACTGCCACAAGGAAATGGCGTGGGCAGTTACTGTATACAGTTGAAAGATATTCACAACACTGGAAACGAGTTTTGCTTTTATCTGGATTATGCTACCTTTAGCATTATTTCATGTTCTCAATAAGGCATATAGGTATCAAATGATTAGTCAGACACAGCTATTTAAACCGGCGGTCAATACTTCGGTAAATTATTAAAAGATCTACTGATAAATGAGAAATTTGGAAAATATGTGGCACTAAAGCCATATCCAAAAATGATTTAGTATCCACAAGAGAAATTAAAGTCCACTAAATCATTTTTTCGCTCAAATCGTTTTTGGTAAGGCATATTGGCTTTATCAAAATCAAAATCATATCTAATCAAAATTATTAAAAAAATTCTGGCGTTTCTCACTTTCGTTCTTGACTAAGCTTTAAGTAGTTTCATTTAATACAATTCAAAATCAGAAATCGGACCAAAACTGAAATTACACTGAGTTCTGTAGATCTTGTATTGCATTTTAATTCGGTGTAGCCCAATTTTAACAACTAAGAACAAGTGTTAAAGCGCTTTATAATTTCGCAAAACTTTGAGTTCAGCTAATTCAATTTTATAAATTTAAGGTTTTGGAAGCTCCAAAATCAAGTGATGAGAAAAATTCCCGCAATGATTAATTACTTTAGGGGGGTCCGTTTTTTAAATAATTTCGCATTTAACAAGACTACTAAAATTAAAACGGAACACGAGAGTCTTCTGAAATTTTTTTCTGGTGCTGAAACGACCTAACCCATATTAAGTCGTTATGTCGAGATAGAAAAGTGGTACAAGCAGGAACGTTACAATAAAAATATAAATTTATTTGTTTCAGTTGGGTAAACAACCATAAAGCTCAACAAAAGCACAACGAACAGAATATTACATTGCTGTATAAGATCGAAATACTGCAGGTGTATAATAAAAAGATGACTGCGATGCTGCTTTTATTAGTCCAAATGATAATGATGCGAGTTAATAAAGTTAAATTGATTTCAACCGCATGCGGATTAACCTGGTTCGCCAACACACATTAAATTCGTATCAATTACACCTTAAACGGTACAGCTAACTTTATATCCTGAATATATCGATACAGTCTGGCAACGATTTAGTTCGAACTCTTCTAGGAATTAACAAAAGAAAATGCAAACTCTATATGCATCCTTAAGATTATATGCACAAAATGTTTGTCTATGTGTTCATAAAGCGAAAAGTTTTACATTTTCCTCGTCGTTGTGCTTTTCCGAATCAAACCAAACTAAAAAAATCGCTGTATTGTTACACAAAAAAAAAATGTTTTTGTTCGATATAGTCGTGAATAATTGAATTTGAAATGTCTCTGTGGGCAATGACTTGCGCAAAAAATTAAACCGTGAATGAAATAAAAATGTGTGATTCTACACTCTACCCTGTTCATGGGTTGGTATATACAGCAGCAGCGAATAATAATATCCATCCCCTTTCGTCCCCCCATTACCGAGTCGATTGTATAATGCGGTGCCGACTTTTTGTTGTTATAAACAGTGGTAAAATGGTTTTTACTATCACGCTATCATCAATTTCATCTGCTTGTATACAACACCGCATATAATATCGAGTATCAATGCCATTGTGTCAAGAGTTAACCATGTGCTTGCCGCATTGTAAACGACGATGACAAAATACAATTAAAATGACTTTTCACTCTACTCTATGTTATGGAGGTGTGTGGATGACTGACTATACACGTATTCGATTTTTCCAAAAATGAAAAGGTACATTGACGATAAAATGTCCTATATAAAGTACGTACGGTAACTATACGTACATGGAAGTACATTTACATGTTACGTGACAAGAATTTCCAAGGATTACAATAAATCTTTCGTTTATGGCGAGCGCATTATAATGAATAAAATTTGAATAAAAAGGTAGAAAGATAGTCTTAGTGAAATTTGCATATGAGGTAGGCAGCAGATGCAGCGAATTGAATAAAATTATATGTTTGTGCTTCATGGTGCTGCATTTCTTATATATGGTTCACTTTGTTTTATTCACACCGGGAAATAGGTTCCTGGAAAGATACTTATACAATTTATAAGTTGAGTTCAGATAAAATGTAAATTTACATATGTAAATTTGTATACAGTCAGGTGGAGTTGATTAAGTCCAATCACGTTATTCATCATAACAATTCTGCCACTAAACGAATTTTAGCTATTTTGGGTGCTTATCTGTGGTTTTTCAAGAATTCGTATCAGTCGACGTCGACAAAATCGAAAACCGTGCCTTAGTTAAGAGTATTAGTGTTAATGGGTTCTGCTCAATCATTTGGTACCGTAAATATAGTAGAATATAAAACAGGAGAAGACGGATCCATCGACTGGGAAGTTCATTAACTACTTAGAAAAAGATATACCAATAACTGAAACAACACGACGCACTGATCATCGATATAGCTGAACCTCTCAAAATTTAGTCCTGTCGACCATTTCTCGTATTTCTTCTGACATCCGTATCACGGACATCAACATCGCCGATATCGAATTTGCCTAGAGCTTGCCGATCTTGAAGGTTGTCTAGCCGAAAGAGAAAAGATAGTTGAGTCGCTATCAAATTGCAACAAAATAAAATTAGAGCTAATACGCACAGACACTAGTCACAAGAAAACCATGGACACCTGCCATCAAAACATGTGTTAAAAACATCCCAAAGCCTCAGTGGCAACCGTCAAGCGTTATCACAACCAGCTATAAGAAGTTGCCTCGCATTCTACGATGTAGATAGAGATGTTTTGATTTGTCAATCGGAACTAACAGTGCTACAATAAAAGTTGTGGATAAGAAAAGCAGTTCCAAAACAAGGCCTAAAGACACCGCGATGATCAATTGGGTCATTTAATAAAAAACCGCAGATATTTGTTGGTCCTCATGCAGAATGCAAGACTTTGTTACGGTCACAAGGTGCTTCAAATTTGGACAGATCGCAAAATGTTGTAGAGAAAAAGATCAAAGCGAACACTGATGTGATTCTGATCATGACCAGAAGGTCTGTTAAAAAAAGATAGAAGCACCAAAGAATATATATGTGCTGCAAAAATGCTAAACAGGATGCTAACAGGAACATTTGACCACTCATAACGGAGTAAAGTGTGTACCGCATATAAAATGGCGTTGGACCTAATGATGAGAAAGACAGTTTACGTCTACTAACTCATCATGCATCTGCTAATTGAGGATTAGACAGGTAAATATGCAAAATGCAAAAGTGGTTGGACACGAGATTAGACAATTTATTTAGGAAAGCCGCAGAATCAACCTGCTGGTGTGATTTACTTCAAGTGCGTCAGTTTATCACACGACTCGACTGATGTATTCGATTGTAAGTCATTTTTTGACAGTGAACAAAAAATTCGGTAAAATAATTTTTTATTAAAATCTTGTATCACAAACGCTACTATCATTAGTTATTTTGTGTTATTTGTTTCACAGCGAATATGACTCAAGGTTGGAAAACCAGCAAGATCCATGTTAATACAATAATGCTGCAAATCATAAATTGTTATTCGGCAGCTTTGCTGTTGGCGACGCTGAAAAATACGTATGAGCATATCGAAGGCAAATATTATCTACTTTCAACAGCGGTCGTGTATGTCAAAGCTCATGGAAGTTGTGCAACAATTAAAGGATCACGGTGAACAGGTTTCCGAGTCGACAGTTATGTCGAAGATTTTAAAGTCTTTGCCAGCTGAATATAACCATTTTCACAGTGTTTGAGGTTGTTGCTCCTGTACGGACAATCAAACTATGATAAATTTGCATGCCCAATTAACGGCAGAGTTGCTTCGATTGAAGTCACAAAAGGTCGGCAGGTCGAAAGAGCGAAACCGTTGATGACCAAGCTGAATTTTTCGCAGTAGAATTCTAATTCCAGAAAAATTCACTCGTCAGAACAGAATAACAAAGGAAATGCCCAGAGCAGCACTAGCAATTCAAACGACAATTGTTTTCTTTGTGGCGAAGTGGCTATTTGAAACGCGACTGTACACCGTTGGAAAAAAGAGCAATTCGGATAACAAGAAGCAGAAACAAGTTTTGGACGATGCATTTTTGTGTCATACCTCGACATCAACTGAAGAAAAGAATCCTTGGGTATCGACAACATTGTGAAGGCATCGTAACACATATCTTTCGGTACTATAATTTCTACGAAGCATCACCGTGGAAGTTATAAGCTTCGTGAAGATTGACATTTTCGTTGCGTATATTTTTGAAAGCAAAAACCGGCGGTCGCAGCAAAAGTCAAATTTACGATAATGCAAATGCAGCAAGAAAGCAAACACAAGGTGAGCAGTTTTCGATCAGACAACGGGAGAGAGTTCGTCAATGCCGAATTGAAAAAGTTGTCAAAAGACATCGGGATTGTGCATCAGCAAACTGTGCGCGTATACGCCGGAGCAGAAATGCTGTCAATTTGCTGGCACAGTGAAAGGCGAAAATCGATCATTTACAGATTTTCGGGTCATAGATGTTTGCTCACATTCCAACGGAAAATGACAAAAGCTGGGTTCAAAAGCAGTCAAGTATGTTTTTATTGGTTCAATCATTCGAAATCGTGTCGAGTGTGATATCCGTAAAGACGAACAAAATTGAGGTATCTTGTAACGTGATTTTTCTTCTGTAACAATTAAGAGCCGCGTTGGACATTACCAGCATTGATAAGAAGACCGACGAAACTCCAAAAGTGATAGACGATGAATCAAAATCAACGATTCTGTGACGATTCGGGTGCGACCGATCGTATTTATAGCGGAGCAGCGATTAACATGTCATGTATCTGCACAAATGTTGGCAACCAGCGAGGAACCCTGGACATACGAGCAGGCATAATTGGATCGAATGATCACTAGCAGTTAGAGCAGACAATGAACGAGGAATATGAGAAGCTCATTAAAAATCGTACATATAGTGTTGATGGACAACCGTTGGGTCTTCAAACTAAAATCCAGATGGAAGCATTGCTCGATGCAAGTTATGATTGGTAGTGCACGGATTCTCGCAGAAATTTGGCATCGATTACACCGAAACGTTTATCTCTCATGGTTAGGTTCACCTTGATTCGAGCAATTTTGTCGCTGGCCACACCAAAATGAATACAGACGCAGCTTTTTTAAACGGTGATTTGGAAGAGCGAGTTCGTTTACTTGAGTTAACCGATCGGATATAACGATGGCAGCGGACGAGTGTACAACGCGTTTACGTCATTCATTAGAAAATTCGACTTTGAGGCTGTACATCGGATTCATGTCTCTTCGTGTGCAATGAGACGAATGGAATGATGTGACGGTATGCAACGGAGAACGTAGAAGCAATGCTTCTAGTAATTAAATTTTGTGCATGAAATTCGGCTTCAAGAAATGTCATAAAGCACAAAAGGTACTCAACGGTTTTAGAATGATGGACTGCAATGCTTTGGTTCATTGCGAATTTAGCCCAAAATTTTGGCGGTATTGAAGCCGGTGCTTGATGTATTTGTTCGTGGCAACTCAACCAGACATCACTTTTGCTGTTTTCAATGTAAGTCTACACTTGGAGAAAAAATCGGAAAAGCATTGCAATTAAATTCAAAAAGGGGACAATGGACGTTAGAATTTGGTTTGAAAGTGACATCCATTTGAGTTTATCGGCGCAGACTATGCAGGGTATATCGAAACCCGCCGGTCGATGTCCGGGTATATGTATGTTCATGTTTGCGGTAGCGTAATTGTTAGTTGAGCCTCATAACGCTAAAAGTCAGTGACGTTATCGACAACAGAGTTCGAATACATGACGGCGGCATAAGCGATAAAGGAACTGGCGTGGTTACATTGATTACTGCCCGAAATTTTATCAACCGATATTTATTATGGATTATCAAAGCTTGATTCGGCTTATAAAAAATCCGAAATTCGAAAGATGAACGGGCAGCCGACACAATGACCAAACCATTACCAAAGAGTAAACATCATTTTTTTTGCAAATTGATGGGAGCCCATCAATTTACCGTACCTTGTAAGTAAAAGTGGGACTATTAAAATTCGTGGGCGCAGTTCCTTTTGTGATTTTTTTCAAGTTGTGATAGTTGGACACAGATTATTTGTAAGTGTGCGCCATTTTTGATTCTAAAATATTTCTTTCATTAAAATCTTGTATCACACACGCCAGGGTTAGTTTTTTTTAATTTGGTTTCTTTCACAGCGCATTGGATTGAAGGATGGCAAACTAGATCCAGATCAATCAACAAATTCTCTTACTCATCTTACGTTGTGACTTACAAAACACTCATGAGATCTGTGCTAGCTTTCGGAAGCGAAAGCAAGATCCAAACATCCAATGGCAGAATAATGTTATCTATATTTGATATCCAACCGAGTTAGATAGCTGAGCCGCGCTCAAAATCCATTCACAATCGAAGGTTGGGACCCGGGTTGCGGTGGACCGAGACGGATGGAGTACTACCGAGTAGACTGCACAATTACTTTGCGAGAAATAACTCAAAAAAGTGTTAATAGTTAGGTACCATATAAGCATCGCCTTCAATCGATAATAGAAAAACACTAAGAATAGTGTCGACTTTCCTATGCTTAACAACTCCCCCCAAAACAACAATGTTCTTGTTCCAAGGTTGAAGATAATTTAACCTTGGAACTTCACCTGATATAGACGATTCGAACGAAATCAAGCAACATCAACAGATATCTTGCCTATAAACAAATTACCAGAAACGACTAGAACATAAAGCACATGCGGTATTCAAGTCTCTATTGTCAACGGTTTGCAACGAATTTAATCAGATTCCTATGTAATCCAGCCACACCAGCCTAGAGGTTTCCAATTCTCTGGAAGACGTGCTATAAATTAATAGTATTGGCCTTAATACTAAAATGATCTTTATTAGGCAATAAACCAGGTTTTTCCGGACGACGTTAAGATGCTTTGCATAATTTTATTATGCATTTTGTAATATTGACCACTACCAGCACTTCGTTATTATAAATGCGGTGCTGCTTGAATGATTTTGTATACACATTTAAAGACACATCGAGCATGATATTTAATCCATAAACTACTCGCATACATACAATATTCGGAAGATTTATATCTTACATAGTTTTTCCTACCGTCTATATGAAATTTATTGCTTTTTCATTACCTAATTGCTCATCGGAGTGTTAAAATTTGAATCTATGAGGATTTATCGTTAGCAACGAGAAACTTCTTTGTTTGGGATAATTCATGCATTATACACCATCGGAACAGCTTTATATTTACCGGGTATGTAAAAACGGTTGACCTCGAACCATAGACGCCAGGACTGTATGCGGGTGGTGCGAATTATCACGCACAACTGTGACGTCAATGAGTTTTTTAACCAAATTTAAAAGCTTGGAAGTCGTTAAGTGAATTTTCAAAACCAAATTAAGCTTTTGATTTACGAAAGACAACATACCTTGTACATATAATATCTCGTGTTATACAGACTAACTAACAATAACTGAACAAGCAAGGTAAACAAGAAAATTATTATTATCTTCTGTGCGTATTATTGGAAATTACCGGGTGTGTTACAGGTGCTGTGTACCAATCGTTTTGATTATTTTTGTCGATAAATTTCGATTTGATAGCATTATCAAATAGACATTGATAAAAGAAATATTACGATTACATATATGGAATTCATAAGGTGGAACATCACAGATGAATACTTTGAATTTTTGATGCAAAGCACATAAAAAATATAGTATACCTTCATGACGTAGGTAGTTTATGGTCTACCTAATAGACGAAAGTTAATCGATTTGGTTTTAAATTCGAACACCATAAAATTAAATTTTAAGATAAATGGTAAGCGGCTAACTGGTCAAGGTCGTTTTTAAAATCTAAACTAAAGGCCCCTACAAAATATATTTGGATTTTAATTGTCCATGATTGTCTATTCTGAAAATCGCGCTGTCGCGAACATTTTCCATTCATATACAATTGTATAATATTTGACTGGGTTTTTACTCAGAAATAATCCGAGGTTATGCAATTTTGAGTACAACTTCAAAAATAATAAAAATGAACCCTTCACAAAACACGTGTTGACTCTGCAATCTTCCCTTTACATGCCTTTCTCGTCTCTCCTCTCTCTCAGTATACATAAAAAAATATGTAGACTTAGTGTTGACCAATGCAGTTAAAAATTCAAATCTGGCAACAGATGTTGTTGTTGATCTGAAATATTCCTGTGTTCGCATTGCAACAACTTCGTCATCAATTTGGAGGTTTGGTTCTGCTCGTGGTTATTTACTTCTTGCCTGTAGTAAAGTGAGCTATTCCCGTTGCGGGCGTTTCCTAAAATGTAGATTCATTTGCTGTAACCTTTGCCAATACTTTAACCGATTGTCTGGTACGTTCGGCTCGGTCACCTCTGGCCGTGTTATATGAGGCCGTCTGATCATAAACTTCAATACGGATAAGAAGTGCAGTAGCCACGTCAGCCAGCAAATCCATCAAATATATCTAAAAACATAATCACGTATGTCTTCATTGTCGTGGTTGTTCGTCGACAAACCTAGACGAACATAGAGTGACCCACAGTAGTTGAAACCAGTGGTCTGGGAGTGGGATCCATGACACCACTAACGGTTACATTCTTCATTACATCGATTTCCGCCGTATCAACATGGGATCTGCACGGTCAGACTTCGCACTAAGAAATTTAACATCACGATCGTTAATGTACATGCACCCACCGAAGATAAATCGGATGACATCAAAGATTTATTCTTTGTCGAGCTGGAGAAAGTCATCCATAACATACCGCACCACGACATTAAAATCATCGTATTGACAAATTTAATCGACTTTAATGCACAAATCGGTAGAAGTGCAGAAAATAAATCGCACATCGGTCCTAACAGCCTGCATCTAACTAGTAACAACAACGGCCAAAGCGTCACCGACCTGGCATTAATGTACAACTTAGTTGTATCAAATACGTTTTTCTCACATAAGAGAATCCACAAAATAACGTGGAGATCGAATGATGGAAGAACGGGACACCAATTCGATCACGTCATGGTGTCTAAGAGACACCTCACCAGCATATCTGACGTTAGATCTTACAGAGGGGCAGACATGGACAGCGATCATACGCTTGTCATGTTTAAGTATAAGTGCAAACTTGGCCCCATAATAACGAAGAAGCTCCTCCTAACATCCAGGAGCAATGGCACGCTATAGAGTCAGCCATAACCACCGCGGCGCAAAACACTATCGGAAGAAGACCTCCGAGATCCCGCAATGATTGGTTCGATGATCAATGCTGCCTGGTCTTCGAAAATAAACGAACGCTTCGTGAAAATGGTTGGCTCGCAACACTAGAAGCACACATGCAGAAAATCTCCGCGCCAGGAAAGCCAGGACTAAATACCTTCGTCAAAAGAAACGCGATCATATGAGGTCATGCATTGAAAACATCAGCTTCCAAGCGGAAGTATTAAATTCAAGGGACTGTTTTGCTAATGCCAGGAATCTCATTAAAGACTTCCACCCAAAAAGTACAGCTGTTGTTCTCTCAGTATGGCAAACCTACTTTCAAAGTCTGCTAAATCGGAATGACGACGTAACCCCCATTCGAGCAATAGCTCCTCCAGGTGAAGAGGTCTTTGTCGAATATCCCACAGTGGAGGAAGTAGATGCAGCTATTAGTCGATTGAAAAATGGAAAGGCACTCGGTCTCGATGGAATCCCCGCAGAATTAATTAAGCTCGGAGGCGCTACTCTTCCAACAAGTTTATATGATTTCATCGTTTGTATTTGGGACCAAGAAGAGCTGCCGTAGAATTGGAAGACGGCGCTCATATGTCCGTTGCATAAAAAAGGCGACCATCTTAAATGTGGCAACTATCGTGGCATAGCTTTATTGAACACTGCTTACAAAGTGTTGGCTAATGTTGTACTTGCCAGACACATCCCTCTCGCCGAGAAAACATCATTGGCGACTCTCAATGTGGTTTTCGTCCTAACCGATCAACCACGGACCAGTGTTCAACCATGAGGTTGATCTTAGCAAAATGTTGGGAGTATAACATAACCATACATCAACTATATATAGACTTTCAACGGGCATATGACAGTATTTACCGCGACAACCTATGGGCCGTGCTCATATGGCTATAGGAAGTCCAGAGAAACTAATTTCTCTGTGCAAATTAACAACGTCTGGGTCTGTATGTATAGAATCGTAATCGAACTGTTCAATTTGGCACTTGAGTACGTAGTGAGAAAAAGCAACATCGAAACTTCGCGGTGTATATTCGATAAATCAGGTCAAATTCTTGGATATGCAGATGATACCGTACTACTTGGCCGAAGACCTAGCGATATCAAAGACAGTTTCGTACCGCTCGATCGCTGCGCTAGACGACTCCGTTTGGAGGTGAACAGTACCAAAACCAAATTTGTATCAACATCCAGGAACATCTCCATGGTAAAGATCGGAATTGGCGACCATAACTTTGATAGCGCCGAAAGCTTTAAATACCTCGCGGGTCAGTTATAACATCATCGAATGACATGTAGACAAAAATAAAAACCCGAATCGCTGCCGGACAACGAGTTTTCTACGCCCAATCAAAATTATTGCGATCTAGACATCTATCACAGTCGTTCAAGCTCGCACTTAATAAAGCACTCATAAGACCTGTGCTGGCTTTCGGAATCGAGAGCTGGATCATGACCACTAGCGATTATAGATTGTTATCTTCCTTCGAAAGGAACGTCATTCGTTCAATCTTTGGTCCAATTAACGTCGCGAACAATGAATATCGGATTCGCATGAACCATGAGATAAAGGAAATTATTGGAGGTTGTGATATTATCGGATTCATCAAATCCAATCGAGTTAGGTGGCTCGGCCACGTTACAAGATCCCGACAACAACGGATGACCAGTAAAGTGTACCATCAACAACCAGCCGGTGTACGTCATAGAGGAAGGACCCGTTTGTGCTGGTGTGACGACGTCGAAGATGATCTGACCGGAGGACAAGAGCGATGGACCAAGACGGATGGAGGACCATAGTGCGGGCGGCAAAATCCCTTCATGAGGTGTGAAGCTAGAGAGAGAGAGAGAGAGAGAGTCGAAACCAGCATCAATGAATGGTGGTGCCACCAGTATTCTCTAGCGGGACAACGATAACGATGTCATCTATTGTAGTTGCATCTAGTTGCGTCTAATTTAGAACAAGATTATAACGAATTAATTTCGGTTATGTATACGTTACCTTGAACCTCGCGTAAGTGCAAAAGCATGCCCTCTTCCTCTTCAGCTCCTCCTATGACATGAGTTCTTCAATATTTATTTATTTATTTAACTTACAGTGAGTAGTGTACATCGTTAAAAGAATTAAAGAGTCGTGATATACTCAAGACTGGTTCTGCAAAGTTTGTAGAAACAGGATCAATATGTAACAAATCACAATAAATTCTCAAAGTAAGAACATCATGAACGAAGATAGCAGATGCAACGTCTGGTCGTTGATCTAAACGTTCTAATTTTAATAATTTACAATGATCATTATAAGGTAGAAGAACATATTGGTGCACCCCCTCAGCAGGTAAGCCACGAAGTGCATACAAAAGTAACTGAATCTGAACGCACTCAATTCTGTTTAAATGGCAATGATAAAATGCCGAAGTCATTAAAATTGCGCTTAATGAAGGCTAGCATAATGTAAGCTTTTGCAATGACAGAATCAATATGTTTGCTAAAAGTAAGATCATAAGAAAAGGTTGTACCTAAGACGGTCAGGAATTCAACTCTTTCAACTCGAAATAGGCGAGAACTAAATTGGATGAACTGGCAATTTTGGTTATCCAGCTTATCGATAAGGATCGACTGTACAATTTTATTGAAAGCCTTTAAAAATCGGTATATACTGCATCCACTTGTTGCCTATGTTCTAATAAAAGAGAAATAAAACTTTTCACAAGAAACAACAAGAATTTCTATACCATGGATTCGAAAATATTTGGCATATGGCACAAAGAATTCCCGCGATAAATGGTGATATCACTTCTTTTGCCAGATTTAAAAATCGGACGAATGAAAGACAGTTTCCAGGGATCATGAAAAACCATAGTTCGTGCTCTTATTAAAGATTAGAGTCAGTGGATGGACTAAACTCTCTGCACAATTCTTAATCTTAATAAGGATACATGGAAAACCATATTGTCCAGCCCCCTTATTACCATCAAGTTGAGATAAGCTAGCATAAATTTCTTCTTTAGTAAACTTTAAAAGCTTAAAATTAGAGCTATCGTGATAATTTATAAGCTTGGTAAGTGAATCCATAGATATTTCATAGACGGACTCAAACAATTTTGCGAACAGATTAGAAATATTAAAGGGTTGACTTGCGGAAGAGTTCTGAAACGTTATTGGAGCAGGAAACCCATCAACCTTCTTTTTATCATTTAATCTTCTATTTGCAAAATGTAATTATAATAAAGAAACCAATTTAAAGTTTTGATTTCCTTATGAGCTATATGGAAACTAGATTAAAACTTAACGCCACGTAACTTACATATAGGTTTCAGTGGTTTCAGTGGTTGACACTTAGGCCATTTTGGCCCATTGTGATACCACGCATTCACGCAACATCATTATCCCATTCACGTATTCACCTAATTACACAACTACAGTATACCTGCTAATTGCAAGCTCTGTACTCCATCAGAACATACCTTTCAATACCAGACTTGAGCAGCTCGTTTAACAATAAAATAGCATCGTTCATATTATCGTCACGTTCGAGAAATCGATTAGAAAAGATTTACTAGAAGTACACGTACAAAACTTGCAAAATAATCAGTAACTGCTAATGCTTTTTGGCCAGAAGAAGAGGATAAGAAAACTCCATCAACATCAAACCAAGTAATATCAGGAAGATCCCATGTAATCACTAGTTGTTCATTATCACGAACGAACGGCGTAACAGCAGACCTAAAGAAATTAATGATGTAACGGGTGATTTTTTAAGAGCTTGAGAACTTTTTTTTAAAAAAAAACGCATAAAATTTGCAAAATCTCATCGGTTCTTTATTTGAAACGTTAGATTGGTCCATGACATTTACTTTTTGAAGATAATTTCATTTAAATGTTGACCGCGGCTGCGTCTTAGGTGGTCCATTCGGAAAGTCCAATTTTGGGCAACTTTTTCGAGCATTTCGGCCGGAATAGCCCGAATTTCTTCGGAAATGTTGTCTTCCAAAACTGGAATAGTTGCTGGCTTATTTCTGTAGACTTTAGACTTGACGTAGCCCCACAAAAAATAGTCTAAAGGCGTCAAATCGCATGATCTTGGTGGCCAACTTACCGGGCCATTTCTTGAGATGAATTGTTCTCCGAAGTTTTCCCTCAAAATGGCCATAGAATCGCGAGCTGTGTGGCATGTAGCGCCATCTTGTTGAAACCACATGTCAACTAAGTTCAGTTTTTCCATTTTTGGCAACAAAAAGTTTGTTAGCATCGAACGATAGCGATCGCCATTCACCGTAACGTTGCGTCCAACAGCATCTTTGAAAAAATACGGTCCAATGATTCCACCAGCGTACAAACCACACCAAACAGTGCATTTTTCGGGATGCATGGGCAGTTCTTGAACGGCTTCTGGTTGCTCTTCACTCCAAATGCGGCAATTTTGCTTATTTACGTAGCCATTCAACCAGAAATGAGCCTCATCGCTGAACAAAATTTGTCGATAAAAAAGCGGATTTTCTGCCAACTTTTCTAGGGCCCATTCACTGAAAATTCGACGTTGTGGCAGATCGTTCGGCTTCAGTTCTTGCAGGAGCTGTATTTTATACGGTTTTACACCAAGATCTTTGCGTAAAATCTTCCATGTCGTCGAATAACACAAACCCAATTGCTGCGAACGGCGACGAATCGACATTTCACGGTCTTCAGCAACACTCTCAGAAACAGACGCAATATTCTCTTCTGTACGCACTGTACGCATTCGTGTGGTTGGTTTAATGTCCAATAAAGTAAACTGAGTGCGAAACTTGGTCACAATCGCATTAATTGTTTGCTCACTTGGTCGATTATGTAGACCATAAATCGGACGTAAATCGCGAAACACTTTTCGAACCGAACACTGATTTTTGTAATATAATTCAATTATTTGCAAGCGTTGCTCGTTAGTAAGTCTATTCATTATGAAATGTCAAAGCATACTGAGCATCTTTCTCTTTGACACCTTGTCTGAAATCCCGAGTGATCTGTCAAATACTAATGCATGAAAATCCTAACCACAAAAAAATCACCCTTTATATTCCAAAGTAGATCCGCAGGGAACATATACCGCAACCACGAGGATAGATGACCCGGCAACATTAATCCGAACAGCAATTACATCTTAAATTGGATGACCAACAATGAGCTCATTTGAAATAGAACTCTTAACAGAAATATACACACCTCCTCCCTTAACGTTACTACAAAAATCATGTCGATCTTTTTTGCGGACCACGTATTTGGGTGGGAAAACAAAAACTTTTAGTAAACCGCATGTTTCAGAAATAATAGAGGTGTTGTGAGTAAATCGAAGTAATAATAATTTTCCCGGAGCTTTTGGGCCAAAACATCCCCATAGAATCTGCATTCTGCATTATTTAGATTTCGGAAGAATTCACTGCTACAGCCAATATTCGGAATTTTACATTTGAGGCTCCTGTCCGAAAATTTCGGTTAAGAAATGGTCTAATAAATACACCGGTTGGCAACGTTTCCGAATTTAGAACCTTATTATGAAGCTCAACATTATAATCCCCAATTTAAATCAAACGTATTCCAACTCGTGGATATCTTTTGTTTTTAGAACCAGTTTAACCACTTTGTACAAACTCATACCTAAACATCCTAATACTTAATATGAATATCTGGTAAAGTATTAGTACCATAAATATTAAAATTAAGTATATTCTGTTTACTATTCGTAATGCTGGCATTTTTTTTATTAGCAGTTGAACAGCACAATATATCATTGTTGTCCGTATTTGCAAACGTACTCACCGCACTCGAAATATTTGCAGAACATACCACTTCAGCAAATGTGCTCCGAGACACTAACGAATTTTATATCACAGGCACAAAACATTCCGCACACGGCTCTTTAATAACAATCTTGGTATCATAAATTCGAGCTTGAGCGGCAACTGGCAAAACAGATTTCACTGAGTCTGGAAAATCAACAGCGAAGTTGTGACCAGAAACAACATTAATGCACTGGGAGGTAACTGGTTGAGTTACTGGTTCAACTTGTGCGGAAGTTAGCATTCTACTGGATAGTGTTCTGTACGAATATATCGCCATCAATTGAAATTAGAATGTTCCTGTATGTTTGCCAACCAATTTGAAAAGTACATGGTTTCAAAGTTGGTACTGATTTGTGTGGCCAACATAATACAATGCTGGAATACCACTAGGTAGGAGGCGTTTAGTGGGTTAGATATCTGATTCATACCCACATTTTGTAAAATAAATGGTAATCAAGTTTAAATGAAGAACGAGTACTGAGGTTGTAGGATCGCTGTGTTCCAGTTCTGAAGCTACCGATTATGAACCGATAATCGCTGCATTTGCGTGTCATTTGAATTCCATTTTCTTAGCAGGAATTTGCCTTGTTATAGTATGGAATCAATATCAGATGCTAGAGTTATCGCTTCGTTGAGAGAAACGCTATACTATCAAAGAAATCATCCAGGTAAAAACTACTTAAAATACTGTCACGCGCTGTGGCTACCAGTCGATTTCAGTTTCATGCCGTTGCTTGTCTTGGCTGAAGGGTTGAACACTACTCGAAACTTCCCGGTCACCGCAAGACGTGAAATATAATATTCAACAACCTCAACAAATTTAGACCGTAATTCGGAATTACCAGCTCATCGTCGTTCCAATTGATGATACTGCCTTAAAGCCACCCGATGAGAGTTTCTATGAGAGTTTCGTCTAGTCGCGAATGAATGTGCTCTTTAAAATCTGTTCACAGAGATCTGAAAGGTAATTAAAACCGATCGTTTGGTCTTCGAGTTCCCAGAACTTACGAACTTACGCAGTAAATCATCGTGTTCTTATTCATCGACGCGTTTGGTCGCTGTAAACGTTTGTGATGCTTTATTTTCACGTTCGCAGTGATTGA
The DNA here is from genome assembly GCA_947310385.1 of Nephrotoma appendiculata. Taxonomy (NCBI): domain Eukaryota; kingdom Metazoa; phylum Arthropoda; class Insecta; order Diptera; family Tipulidae; genus Nephrotoma; species Nephrotoma appendiculata. Next base: position 39,455,471 of record OX371223.1, read on the forward strand.
TTACCAGTGGCGGCACTTAAAAGTTGTCTATAAAATCGTCCAATGTTTACAAATCCTAGATACTCAAGCGGCAAGTACCTTATAAATGATTCCAAAATCCAATATCAATCGACGTTACTGGCGTTGATGACGTGATTGAACGCAGTACATATTTTATACACTTCGAAACGTAATTCAAAATTAACATCCATCGTGGACCGCATAGTAACAGTTATCTGGTTACATGTATTGGGAGGGATTAGTATGGGTGTCACGATTTCTTCGATTGATAATTCAATCGGGATCACAAAAGTATACTGTAAATATGACTATTACCATGTCGATTGAAGAACGATATTGTTGTTCCTTACTGCATAGCATGGGCAGCTGGCTTGCTGATGCACGAAGCGTCGAGTGAGTCTTATCGGGTTATGACGTAGAAGGTGGTTATTGCTGACGACAACGGATGCACAGACTTACATCACACTCTCGATGATTGTAGATTATACTATAGTTACGGAAGATTTGGCATTTGTAGATAAGATGTAATCCTGAGCAACGCATCTCGTTGTGGTATCTTTGCTACAGCCACATCACTGGGATAGCCGACGTTCGGCTTCTCGTATTATGTTGATCGAATGAGATACTGATGACATATACTATATACCTAATACAGTCCACGATATCTTGCAAAATTCTATCTTAGTCATGTGGATGCAGCAAGCGATTTACGTGTGTCTCAACTAACCGGCGTGGATTATCATACTGTCACTTGAGCTCGGTCCAAACGTGATCATAAACACTTCTGATGATGGGAACATTCTTACCTTATACATGTATGGTGGAGCTTCCCTTGTTTGTAGGTTGGTTCCAAATCTGTTCGATCGTATACGACCGTCTCGAACACGAGCCAAATATCTGGTTGTCCAACGAAAATGAGCATCGATACTGGAAGCAAACGCACGTTCGATGTTGCACCATCCTTATCGCATGGTCATGCAAATTTTATATATCCGGCTTTGGCATGCAATCCACGTAGTCTTGGTCTTCGTAATTTGATGCAAATATAGTCGTAAGCCGATTCATCCTGAGGTCCCATGGCATCTTCCTCAGCCTTGCCGATTAAAATCCTCTGATTCTCAATGAATCGATGGAAATGTACTTCAATGAGGTACAACGATTGTTCGATTTCCACCCGATCAGGCGTATAATCATGTTCTTTACACTCTAAAATAAAAAATACCAAAATCAAAAGGCAAAGGCCGTTCCTTCGGCTATAGCTAGGAACAGCCTTGACAAGCTTATGGTAGAAATTGCGGTAAACCCGCCGCATTTGCAGAAAAAAATCTTGCACGACTAAGATAATGTGACGTCTCATCCCTCAGCGGTTGCCATAGTGAAAATCCATAAATTGCGGTTTAAACTGCTTGATCACCGTCCTTACTCACCAGATCTAGCCCCAAGCGACTTTTTTTGTTCCCTAAGCAAAAAGTTGCGCTCGAAGGATTTTGTCGAATGAGGAGGCATCACCCTCATAAATAACAATTTTGCAGAGAAAAACACCGAGTACTATTTGAATGGGTTGAAGAGATGGAAGCATCGATGGGAGAAGTGTTTATAGCCTTACTACAAGGAAACTATGTAGGGAAATAAAAATAAATTTGAAGAAATGCCTTGTATCTTTGTAAGGTCAGAAACCTTTCAGAAAACCCTCGCATTAGCACTAAGTTGTTTTTTTAGGTGATTCAAAATGATCTGCTTCATATATTAGTCAGAACAGAATCAAGATCTCCGGGAATGCCCCATAATTGCCATCCATATTTGAGTAAAAGTCACATCAGTACAGCTAGAAGATCAAAATTCGAAGGAAAAACCCGAAGTCGTCCATTATTAACTCGGGGTGGTGTTAGTTAGATGACTCGATGGCCAATTTACTTGGCCCCCAATTTTACTGAAGACTAGCTATAGATCTGAATCACGATCTCTGAAAGTACACCTGATAGTACAAAAGCAGAAGTTGAGCATGTAATAGAAAGACCTAAATCACGATCTCCAGGAAACTTCAGGCTTTTTGCTACGAATTTTGATCTTCTATATCCACTTATAAAATTTTGACTCGAATTTGGATAGCCATTATCGGTCAATTCCCGGAGATCAGGATTCAGCTTTTAGTAATTCATGAAGTTGGTCATTGAGGTTTCATGCTACGAATTTTGTTCTGCTAGAGGTGTACTGAAGTCATTTTTACTCAAATTGGACGACTTCGGATTTTTTGGTGTGAATTTTGATCTTCTACGTGTACTGATGAAATTGGTCATTGACACACATAACTAAAATCACTTAATGCTAACAATGCACGACTTCGGGGTTTTGGCTACGAAATTTTATTTTTAAGGTGTCTTATGTTATTTTAACTCAAGTTTGAATTTTAACATTTTCTCGTATTGGTTAAGTTTTATTGTAATCGTGTTAAAGCTCTCATCTGTTTAAATAACTCCTTATTCCCACACGATACATGAGTTAGTTTATAAGTTTGTATTTTAGAAAATATTATAAATTTTTGTTTAAATTGACGTTTGAATCATTTTCTAAAAAAGGCTCAATCTTATAAGATCGTACCTAAATTTCCAATAAGAACTATTTTTTCCTATTTGAATAATGGTGGAAATTGTGATTCTCATACAAACATCTTTGGAAAGCCCGGAATAAATTAGTTCCGTTAGCAACTTGAGCTGACGATATAAAAGGTTGCGCTGGAGTGTTTTACTTTTCGAACAGATGCCAACATCAGATAAAAAAAGTATTAGAGTCAGAGCACTTTTTCCATGATCTCTGCCTTAATCGGTAGCAAAAGAACTAAAAAGTGCTACACTGCTATCTATGTACTCTCCACCGTCTGTATATGGTGGAATTAACGTGTTTGTAATCTTATGTTACATCGTTTTGCGTCTATAAAACTTTGGATAACACCGTTTTAAATACACGTGCCGTCTAGCATTAAAAAACCCAACTTGAAAATCAAAATCATATCATGCACATTTTCTAAAACGTGCCAATTAAGATACCAACCAGTATATCCAATACAAATCTCATCGATCGATTAAATCCGGTACGGAATACGATATTCCATGCAACGAGAAACAACAAAATTTATGGATTTATAGAGTATACAAATCCGCAACATTTCGTCTTATTGCTGTTTTCTGTGAGATTTTTATTTTTAACCATATGTTGTTTATGTCCATCCACATAATTTTTTAGTTAACTGGAATTATGGTCTGCTGTTACCGTTACGAACACATACAGAACCAGAAATTTATGATCTGAATTAATAATTTGATTGAAATATAACCGACGATAAAAATCTACTTTGCTTTTTATGGAAAATGTCGTGTTACCCGAAAAATATATTTTCTTCAAGATTCTATTTATAGACTGAAAGGACGTCTTAACTAAACGAATATATCCTTATGTCGTTTTCATCTAATAACATTTAATTAATTGGTAATAAAGGCAGTTAAGTTCATTGGTTTGGAATTATACCTAATGAACGTAGAAAGAGTAGGGGCCTGATAGCATATTTGTAGCATGCAAACAAGTAATTTATTTTAATTTTCATTAAAATGAAATTGTACTGAAATTTCCGTTATTTGTTTTGGATTATCGTAATTTACTGAAATGGCCAATAATTTAGCCGTAATTGTGTATGACAGTTTGGTGACAATTCAATATCGCATGCTAATTTATTGCTGTAAATACGTTTGCGGAAAACTCGATAATTGGATCGTATACAAAAAAAACATTCATCTCGCAAAACACCATCCCGATATTGCTATCTCCGAAATACGCTTCACTATACACATTCCGTAACAAATAACCGAGACAAGCGAATAAAAAAATCAAAAAAAAATCTAAACCATTTTTCATTTATAATCCAATCAATAAAAATAGTTTAGGATATTAAACCAAGAATGGCATAGCTTTGCTTTATACGAATATGCAAACATGCCATCATACATATACATACAACATAAATTGGCTATTGATAAAAATTCCAAATAATCCAAGCTTCAATAAAATTTTCTAGCGAATTTAACACTTTGTGGCTTAAATAGTTCAAGCATTGAAAAATACTTGTTAGGGCATCAAACATTTTGCGATTTAGTGAGGATTGTGCCGATATAGAAACCACTTTCGCGATTTTCGATAAAAAAGAACTAAATTTTCCAAAATTAAAAAATGAACTCAAAACCACAAATTGGTGATTAGAACGATTTAAACTATTAACTTCGGTCTGTAAGACCATATTTGTTCGCCAATCTACATTTATTTTTAATTTGGAGATTTGAAAAGCTTTAGGGCTCCCTAGCTCAAGGGGGTCAGATACCTGCAAAAGACCCAAAAATACCACGATATTGCTTTACTTTGTTCCCACATACTCGTGTAGTGTGTATATCGTTTGAAAAGTCTTGGATCAGACAATATACCAATAAACAGAGTTCATAAATTTACCGTTTTAGCGCTAGTAGCAAATTTTTTGTCTTTTATAGATTACTAGTTGACCCGGCAAACGTTGTTCTACCATATAAATTTATTCTAGTGAATATTTTGGTTGTTAAATAAAAAATAACGACTGTATTGTAAGTGTATGGGGATGGGATCTATGACAGAAAGAGGATTGGAGCGCTCTGACGATGTAACGTAACGGACATATGCATTTCAAGTTAAATGTAAAGTGAAAAAGTAATAGATTTTTTTATTCTAAAGAAGAAAAATGAAATAAAAAAAAATCAATATTAGTTTTGAATTGTACGATATTTTTTGTCAGTCCGTCTTTGTCAACACAAATAAGCAGCGAGTGCAATGCATGCATCTTTATATGTTGGATACACTTTGCGTATATTTTGAAATGACAATGGGTCGGTGACATTAACCAACAACAGTAACAGATAGAAGCACTCAATCTGCCATGGAGTAACTGCACATACTCGGCCCAAAGTGTTTGATTTAAATAGGCTGGGGGGCTCGCATCAATGGGATTGCCTTTTGGTTCCATAAGAGTTCTGCTGGGTTAACTGCTGGGTCCCGTTCATGAATTGGGAAACCAAAGATACGCCAGACAGCATCATTGACGCTGATATGTACCGCTGATATGTATTTCGTCGTTGTCATTCAATCGAGGAGCATTCACATCGGTATGTTGCTGTGTTTCAATCATATCGCTGCCTTTATACACATACTTCCAAATGTATTTGATGCTTTTCACCGAACTGCAGTACTCAACATTAATATGAGCATTGAATGTTTTGCTCAGCAGAGGCGAATATGGTACCACAGAGATTGTCAATGTCATGCGTTGGTGATATTTAGCGTAAATGATAGTCCGCCATTATCAGTATTTTTTCGACATGTTCCATCTGCCATGCAAGGAAATTACACTATCGATTTCCTCAGGGCGTATTTTGTTGACTAACCAAATCAAAATGTGTGCATGAGGTAATCCTCGCTTTTTCCATTCAACTGAATACATCCAGCAACGTGTGGGACCGAATACGTGTAATTTTGTAATGAAACTCATTAAAGACTTCAAGTTTTGGTTGAACACACGTGCTGTAATGTCATGATGATGTATTGCATTTTGGCCTGGCAATAGCAAAAATATAATCTCCTGCCACTTTGGTTTACATGTAAGCGTGATTGTCACTTTGCAATTCGTGTATGCGTGATTTGAAGAATTTCAATAATTCATTGTGCTCATGCAATAGGGCGTTCAGTTCACCGTCGATGGCGACCTTCGTTTGACTTTGACAGCTATGAGCCTACTTTGTGGTACTCTTGGCCTTTGATTTTGAATGATGAATTGAATTGTTGACCATTTGCCGCAGTATTGCGAACTATTTCTGTTGCTCCGAATGAAGTCATTTGGAAGCATGAATTGAATGTGCGAATGGACTTCAGGAACAGGTTTGAATCTGGATCCGTGCTGATGAGCAAGCCGTTCAATGGTTCTGGCGGTGTCTTAATTTTTAGTAGTTGCACTTTTCGTGATGCGCAACACATCTCGGCTGAATCATGTTTGAATTTGAGCGCATCACAATGGGAACATTCTTTGTCCATAGCACCAGTCAGCACTTTCGGATGAGCGGAAGGAACGAAGCGGATGTAAATGCTTGATGTACTTGTTGGCGTTGTCGATCATTTTTTCTGCGTGTATTAACTATGAACTGGCGCACTTGTCTCCGTTCCAATTGTCGTTGTTGATTTCGTTGCGCTCATGCCTCTTGCGATTGAGATGCGCGCAATTGCGACATGCTCACACGCACATTTTCGGTATCTTGTTGTTCGTCTATTCTTTCTGCAATACTATTTCGCATGTTTGTTGTTTTATTCATTCGACGGCCCAAACAGACCCCTTTGCTTCTTGCTAGCATTGTTCACTGTAATACACACACAAATAGACAAAATTGTTGTACTTACTGATGAAAAACGGTATACCGATAATGTATTTGTTCTTTTAGTATTTTGCCAACCTGTTTACAATCATAAAACACGTACGAGGGTTGCCTTTTATATTTCGGGATTGGACAACCCTAGTGTTGCAATCTGGCAACTGACAGCTCTATCGTAAAGTTTGACATTTCTGAGATTATACGTACTCAGAACGTTTTGATATTCGAGCGCTATTTGTGCTGTTTACAGTACTCATTAACTCAACATTTCGGCGAAAAAATGGAATTAAATCGTGAACATTTTCGTGCGATTATTTTTTACAACTTTCGACGTGGATTAAGGCAGCAAGAGTGCATGAATGAACTTAATTCATTTTTTGGCGATGAAGCTCCATCAAGGACCAGTGTTTATCGATGGTATGGTGAATTCAATCGAGGTCGTAGTTCACTCTAAGACGAATTTCGTGAAGGTCGTCCAGAATCAGTTGTTGTTCCAGAAACCATTGAGGCTGTGCGCGAACTGATATTGCAAGATCGTCATGTGACCTATCGTGAGATTGAGACAACCTTAGGCATTAGTGGGACCAGCATACATTCAATATTGCATAAACATTTGAATGTCAAAAAAATTTGTTCGCGTTGGATTCCACACAATTTGTCAATCGCTCAAAAAAATTGTCGTGTCGATTGGTCGAAAGAAAAGCTCAAAAAATACGATCGCGGTGCTTCAAAACACGTCTATGACATAGTGGCAGGTGATGAATCGTGGATTTACGTGGTTGTTGGAATCGTGGATTTACGTGGTTGAATCGTGGTTTTTTCGGAAAATATGAACATGTCGCAACCGTACCACTAGAACAACGCAGAACAGTCAATTCTGAGTGGTACACAACCATTTGATTGCCAGTTGTCTTCCAAGAAATCAGGAAACCCAACTGCCGAAGACGGATCACTCTTCACCACGACAATGCGAGCTCTCACACATCGGCTCAAACAACTGCATTTTTGAGCACTCAAAACATCGATTTGATGAGTCATCCGCCGTATAGTCCTGACTTGTCACCAACTGACTTCTTTTTATTCCCGTACGTAAAAAACAAACTGGGAGGTCAACGTTTTTCGACACCTGAAGAAGCGGTTGCTGCGTTCAGAATGCATGTTTTGGAGATACCTCAATCAGAGTGGAAAAAGTGCTTTGACAAATCAGAGTGGAAAAAGTGCTTTGACAATTGGTTCAAACGCATGCAAAAGTGTATAGATCTTCATGGGGAGTATTTTGAAAAACAATAAAGCGATTTTCGATGACTAATATTTGTTTTTGTTCTCTAATCCCGAAATATAAAAGGCAGCCCTCGTATATATTTCTTATAAATTAAAATAAATCGTACACAATTTTGCACGCACTGCGTTGTGATACATAACAAATGCAGAATGAAATGTCAAAATGGCTCAACGCTTCTCGTGAATGGCTTGCGTGTATATCGATGTGGTTGTAATGTTTGTGTGTGGATGAAAGTTCCATGAGATGGGTGTACTGCCATCTGTCATTCAACAACATAAACAATTTCGTTGTTTGAAATACGAACGATGGTTAAATTATTTGGATATTATTCATACAAAAATCACGATTAAAAAATGGGAGGGAAAGAAAAACATTTCCTAGATAGGGCCACCCTAATCACCTAGCGTTATGAAATATACTTTACGACCTATTCTCATACCTACCAAAAATACATAAAAAATTTCATAAAAATCAGTCGTGCCATTTCGGAGGAGTGCAACCACAAACACCGTGACACGAGATTTTTATATATTAGATATGATACTTGTCGTCTATCATTGAAAAGGTCTTCAAGACCTGCCGTAAGTTTAGTACTCAAAACTCCCGTTCTCGTCCTAGAAGAAATTACAATTTTCTTATTCTCATAATCATGTGGTATATCAATTGTAAGGTCTTGAAAACTGCAACAATTTTGTGATCACCACTTCAGCTTACAAATCCACCATTTCCGGGCTAGTAGGTCTTGAAGAAAATCACAAATTTAGGTTGTATAAATAATACAAAAAAGTACCGTTGTGGCGCTGTGAGCCGTTGTATTTTTCTCATTCCCAAATAATCATGTGGTATATCGTTCGAGAGATCTTGGAAATAGCAACGGTTTTGTTATCAGTCATTTAAAGTTGATAAATCCACCACGATGACAATAAATAACGATGACAATAAATAATTCTTTTCAAAATCAACAATGATCGTGTATTGAGAGTACATTTTCCTGAAATTTGAAATGTTTCCCAATTTCTCATGGCTTTTCCCGGTCTGTCACTTTCCAGACCGAAACCGGGTTTGCTTACCTGTGAGGTTTCAAGCAACTCCTAGCCCTTTTATTTTATTTTGCTGGCATTACATTCCGTGTAGAAACTTGGCACGTTGTCGCACCGGGTGTACTACGAAATCCCGGTTTTCAAAATCTCGGTTTTCAAAATCCAGGTTCTCTTTTTTTCTAGTTCTAAAGTCTTGATTAAAAGATATCTTTTATTAATTCGGGTCGGCCGGACTAATAATAGTTTAGCATAAAAATAAGATATCTTACCCAAAAATTTACTAGAAAAAACCAAGGCTGCGAAGTCGGAGGCGAGAATCGGTTTCGTGGAGTCGTTGCTATTTTAGCGGAGTCGGTGTTAATGCACCATGTTGAAATGCAATAATTGTAGAGGCTGTCTGCTTCGATAACTCTCACGAGGAGCTTTAGATTTGAACTTCGAGGACGTAAGAGCCGCGATCAGCAAACATGTCGCACTGCGTGCCACAAGTAGGAGCGGATTATATAAAATCTATTAATGGCACCTACTAAAAAGAAAAATATTTGCACCATTTTCTTATGCAAGATTTCGTAACGTAATTGCAACATTTATTACACTAAATATTCATTATTTCATTATAAAATAATCAAAATAATTATTTCGAAAAACAAAATTTAAAAAAACAAGATTTTGTCCAAAACAATTTTGGTAAACTATAGTTTATACGGTAACAATTCAAAAAACAAGATTGAATGGAAATTACGGTGATGAAGAATTTCCTAAAACTTTCCTAAATTTAAAATCGTTTGATAGTATTCGCATAGAAAAATAAGTTTACCATAGATTTCTCATTTTGATAAATCGACAGATAAAAATGAATTGAGTAAAAAAGTTCTAACAATTCCAATGTCATGATTGTATTTGTAATTTTACATTGCGCGCAATGTAAAGTCACAAATACAATCATGACATTGGAATTATCAGAACTTTTTTACTCAACTTATTTTTGTTTCTAAATTTATAAAAATGAGAAATCTATGGTAAACTGATTTTTTCTATGGTATTAGTAAATCTTTCAATTATTGCTTATAATAAAGCATTCAAAAAAATTATTAGTTATAATTATTAACTAGCGAGAGCTTTAATAAAGAAAAATCATTGTTAAAAATCTTAAATAACCAAATAATAAAAAACTAGCATTATCAATTTTATTCTAAAATTATTATTCAAACTAAAACGTCACCGAAGAACTGAAATTTGTTGGTCTAAATTGACCTTTGTCTGTCAAACTGGGTCTATTGGTGTGAATAAACCTTTATATATAAAGTTAGGGTTCAGTGTATTGTTTATGTGAATATGTCAAATGTATTTAATAAATAAATGGTCTCTTCCAGTCTCGAACATTGTACAAGTCAGACGTGATTTCATTACACTTATTTAATATCAAATTAAATCAGGTTATGGGCCCAGATTTTTCCATAAATAAGTGTCCCCTAAATAAAAAGTAACAAGTGTCTGAATATTTGGTTGCAATTATTTTGTAATTTTGTTAAAACATTTTTTTTGCAATTAATTACGTTTATCTATATTAATATGGCTTCATCAAACATATTAATAGAAACATTAAAACGTCGTGAGAACTTTGACGTATGGAAAATTGCAGCCGAATCATATTTGGTGATCAAAGGATTGTGGTCACATGTAGAAAATGAATTGGAAAGATGCTAATGATGTGACAAAGGCGAACGATCTGAAGGCAAGATCAGAGATTATTTTGTTGTTGGAGACGCAAAATTACTCATATATAGCAAATGCAAAAACGGCGAGAGAGGCGTGATCTGCCTTGACAAGAGGAAAGAGATAGTCCAATTGAAGCTGTCTGATTGCGATTCGATGGAATCATATGTGAATCGTATGGTTATGATTTCCATCAAAGTAAAAAATTCTGGTTTGGAAATAACCGATGAAATAATCGCATCGCTAATGTTGGCTGGGCTGCCTGATGATTACAAACCACTTGTAATGGCAGTAGAAAATTCAACAACAAAATTGACAACGGATTCAGTGAAAACATTGCTATTGCAAGAAGTGAAATACGACTCAAAAAACAGTGATAGTGCAATGTTAACAATGGAACATCAATCGTTCAACAAAAAGAAAACAAATTTCAAGTTAAAGTGCCATTCTTGCGGTGAAACGGGACATTTCGCCAGAAATTCTCCAAAGAAAAAGGACAAAATTAAAAACAATGAAAACCTTTTATATACGACATTTCTGGTGAATAATTCAAATTCAAATGATTGGTTCATTGATTCAGGTGCGTCGGCACACATGACAAAATTTAAATCGATTGTTAATAAAAACATCAAAATTCCGTCAAACAAAGAAGTTGTTGTTGTGAACAAAGAAATATTGATAATCGATTGTGTTGGTGAAGTAAACATAACCCTATTGAATGGATCGTCAAAAACAAATGCAAAGTTAACGAACGTTCAATATGTTCCGGGTTTGTGCGCGAATTTACTTTCTGTAAGCCAGATGGTCAAAAACTGTAATCGTGTTGCATTTGATAAAGAAAATTGCAAAATTTTCAACGCAAAAAATAACTTAATAGCAACAGCAATATTAATTGATGACATGTATCGGCTGAATTGTGTATTGCCGAACTATGAAACTAAAAACGAAACTTCAACGATTGAAACGGCATTGAGTGGCAAAATAAACAATAATTTGTGGCATCGGCGCTTGGGACACATTTGTGATGAAAATTTAAAAAAGGTGGGCGCGAACAGTATGCATTAAAGGGAAGCGAACTCGCGCTTCATTTAAAGATGTTGGTAATCGTGCTGAAAATTTGCTCGATTTGGTTTATTCCGACGTCTGTGATCCATTGCAAGAACAATCAATTGGTGGTGCGAAATATTTCGTTACATTTGTCGACGATTACAGCAGAAAATATTTGTTTTTCCATTGAAAGAAAAAAATCAAGTATTCAACGTTTTTTTGTGCCTCAAAGCTCTTGTCGATAATCAGTGCTAAAAAAAATCAAAGTTCTGCGTACTGATAATGGAACGGAGTATTGTAATCAACAATTTGACGATTTTTTAGCGACAAGCGGAATTGTACATCAAAAAACAGCACCATTTACACCCGAACAAAATGGTGTCGCTCAGCGTATCAATGGAACACTCATGGACGAGTTTGGTGTATGTTAATTGATTCCGGCTTGAGTAAAAAAAATTGGGCGGAAGCTTTATCAACGGCAGCGTATTTGATAAACCGAATACGTTACAGAAATGAGCGATCGATTACACCAGAGGAATTGTGGTCCAAAATGAAACCAGACTTGACCATGTTACGAGTGTTTGTATGGAAAGCGATCGTACATGTGCCAAAGGAAGTACATGTCGTACGGCGGAAGCACGCTCGAAGTCAACTGAATGCATTATGCTTGGATATAGCAATGAATCGAAAGCATATCGGTTATACATTATAGCAGCTAGGAAAGTTGTGATAAGCAGAGATGTCTTGTTTATGGAGTCAAGCCTTCCTGAAAAGCCAAATCCGAAGGTAATTGAACATATAGATGTAAGAACTAATTCTTCTTTTTTTGCCGGCAGTGATCTTGACCAGTGATGAAGATGAATGTGGCACCAATATCAATTCAGGTGGCGAGCGTGATGCTGAATCTTCTATTCTCGTTGAGAAGTCTGGTGATCAAACTGAAGTGACGGATTTAACTGATGAAAATAGCGTTAATGACAAATCCGAGAGTAACGTTACATCAGGCAGTGATGGTGACGAATTATATGTTCCTGATGAGGCTGTAGAAACACCGATAGAAGTTCGTATTCCCAAACGTATCCGAAAAATGGATACAATACGTTATAATTTCTTCACAAAGGAAATTATAGGAGGTGATCCGGAAATAGTTGCATTGTTAAGTCCAAATCCTGGTTTCTGGAGAAAAGCATTGTGTGAAGAAATGAAATCGTTGCATGACAATCATACTTGGACTATGGTCGATTTACCTCGTGACAAAACACCGATTAAAAGCAAGTGGGCATTTAAAACTAAGAGCAATGCAGACGGTAAAGTTATGCGATACAACTCGAGATTGGTAGTGAAAGGTTTTTCGCAACAGTATGGCGTCGACTATACCATGAAACGTTTTCTCCCGTTGTAAAATATACATCGATTCGATTCCTAATGGCGGTTGCAGCGAAATTCAATCTAAACATTCGTCAAATGGATGCAGTTACAGCTTTTCTCAACGGCGAACTGAAGGAAGAAATATACATGTGTCAACACGAAGAATTTGCTGACCAATGTATCTACTATATGGTGAATTGTAACAAAATGATATTTGTTGCTATTTAGAGTTATGTTAACACTTCGAGATGAAAGATTTGGGTGATGCTTCGTCCGCATTGGGAATTCGTATCACTCGTAACAGGGTAGTTGGTACAATTTCAATTGAGGAGTCGCAGTATACATATCGGAAATTCTAGATCGTTTCGGTATGAGTGATTGCAATCCAATTGCTACACCATTGGATTTAAATCAGAAAACTTCATCGAGCATGTGTCCAAAGTCGTGTGATGAACGACAAGAGATGTCGAACGTACCATATATGCAAGCAATAGGTAGTTTGTTATTCGCAGCGCAGATAACTCGACCGGATATTTGCTATACAGTAAATCTGTTGAGTCGATATAGCAAAGATCCTGGAAAGGCACATTGGGCAGCAGTGAAGCGCGTGATGCAATATTTGAAAGCAAATCTTCGAATGAAATCAGAGGATATTGTGATGCAGACTGGACTAGTGATCTCGACAAAAGAAAATCGACCACCGGCTATGTTTTCATCATGCAGGGTGCAGCTGTTTCTTGGGGATCAAAACGTCAACCCACTGTTGCACTTTCGACAACCGAAGCAGAATTCATGTCGATGGTATGTGCAATACAGGAGTCAATTTGGCTCAAGCGACTTCATCTCGGGCTTATGCCGTCGTCATCAAAACAGATGGTGTTGTACTGTGATAACAAAAGCGCAATACAATTGGCTGTCAATGGTGCATCATCTGCGCATACTAAACACATTGAAATCAAATCAGAGTTTATTCGTGAGAAAATCGATTATGGTTTCATCAGTATTCAATACAAACCAACTGCGATGAAATGCTAGCAGACATACTTACGGAAGCAATCGTAAGCAACCAGCAGATTACATTTTCGAAACAACTTGGTCTCATTTAGCCATAATCATAAATGAAATATATTCAGTTGACATGCAATGTCTATTCAAGAAAAGTGTTGTTCTGAATAGACCTTTGTCTGTCAAACTGGGTCTATTGGTGTGAATAGACTTTTATATGTATAGTTAGGTTCAGTGTACTGTTTATGTGAATGTCAAATGTATTTAATAAATAAATGGTCTCTTCCGGTCTCGAACATTGTACAAGTCGGACGTGTTTTCATTACACTTATTCAATATCGAATTACATATAAGCTCGTAGTGCAATTGGATCGATCACTACTCATAAGTTTGCTTCCACAGACTACCGAAGGATTTGAAGGCATCAATAAGCGAATATTTGGTCAGTTTAAGCTATGCAAAAACATTTCTTGGGTATTTGGGGGTAAGATTTGATTAAAACTCAAATAATTAAATTGTAGATACAAATTGAATCGTTTTGTCTTCATAATTTTGCTTGCTCTCATAATTTTTAGAACATGTTCAGATGCACACACAGTTTGAGGAAATTCTCTTGGCAACAACAGGGTCTATTTGTGAAGTCTTCTCACTCATTACGTCGAAGAAGCGCCCTAATTTCATACTACGGTCCAATAATAAATTATTTTTTAACAAATTGAACCAGTTCTCTACTATGGCATTCGAAATTCTACGTGTTTTGAATGGACCAAACATGATCTAAAAATATTAGTTTCATCATGGCCAAGAGCTTATAGTGTTTTCTGTAGCTGATAGTGGTTTTTGTCTTATTTGACCCTGTTATTGCCAAGACAATTCCTTCCAAATGTATGTGCTCGAATCGAAATATTGATCGCGCTTAAGTAGATATCTAAACGTTTTATGTATGGTTGTGATATTTAACCTTGTCTTTGCATAAAAAATAATTAGATTATAATTTTGACTATAATCAAATTGAAGTGGTGCTCTTAATAATGACCGACGCAATAAGGATCTAATGAACACAATTCGATTAAGTATTATGCAATCCATTGCAACATGGTATGTCACACAATATGGTGCAACAATGTGCTCTTTAACGGGTTCATTGGAAGGCATCTAATCGAAATTTCCAGAAATCAGAATTCATTGAAATCGATTCCTGGAAATTAAAACCCTTCATACTTTTTTTATCAATAGTGTGTAAGCAAAAAAAAAATGTTTATAAAAGGGAACCATAAAAGGGCTTGCGAAATATTTCCTAAACTATTCGTAATTTTTTGCTTTTGTTTTTAGGATAGATTTAGGAAAACGTTCTTGCGCATATGCAAATCCAGATTTTGTCTTGCAAGCAAATACCACGATCCCGGCCATATTTCAGAGCTTTATCAAAAAATCATTTTAGAAATCCATTTCCATCGCACGTATAGAATTTCAACAAAATCTTAAGAGTCCCATTTTCCCACATTTTTCAGGATTTTGAAAACCGGGATTTCGTTACACACCCTGTCGCACCATCCTTCTGCCACGCGCCCCCAAATGACTTAAACACTAACCAAAATTATAAATGTGCGCTTCTTTCTAGTTAATTTATCGACATAAATTAGGTGTAAATATTATAAACGTTCAACCCATTTGGCTCCGCAACACAGTATTCAAATAATTAAGAAACTTTATACTTCACAAAAGGGCTGTAAAATAACACACGACGCCTTCAGCTATAAAGCATGAACATATTGTGGATGACCTGAAACCGCAATTAGTATTACTCCAAAGTTTTATTAGAACTTCATGAAACTGGTCATTCGAACAGATGATCCCATTTCGTTCCTACTTTTTAGAAAGCTAAGGAATTGTGTTTGGAATCACTCTTAAACGGCGTATTATCCTCACAAAATAATCGTTTTAGGACGATTTGTTAAAACGCAATTCAAAATTAATGGCTGGAGCGCCCTAGTTAATCAGTTTGGTTAACCCTCGTAACTCGTAAGTATGATGGGTTTTACGACATTGTTCAAGACGTCCACACATATATAGTATATTCGATAATACAGTAATAATTCATGTCAATGTACAGTTTGAAATGGAGCTTGCAATGTGCAGGTGGTATATTGTAAATTTGTAAATGTGTGAATAGGTGGTGTGTGCGTGAATGAAAAGGGCAGTATTAAATTGACCTTCAAGGGACATTAAATCCACTGGACAATTAATACTAAAAAAATTGGCAGCTACAAAACGGTATGTGAACTGATGGGTGATAATAAATTTGTTGCTTGGTTCAAAACCTTTAAACGATATACTACACGAGTACGTGAGGCTTAAACGAATGTAAAGTTTTTTCGTAGATTTGATTCTCCGAATTAAAAATACAAAAATTGAAAAATAAATTTCTATCGCATAGTCCAAGCTCAAGATATCGTCCGTACATACAGACATTCAAACGGATGGACAATTTTTGGCGTTTTTGGGCTTATACCGACCTTCAAAACTTGTAAAAATGTGATTTTGGGCCAAGGTGATTTATACCAATTTTATCAGGATTTTAATAGGTTGGACCTACAGATGAAAGTTAATGTCCTGATACAGTTTTATACACAAGTTTACCTGCAACGACTGCTTCTTGCAACTCCAGCTTTTCAGATAGATGTGAATATATTATGTCAGTAAATTAAATCCAATCCACTTAAGATGAACTTTTACAATGAATTCCAAAATTTAGTGGTCCTCCTATTCTCTAAATGTTTTTCTTAAGTAATTTAATTTTCGTTAATTTGAATTAACCCAAATCACATTTTCAAATAAGCAGCGTCTTATAAAAATTCCAATAATTCCAAGTCATTGTAAAATTAAGTGAATGGGCAATAAGTTGATTATAGCCATTCTTCATTGCTTATGTTCTAAATCTGGAAAATAGCTCCTTGCGCAACTGCTAATTTATGTCTCTACATTACGAATTTAAAGTTACCCGATTGAACATTAAAATGATTACCTAATTGCGAGTGCATAAATCAATTCCTGCGATATTCGGAGGAATTTGTTGTCAACAACAAGTTTAAGAAAAATTTTACTCAATACTGTGGTAACGTGAATTTTATCCTAAACCGATCCTAAACCTAGAATAAAACGTTGTTGTAACGGATTTTAAATTTAACAGTGTAAACAAATATCAAACATGTAATAAAAATATTAATGGAAAGTTAAAAATGAAAATCAAAACTAATTAAAAAATATTGAGTTTACATCTTTTAAGATTTGCGGTTTTACATCGTAATAGACCTAATCAAATTGAAAAACACTGAGTCTATAGTACTCAATAGTTGTATAGGTCCAAATTAATCAGTCAATCAAAACACATTGTGCTATAGGATGCAGCGACGAGCACACAACTCTTGGGAAAATGTTTTTTCTTTGAAGAACCAGTTCAGCAAAAAATCTCAACTTTTCCAAAAAAATTAGGGAACACTGGGTTTTGCATTCAAAATTTGTATATGTCAAAATGGAAGAAGCCTGGAATTCTAGAAATATGTGTTTTTACTTTGCACGGGAATCAATCCCACTGAAAAACACAACTTTCTCGAGAAAACTAGAGACACATTGGGCTTAGACTGGGTACTAGATCCAATCCAGCCGAAAAACACTTTTCCGAAAAATATGGTTAGTTGAAAAAAATTGAAGAAAAACCTCTTTGTTCTAAGATACATCAAAGAGCGCACAACTCTTGGGAATGGTTAGAACTAGGGGACTACTGGGCTTTGTATTCAAAAGTTGTATAGATCAAAATCGAAGAAAAATGGTTTGACTTAAGATACTTTCAGAGCGCCCAAACCTTGTGGTAGTTGTTTTTAATTTGTACTAGATCCAATCCAGCCGAAAGCCACCACTTCTCCAGAAATAACTAAGAGAACGGGTTTAGCATTCAAAAGTTTAGATCAAAATGAACAAAAACGAATTGTCCTAAGATACTTCTAAGAGCCTACAACTCTAGAACCCGATCTAGCCGGAAACGCTACTTTTCCACAAAAACTTTTGACGTTAAGAAACATCTCTTTAGGTTAGAAGATTTTCAAAGTTCATTTTCTTTACCGGTGGTATATTTCCATTCGAAACTGCTCGATAATGAAATAATATCGAATAAAATTTTGCCGTTAAACTCTGGTTTGAACTTTTTAATACACTTAAATCCCAGTTTTTATCGCTGCTTGGGTTGTATCACCACAAGCAAAACTTTTCGAATTAGTTTTCGTATTCGTAAAAACAGCTTTAGATTGTGTGAGAGTCCACGTTTGTGTTAGCCAATATTCTACTAGATTCATCCAGAACCATCCACGTCTTCCATTCAATACATTTAGAGTTTAGGATAGCCAAGAAATTTGCTGAACCATACCATAGATACCGTTGTAGAAGTCAACGAAATCTAGAATCGATTGGTGAAAAGTGCCGATTGAAACTTTATGAGCTGAAGAAAGATGAACTCTGATGAATACTCTACAAAATTTAAAGAGGATTTGTTAAGATCGGTTTTGGCTGCGATACTTAAACGTAATACAAAACTTTCCTCGAAAACTCGAGAGTGATATCATGTTTTCGATCAAAACAACAAAATTATAAATTGACATCATTATAGTATAATTTATCTAATTAAAATAACCACTTACAATAAAAAAAAACAAAATAAAATAATTTGGTCTAGACCCAATAAATACACCAACGCATTTTGGCATACTGCACCAACACATTTAACCGCATTTTTCTAATTAGTTTGTACTCTACTAAGTTCGATGCGAATCCACTTAACAATAATATTTGCAAGATAACTATTTGTTCACAAAACAATGCCTATTAATTTTAATTTTCCCGAATTTTCCATTTAATTAAAAAATATTAAAATTTTCATAAAACGCCAAATACCTGTATTCCCTGTTTGAATAGCTGACAATGGTATTGCAATAACATTTCCATTAGGTACTTCATCATCAGACTTAGGGCATGGAGAGTACGCGATCGATGTCCCCTTATTCGGTGTCGGACTAATCCGGCTGTATCGTCCGGTTAATGTACGTTCACTCATCTTCCTAAAAAATCACTACTTTGATTTGCGGCCACATACAAAATGTCAAGCGCCCCAATAATTAAATTCATTTCACAGAGTGTCACACACGTATATAATACACGGACACACGGACACTTTCGAATCACAAATAAATTTTCCCAAATTATTATTATTATTATTTAGACAGAAAACATCACAAATTTGACTAAAAATAAAAATTCACATAAATTTTCCTCGGCTATGTAATTAAAAATTAATTTAAATTAATTTTCACCGCGATTAGTGAGGAATTTTCTTCTTCATTTATTTTTCGTCTAGCTAAACACAAATAAATAACCGAATAGTAATTATTTATAATAAAAATAACGGAAATACCGCGGACCAACGACTTTACGGTAGAAAAATTAAAATGTAACTGAAAAATTATGTTATGAGTTTTCCGAGTTTTTCCGTTTTTTTGTTACTTTATTCTGTCTAACTAACAAAAAACCAAAATATATAAGAAATCACAATACACCGTACATAGAGAATTTTAATTTTCCTCTTGCACTGCGTTGTTGTTGGTTTTTGTAGAAAAATGAAAAATACAAAAAAAAAATTTGGTACCATTGTACCACGAATCTCTCAATTTTATTAGTTAGTATAGTATTTGTTGTTATTGCGGAAAATTCATTGTGTCTATCTGTTGGTATAGGACTATAAAAAATGTTAAAAAAATGAGAATTTGGAAAACCTGTTTATTGGAAAAACGCCTGTGTATATGTAGGTATAGTTAGACTACCGAATACACTTCATTCTCTGTATTTATGTAAATCGGATTATGAAACATAATGATAATCAAAATAATGCGCTTTCTCATAAAGATTTTGTTTAATTAAAATGTGAAAATAGGGGAAAATTTGTTGCACAATTTTACCGTTTATTAAAATTACTGCGGTATGAGTACAGCGCCGCGTATTTAAAATTATTTATTGTTGTACTAAACAATGTACTAATCCGATTTGTGTAGATTTGGAGAGTTAGTGAAGTTAACAACCAGTTTAATAAAAAGGAAGGAAAAGTACTGAAATTTTAGAGTTTATATGTTTTCGGTATTGAGCGCTGCAAGCGGTAAATTGTCAAAAAAAATTATTTGAAATTATTTGAAAGAAAAATTTGAATCGCTGCGTTACGCATTTTATCGGAGCGATTCAACACCCATCGACAAATAAAATTTATGATCATCTCAAATTTATAAATGAAATTAAAAATTTAAATACGGTATTAACACGTAATAAACAAACAGTCTAAAATTTTGTTGGGCAGCAATAATTTTATGGGTTATGTAATGTAATTGTGGTCAACAAAGTCAATTTAAATTGCCTTCTATTGTGTATGGAATCACGTACCCAAGCTTTCGTGCAAAAACAAATTTAAGCGGGTCCGGAAAAAATCCCCCCGATCGCTCTTAAGTTTTCTAAGTCGTTGGCGCCAATACTCGACAAACTTTTTTACCTTTCGAAGTCAATAAATGTCACAAAGTTGGAATAATCATGAATTATTTCGTTGCATTTTATCTTACCCTGGAATGCAATGATATACATTTCGTTTCAACAGCTGTGTGAACATAGATTTTGGCCCGTAGCCATTCACAGAAACCCATTAAATCATTTAACAGATGAACTCCTAGAAATTTGTGTATGTTTTACGCTGGATAGAGACAGGTGCAAAGTAAATGGAGAACAGTTTCTTCTTACTAGCTATGAAGTAATGACGAGAGGAGCTACGAAGACTGTTCTCGTATTTACCTATGAGACAGTGTCTGTCCTGTCATAGCACTGTAATAGCCTATCACGTAAATTAACTGGAACATATTCTGTCGTGTTCCATACTATCGATCGATCTTAAATATTGGCGGTCCAATTTGACTACTATTCCGTAGTCGATAAGCAAGGGCATCTCTCCAGCTATTTCTATTACTGCACTTTGTGAAGGACAGTATGCTATCTATTTGATGAAGATCATAATTCCACCAGGGAACATCCTTAGCGCTTTAGCGGATTAAGAAGAGAGTTGCAGAGCTGTCAATTAGATTGTATTAATTGTATTAATGTCGATTTCAATACCCTTTAAATTATGTTTGAATCTTTCGGTATACAACTGCCGTGATATGTTTATGTGAACTTAACACGGTTTCTACTCTTTATGGTACCTGGATATTAAATCTTAAGAAGAGAATAAGAGAATTAATAAAAAAAAAATTCCTGAAATAAATTGGTTTAAGCCAGAAGATATAAAGAGAAAGTAAACAAGTAACGGTGTCCTTGGTCAATTCCCTGTTATAGATTAGATTATATATTACATATATCCCATTGTCAAACGTATGCAAGTTACTGACAATGCAACTCAACATGCTGAGTATTCGATCGTTCATTCACTGCTTCCATTTGGTCCCCTCAGTTGAGCTGTTTACGTTTCGACGCAGGCAGTCGATGTTTTTCAGACCTCTATTCATTACCTTATTGCCTGAAATAGCACGTAGTGGATTTGGACCTAGTATCGGAGATTCAACGAATAGGCTTATGTTTCGACTCTGCGATTCGCAGATCCCTGTTTTGGACAAGCAGACGACGGCTTATTTTCTCATTCGCCTCATATAGTCATATCTGCAGTATGGCAGGTACACGATGAAAATTTTGGGACGCTTAGGATTTATAAGTTTGTAATGTCCCATGGTTTTAACGTCGGAAGCGTCGTGGTGAGCCATGTCGCTGTATCTTCATCCGCACAGTTAACGGTCAACCAATCTGCAATCCAGAAAATTTATGCTTACACCGTTCGTGGGGAGTTCCACTACCTCATCCATGCCATCCTGATAGTCTTGGTGTCTCGGTAAACCCGGCTGTTGCTGGCCATTAGCTCCGCCAGCTGTCTCATCCCTTGTCTGATTTGTTTGTAATCCTTGATTTGGCCTCTCCAAGAAAGAATAGGATGTTTTATCAAGTTTGGATGGATTTTTAAGGCTGGAAGAGATTGTTTCTATTCAGCTTACCCTCCAGTTCTAAACTTGTCAGTTCATCTCTGATGGAGATTGTAGTAGAAGTGGAGAAGTTGTTTTCGAGTATTGGCATGTTTGCATCTTGTGCTGGGAGATAGGTCTTTCTTCCCATCTCAAAGACTATGGCTTGTCGTGTACAATTATCCCAAGGCGACTGTGCTCGACGAGCCAGCGCTGCCTTAGTCCATATCTCTCGGGTATAGAACCTAAAGAGTGAATGACCTCCAGGATTGGTGAGTTTTTAGGAGCACCACTCTCATGGATTTCATTTTTGTTACTACCATGCAGTAAGTTTCAAGAAGAAAGGTCTGCCACAATGGAGCCTCTTGCTGTGGTAAGAGGGTACTGGTACTTGCAATCGGAGGGCGTCAGGTATTTGGATTTTTACACGTGTCTGGCATTTGATTGAGATCCATTAAATACTGCTTAACTGAGGCTGTAGTCTGAGTAGGTTGGGTTAATCGCCAGTTCGAACGGATTAGAAACTATGAGGCCCTGAAGTTCACATAATTGTTTCCTGATCCTGCTCGGTTTCTTGACCTCCATGGCATGTCTAATCTTCGATTATTAGTTGCACAGCTTCCCCCTGAATCATTAGAATGCACGTTGCTTTGCTGATGAAATTAGGCAGGTTGTACTTCGAGAAGCGGGATTATCCCTCCCCGACCACTACATCAAGTAGATATTGAACTAATCTAGGCTTCCGTTAATAGATGACAGATGACCTACATAGAATACAAATATCCCTTTCAGATATTGCATTATATCTCAACTAGTCTACGGCCTCTCTTATAGCACATGGCTGTTGACCAAACTGAAGAATATTCTGAGCGCTTCTAGATTCAGTACCAGCCTATTTTGCTATGACAACGTTTCATCGTGCCTTTAAACATCTAATCTATTCAACCTATGAATGACACGCTCATACCCAGGCATGCGAGTGCCCTAGTGATAGCCGATTTTCCGCCTGTTTATTATTTGACTTACGAGGAATAATTCTGAAGATATCCGAGCCGATCCTCCTTATGTTCCTAAATATGCAAGTGCACGTATGGTTGCGTATTTCCTCCAAGTTCCTTCTTATTTTGAGAAGTTTTATCCTTATAATTTTAATATTGTTTGATACTTCGCGAAATTTAGGTTCAGTAAGTTTCCTATTTTCGGTTAGAGCATCGTTACTTGAAAGAACCACTAGACGTTGGAAATACTTCTTATCAAGTTGGACAGCCAAGAGATGCAACATCTCTGGAGCAGATGCTGAGGTGGCCCCGAAACTAATATTGTGAGACATCGTGTAATATTGACGATATTACTCGGCAATTCATTTCCAAAGTGATGGTCCCTTTCGCGAAAAATATTGTTTTGATTGGAAGCAAGTCGGTTTCAAAGCGGGGGTGTATATGAAATTGGTAAAACAAAATTTATTTATTAACAATTTCTTATAATAAAACATTTTAAATTTTTGGGTTTTTATTTATTTAGAATTACTAAAATATTATTATTTTATTTATTTAATTAATATTATTAAAATATAAATCACTTTTCATTATATTTTAAGGAAACGTCAAAATGAGTTCAATCCAATACAAAATACGTCAACTAAATAGCAGTCGGATTTTTTCTCGTGTACTCGGAAAATCCGATTCGATTTTGCTTTTTAGGTTCATAATAGCACGGATTTATCCGTTAACGGAAAAATTTCATAATAGACCCCCGGTTACTGTGGATCAGCTGCATCAACAGGACGTTTCCGTGGGGGGGGGGGGGGGGGGACGAAACTTCAATCCAAGCCAAAGTATTGTTGTGAACGCTTTAACCGTCTGGGCCCCAGATTATTGAGCCAACAATCGAACAAATTGAAATTGCAAGTCGATCCTTGATCTGCTAGACGATTATCTCCGACAGAAACTGAAAGCTGCTAGGATCACCGTCATGAATGTGCGCTTCGGGGGTCCCAGTTAATATGCTTGGAAAATTTACAGACGAAAAAATAAAGTAAAAATTGCCGTCGCTTTTCATTGATTCACACAAAATTGTTCGCTCGTTCAGAGCTCATTGAAGGCCTCCTAGGAGTCGCCTGCATGAAACTGTTGACTCGTGGCAAAGTGTTTTGGCCATCGATCGAAACATATCGTAAAACTGGTAAAGTTCTGTAGAAATCGCGCTAGAAACGCGAAAGTAAATGGTCTCCAATTTGTGTCAACAGGATTAAGATATGTCCTCCAATGAAAACGGCATCGAATACATCAGAACAGCAGTGTACCTCTTAATCGAATGGTCAGGCTGAAAAATTACCATGGCGCAAACTGGAAAGAGGCCGGGTCTGGTGAGGAAGTGGTTACAATTATCTGCAATAATAATTGGAAATGGTCACTCGGAGTCATTATGAAGAGATGCGGTTTGGTAAACTATCTTGTGCTAATCGAAACAATAATGGGCATGAGACAAATCAAGCTTCCTTTGATGACGACGAAAACATTTTGCTGACCGCTTTTGATTTACTAGCGTCAACACAACGGGCAGTAGAGCTTTTGAAGAGGGCAGAGAAAATTCAGAAGACACCACAATCACATCGCACGACTTGAGCTAATGCCGGAAGAACCCTGCAGCGCTATGATGACTATGACAAGACCAGACGGGATTCACCGATCATGCTAAGTGCAATTAGTATATTTTTTTTATTATATCGATTTTTCTACTAAAAAAACATAGAATTTGGCTCAATTAAAGTCCAAACCACACAAATGTTTGAGTAAAAAAACATAATATGTAATGGCGTTTTTGATAAAACATTTCGCTTGATTTGAAGTACAACCAACACATTTGTGTGTTAGTGTTTTTTTCGGACGAGAATAACTTAGAAAGGAATTCACAAATGTGTAAGTTGGTTCAAAACACATTAAAAACAAATTTTTGACATGATTCTTTTGCCTTACCCACACAATTGTGTGGGTAGGCAGGTAAAGAGAGATTGGATTCCTAATTTTTGTTGTTGTTATGAATAGGTTTTAACTTTGATTTTAATGGAGGAGGTGTGTTGCGATGTAGTACCACTGATATGTGTGATAACACTGGTAAGTTTGAGGTGGCAACACGAGTATTTAAAAGCAGCGGAATTGGACGGTCGAATTAGCCACTGAACAGACAGACAAATCGAATATCGAAATCATATGAGTATTATTTAAGCATGGGTATTATTCCACAGGCTTTCAACAAACACCAATTTGGTTTGGCCTTATGTAGGTAGTGTTAAAATCATGAAGAAAAAATGAAAGGTTAAAACAATAGGCCATATCTTATGCTAATCAGCAATTCCAATCGATTTAAAAAAATTTGCATTGCATCCCTATTTATCTATTTTACTTCAAATATACTATGGCAAGTATTAATATCCTAATCGGCCGCTAAAACATAAAACCAAACGACTTCAAATGGAATGTCCAATTTCGCACGATTTACACCTCGATTACGCTTGTCGAGTTATTTTCGTTCCAAGTGACTATAAAAATTTCCAGTTGGTTTAAAAAGTTAGTCAGTTGCTATGCCAATAAGTGACTTGAAGCGAAAGAAACAATTAAAAACTGTCGTATTGTCGTGTGCAATTTTGAGCCAACTAGATAAAACATGCCGACTATGGTTTTATAGTAATAAGTGACATATAAGGATATCGTATATGCATTAAGTTCCACCAACCAGAAGGATTAAACTTAGTCGGAAAATAGTAGAGTTGACTATCTGCAGAGGGCTGTTCCGACGGTAATAATTATATATGTACCGCTGGTAATCTAAGAATTTAAAGTTAATAAAAAATTAAGTGAACACTTCGGTCTCTAGCAGGTGATTCTATTCACGGGTCTATTATGAAACCGGAGCGTAGCGGTTAAATAGTTACCTTCCGCTTATTATTGGTGTATTAATCATATTATTGCACTACGAAAGAAATTTTTATCTGCCGTAACTTTTGAGTTAAGAATTTTTTCATTCCAAAGCGATATCTGAGTACTTTGAGTATTCACATGTCAGTGGTTTTCCCGTAAAAATCTGCATTTTATTTTTCACCATGGTTAGGTTGTTTCATAATAACAAAAACGCAAATCGCATTTTGTCATAATATGCCCTTCAGACGATCCCGTATATGTTGCCCTTTTAGTTTCTTCAGCTCCAGTGATCCGATGAAAAATTATATACACTTGGGATCGACTATAAATAAAGCTCAATTCACTATTCTTGATTGTGTGGAAATCATTCCTATTACGAATTCAAAATCAATCCGACTCGACTCTGAAAACTTAAAAAAAAAAATAAGTGGGTTTGCGTTTGTATTAAAACTAAATGTGGTTCAATAAATAACATTTTCTTTCGATTACAAATAGGAATGATTTTTTACGTTTACTAGAACCAGTTTTTTCCAAAATAACGGCATAATAAATACCTGAGGTGATATGAACATTTTGTTAGGCGATTCAATTATTAAACTTTTTTCCGTATCCAAGAAAACAGTGTCCAGCATCAAGAATCCAAATTTCAACACTAATCTACCACTTAATTATTTCTAAATGCTCAGTTTCAAAACAGCCTCGAACATTTTATTCCTCAAGAAATATTTATTGTCTGGCAAAAATAGTGGGTGTGTAACGGAATCCCGGTTTTGTATAAAAAAACAACCCGATTTGTAGTAAATCCCGGTTTGAATTTTTAAAATTTGGCATGTGGGAAAATAGGACTCTTAAATGAATTTTTGACAAAATTCAAAAATGAGTTTGCGATAAAGTTCTAGAAAACGGCTAATAGGGATGGAATTTGGATGGAGGGCTAAATGCCCGTCAGAGTTATCGAAGCCACCAGCCTCTACAATTATTGTAGCAATTAAAAAATGTTGCAAGTACCAACTCTTGCAATTACAAAACATTATTGTTTTGTGCAGTTAGAACTAGAAGAAAAGAAACCCGGGATTTCGTAGTACACCCAAAAACATTGTTGTTGCATAAAATCGAGATACAAAAATATTAGGAGTTAATGACCTTTGTTTTTTATGGAATAATATATGTACATATAAAGCAATCACAAAATATACATTTAAACAAAATACTTTATCAACGTAGTATTCAACGAAAGCTGCAATTTGTGTTTTTACATGTTTCATTATTTATGTCTGGGCCTTTCTTTAGGAGATTTGGCTGCATTAGTGGAATTAATCATTTTATCTTGAACCTAGAACCTAACCTAAGCATTAATAAAAATTATAACTAAAAATAATTATAAATTACGTTTAGAATAATACTTACCGATTACACAGCCACCAAATCTCATAAAAAGCATAAATAACTAACTTCCCGTCGATCATCAGATGTACATTACTATATACGCGAACAATTACATTTTTATCCGATTTTTTTGAGAAAATAATCAAATTTTATTTGTTTTTACTTTTTTATACTTTTCGAAAAAAATTGTTTTTATTTAAATAAATAAATAAAAAAAAATTAAAATTAAAATTCGAAAATTATTAAAAAATTTACGTTATGTCTAATTAAAAACTAATAACGACTGTTTCATTTTATTTCATTTTTAAATTTTTTTTTTATTTTCATTTATTTTAATTTTTTTTTTAAATAACAAAAGAAAAAAATTGGAGTTAGTATTTTGTTTTGTAATTATACAATAATTATAATATTATTTTTATCGTTTTTTTTGTTGATTTTGTAATTTATTTTTATCTAGAAATTAATAAAAATTAAAGAAAAATTTGAGGAATATATGTATATATATATATATATATATATTATTAAATATATACATATTTATAGTTTAATAATAAATAATTTGTTTTATTTAAAAAACAAAATAAAATTAAATTATAAGAAAACTAAACTTGTGTTGTCTTTTTGTTTTTTAAGAAAATTATTTTTTTTTATTCATTTTAATGTTATACTAAAAATTATTTTATTTATATTAATTTTTTTTCTTGTTTTTTAATTTATTTTCCAAAAAAAGTTACACAGACAAAAAAATTAAGAAGTACACATAATTTTTTTTTGTTTTGTTTTTTTTTTTTTTATATTTTTTTTCGTTTTAGTATTTTTTTTTATTTTTTTTATAGAATTTTCTTATAATTTTATTTTCTTTTTCATCTAGGTACACTTAATTTTATTTATTTTTTTATGAGAGGTAAATGCCTTCTTAATAGAAAATAAATTAATAAAAATAAATAAAAAATTAATAAAGTATATAATTTTATTTTTTCTTCTGCTGCGGAAAAATATTTTTATTACATATATCATAGAAAATGGAAAACGGAATAAATAAATTAAAAAAAAATTAAAATTAAAAATAATTTGGTGACACAAAACACACCAAGAAGAAGATTGGATTGCGTTTTAAGGTCTCGTAAAGGGAAAACCGAAAATGATTCATAGTTGTTAAACGAGAAAAAATTCCAAATACAGGATGCGGAACGAACCCGCCAGAGTCCGTGATTATCCCCTCCCCCCCATCATATACCCGCACCACTTGTCTGGTTTGGTACTTTTTTAAATATAATTCGAAAATTGTTCACTAACTATATATAATATTTTTTTATTAGAGCTTGATATATTTATTTATTTGACAAAAGTTTTTCGTATTGATAATGTAATTGTTTGTCAAAATACTATATAATATATAAGAGGTGTGATTGCTTTTGTTTTGTTGTTGTCTAAGTAGTAGTGTAAAACAGGGTAAAGGAAAAAAGCGCGCACATGATATACACAAAATTTGATGTTTTTTCACAAAAAAGGCTTAGTAGATTTTTTCTGTAACTTGTCGAAAAAAGCTTCCATTGAATATGTTATTGTAACTTTTTAACAATTCTGAAAAATACACGACACGATCCGAATTTCCCGAATTAATTATTGGTTTTTAATATTTTCGTTAATTATATATAAAAAAAAAATACTTCGGTTATAAATTTACAAGAGAAAAATTACAAAAAACGACCACACACGCACCACCCCAACACCGTCTCAAAATACAGTAAAAAAGAAAACACGAAAGACGAGTTCCTCTCACCCGAATTTTAGATTTTGCTTCATCCAATATGGCGGCAGCAAATCCCATTATAGCGACGACGAATTAACAACTACGACACTCAATTTCCTATATATAAATACAGGGAGGACTCGGGACGCCGGAGAACCCATCCAGAATCAATTTTTGCATGTAATACACAACAATAATAAATAAAAATAAAAAATAATATAATTATTAAAAATTAATGTTTTTATTTTAATTAAATTAATTAATAATAATAATTATAATTATATAATAATAATAAAAATGTAAATTAAGTTGTTTTTTATTTTCTTCTTGTTTGTTTATTTATATTATAATTTAATTCATTTATTTTTCTTAAAAAAATAAATAAATATTATTAAAATGAAAAAAAAATTAAAATCAAAATTTAAACAAAAAAACACAAACTAAATAGTTTTTGGGGAAAATTTGATTATTTTCATACGATATTTTCACAGGCGTCTCAACTCTCTCGCTCGACGGCTGCGGAGGAGGAGAAACCGCGCGCGGTCGCCCACAACAAATACTTTTTGGGAAATGTATATTACAAAAATGTACACAAATTATTTATACTTTTTTTGTTTGTTTTATTATTATTTTTAAATTAAGGGATAGTGATTTAATTATTTAATTATTTTATTTACCTTAATTTTTTGTTTTTCAAATTGTGTTGTTTACAATTATAAATATTTTTTTTATATATATATTTTTATTTATTTACTTCTTTTTTTTCAATCAAATATATATTTATTCATTAGATAGTAGAGTAGTGTGTGGTTGTGTTTTTTAATTTTTTTTTTTTATGTAATCCCAAAAACAAAAGGATCTGATAAAAGTTTTTTATAAAAAAAAAACAAAAAAAAAACAAAATAAATTATATTTAGCAACAGCGTAAACACAGGCGCGCGATTCGCGAAGATGGAAAATCAAAAATGCGCTAATTGTTTGGCTGCAGCAGTCTTCATTTTCAATGGGTTTTCTTTTTGTTTTTTTCTCTTGATTTGATTTTTTGTTTTTAATTAAATTTTTTTTTTTAATTTTTAATTTTAATTTTTTTTTATTTTATTAATTTTTTTAAACAAATACAAAGGCGCAAAATAAATTTTCTGCTCTTCACTTCGATGTCATCATGGTCACGAATTCTGAAATTAAAAATAATAAAAATAAAATAATAAATAAAAGAAAATAAATAAAAAACGGAAATAAATAACAATAAAAATTATAATTAAAGTAATAAACTAAAATCAGTTAAAGCGCGGATTATCCGGTCACCTAGTAATTTATATAGACATAGTTACAGTAACACCTTCTATAAGAGATTTATGAAAGCTTTTTTTCGACAGACTAAAAATAGAGGGATTCGCCCTGTAAATTACTTAGAGAACACAACACATCCAGATAATCAGCGCTCTACTGTATACACATCAAAAATCCATCTAAATAAATAGACAGATATAAAAGATAGATAGAAGTGAGAGAGACATATATTTATATATAGTATATATATATATTTAAAAAATCAAATCTACTCGTATCTAATATAATAAAATGCAATATTATTAATTAATATTTAATAAATATAAAAGCAGTGTGTAATTTAATTATAAAGTAAATAATAGAAAAACTACACAACACAATTTTTCTGTAGTAAGAAGCAGTAATAGTAGAGAAGTGGAGGACGAAACCCACCATAATTTTATTTCTAAATTTCTAAAATTAATTTGTTTAATTATCGTGTTTATATTAAAAAAAATCAAGAAAATTTAATTTAAATAAAATTAACAAATTCATGCAAATATTTTAAACAATAAAAATCGTATTAACCCTTTCTAGTCGCCCGCCCAAAATTCGTGTATACAAAGTCTGTAGAACTCTCCAAGGTAAATATTATTACTATAGATACATAGACGGGGGACCTGAGACGCGGGCAAGATATATAATTTATGATATATAAAATTATTGATCACGTATCACACATTTATATTAAATTTATTGCATGTGTATAATATAATAAGAAAGAGGCACACTCGATCGTCTTCTACAAAAAAAGATGGCCACGGTATCGATCGTGCATTCTCTCTATTATTGTATATTTACATATAACACGTTAAATACATAAATACTAAATTTATTTTATTAATTAACAATAATATCTATTTATTTCTATTTATTTTGACAAGTGTGTGGTGTGGCTCCTAATTTCTATAAAAATATAATGTATGTATTTTGAACCGCATGTGCAACCCCGGTTTTATTTTATTTTTAATATCCCGTGGATCGTATCGATCATAAATCTATCATGTTCGTTCTATATTAACCTGATTTTGTGTATTATAAATTAAATAATAATTAAATTAAAAACTATAAAAATAAAAAATAATTTTTTTTTGTGAGATTGTGAGAAAAATAATAAATATTAAAATGTAAATTAGAAAAAGAAAACCAGATATAATAATTTAACGATTTTTAATTTTCAGTTTATAGATAACTTTGATTCGTTAAAGAGCGCGCACGCATGTGTTTGATCGCGGAAAATTTATCTTTACAAGAATTTTTGTGTTTTCTTTTATTAGCAACAACAACAAAAAAATAAATGTTGACGTGTCCGTTTAATGTATACACATAATATTAATATAAAGGGTGTTGTTAAAGACACAGATCAAAACTATTAATTTCGGAAAAATTATCTTGATCTCAATTTTCAAACATTATGGTCACAAGATATTATTATACGCGTTTGTGAGTATGTCTAAAAAAACTAAATGAAAATAATCGTGACAAATAGGTTAAGTATTGAATGTAGACTGTTGTAAAATTGAATGCCAATAAATTAAATAGAAAAGTGAATCAATTGAAAAAAGTTAAAAATAAATAAAAACATTCAAAACTAATTAAATTAATTTAAAATTGTGTTATAAATAGAAAATTAATTTTATATGTGCAATGATGTATTATTATTAATGTGATAATGAATATCGTGTTCTGTGTGTGCGTGTAAAAAGCTTTTCATTTAAGTAACTAATGTGGGTCGTTGCCGCGATTTTTATATTTGCATTTTACAATCGCGCGCGCAAGATTTTTTTGTTATGATAAGGAGAAATTCTCCAATAACATAAAAAATAATTAGTCAGGTGTTCATAAATTATAAAAATTCCAGAGTTGGAAAAACTATTTGGCACAAGGTTTTGTTGTAATAAATAAAGCTAAACTAGTATATGTTTGTTATTTGTGTATAGATCATAGATGACACTAAAATTAGGACTAATTAAAAAAACAACGTTTGGCACCCGAAGCAAATTATTTGCTAGATATTTCCGATGAGTCAGATATTTATACGAAAAGTTTATTACTTACTAGATTTTAATAATAAGAACTGGTAAGAACGAGATCAATTTAATTTTTGGATTGTTTATAACTAAATTAGCACATTTAATAAATTTGAAACCAATAGTAATCTTCCCAAGCTAATTGTGATAAGAGATGACGTTAATGGCACTAATTAAACATTTTGAACTAACAAAAAACATTCAACTAGTACACCATTGGGAGACAATACATAAATATAGATGTTTATTGCAAAACAAAATATTAAAATAAAGATCACATTAAAATCTATTTATTGATCAGTTTCTAAACCAATAACTGCCATCTATTAAATAATAGCAAATAATTTAAGTCACTAAATTTGGTGTTAATTTCGTATACGTTTAGGCCTAAATAAAGCTCTAGCGCGCGACTATACCCCACCCCACACTCATCAATTACAAATTAAATTAAATATAACAAATAAAATTCTATAAATGCTAATATATTAAATATAATTTTGATTCATTTCAAATGTATTTCATTATTTTAAAATTTTAATAATATCTAATATAATTAAATAGTATATTTATATAAATTCTAATATTAAGGTGTTTTTGTATATATTAAAGCCAATTTTATTAATATTTTGTTCAAATTTTAAAACAATTTTATTATTTTTTTTATAAATATAACAAATAATAATAATTAATATAATTATATATTATAATTGTCATGGTATTAAAAAATAAAAATAAAACAATAAAATTTAGAAATATAAATATTAATAAAATTCCCTTTTTACAATAGTGGCATCCTCATGAAATTTGTTTGTATACGTAATTATTGATATTTTTAGGATGGTGGTGTAAACAACCTGAGTATTATATATATTTAATTCTACCGAACATTCATTATTAATATAATAGATAAGGAAACCCAAACTATGTAAAAAGGGAACATTTTTAATAAGATTAGTAATCTACATATTTTTAAGGAACTTCTACAAAAATACTTTTTTATTTTCTTAAATATAAATATTTAATAATATAAATTTTTTATTGTGTTATAATACTAATAAATTCACTAATATTTTTTTCAAATTTATAATAATTTCATTTTATATATAAATATTTTCGAGATCCTAATAAATATCCGCGATTGTAAAATAAAATAAATTATATTAAGTACAAAAAATGCGCAAAGAGATTTTATTATAGATTCTATAATTGTGTGCTCCTTCCGTCCATTTTACGAGACGTTTGAGCAAATATTTGTAACGATAATTGCTTGAAATCTGAAATTAAAATTACCTTTGTTGTAGAAATAAACTAAAAACAACAACACACTATAAATTCATCTTAGATATTTTCTTTTTTTTTTTTTGAAAGGGTATACAAAAGAAATATAAAAAAAAAATTACTTAAAATCTAACAATGATTTATAATATACAGAGATAAAATTTCTCGCGAGGTCAGGTAAGGCGGGGGTTAAAACGCAGGTTATTTTCGTAAACGATAGGGGTTTTTTTGGAAATAGGATATTTTGTTTGGGAAGAAATCTTATGCATATATGTAAATTTTAGTTACACAATTTTACATATTTTCATTTTATATTAATATTTTTATATTCTAAAGAAACATACAACAGAGAAAGATTACAGCAAATACTTCAATTCTTAACCCGTTACACATAAATAGGCACACGAGAGATTTATTTATACAACAGGTTGTGAGTTATTTAAGCATGCAAGACACTAATTATTATTAAAATATAATTTCTAATTTATATAAATCTATTTTTATATTGGAAGTTGATAATTTAAGCCTAATAAAATAAAATGCCTAATGAAATAAAATGTTTTATTTAGAGAAGAAGAGATATTCCCAACCCAATTCATACGATGATCAATTCTATTCTGCTTTTACCTTGTTATCACACATCTAAAATTAGAATTTCTATGACGCTTGCACTGATAACAATAAGAATATATTATAGTATAAGAGAGTCGTCGTCTCATATCTTTACTTGTGTAAACAAATTATGAAAGTCAAGGACCTTTAATCATTGTATAATGCTAATTTTATGCTTAAGAAAATGAAAAATAAATTGATTTTTAAGTTTTTAGAAGAGACCACTCTATAAATAGAACACAAAATATTTTTGATATAAGTAGAAAATATATACATATTCGGGGTAAGTATTTCCAAAAAAATTGTATAGGACATTTATGGCAGGAAAACTACCAATCCGCAATTGAATCAATTTTATTTTTAGATTTACCGGAAATATTTAAGAAAGTATCGTTTAAATTAAAGGCATCATATGAAAACAAAAATTTAACGTACCTATGTTTTGGCAGATTATTTTGTGGAGAATATGTTTCAACAAACAAATTCTTTTGAAGCATTTTATCTTAAACAATTATTTTGTGACAAAAAATTCTATTTCCTTCGACGCCCCTTTTGGTTGTACAGACAAACTAAAGACTTGTATTCAGATATTGTATCCGCTATAGAATGATGTATGGAAAATACCCAACCAACTAGGCTACCTGTTACCATAGTCGAAATAAATTTATTATGTAAGTATGTATTCGAAATATGTCGGGTGTTAATATGTATACGAGCGCGTAAAGTTGAGTAAAACCATAGTTCGACTATTAAACCACAGTTAAACCATTAATTTATTCGTTCCGTTCCGTTTTTCCTTCAAATTATAATCGCATGGGGTGACTAAGATTTTTCATATGAACGAACAACTTAAAGATCGAAACGGAACGAATTTATGAGCTGACTTAATTCGCTTAATTCGTGTGCCTCAGGTCGATTTTTTCGGCTAAATTATGAACTAAACTTTTTTCAAGTGACCTTACGCTATTTGCCGCCAGGTTACAAACGAAGTCTCCTTGCGGGGTAACTTTTCAAGTTAGTTGTCAAATGTCATTATGATATTTAATGCAAATGTGTTATTGTGTACAATAT
Source organism: Nephrotoma appendiculata (assembly GCA_947310385.1). Taxonomy (NCBI): domain Eukaryota; kingdom Metazoa; phylum Arthropoda; class Insecta; order Diptera; family Tipulidae; genus Nephrotoma; species Nephrotoma appendiculata. Next base: position 39,490,817 of record OX371223.1, read on the forward strand.
TTTCAATTTTATTTTTATTTATTGAAAATTATAAACAAACATTTACTGTTTAATTTATTGAAATGGCAATGAGATATGTTCTGTGAGATATAAGTCGAACGAAAAATCAACAATTTATTTCGAATAATCAGGCACAGCTTCTTTTGTTAATGTTACTGCCACCTATGAATGTTTATTGTGAATTACTGAGCAATTTAGTTTAGTTCATGATTTAGTCGAAAAAATTGACCTGAGGCACACAGCGTTAGTTAAATATCAATTATAAAAAAAAAATGTGCTTGACTGCAAGCTTAGTTCAGGTTTATCAAGTGCTAATTAAAAATATTTTAGGGTTTCATAAATTTATATTTATTTAGCAAATTTTAATTGAACATCAGTCACGCGGTGTTTTGTGTCATCTATGAACGACTAATATGAGCTAACCATCAATTTAGTTAGCCAAAAATTAAATAAAAAAACGGCTTTGAAGCCTAAACCTTAATCCTTCAAAGACAAATCGTTAAATCGGTTAGAATTCTAGAAACGCCAAAACGTCGTAGGATATGTTTAAAATTTAAAACTATGTAAATGAAAAATGCTTAATAATGTTGAAACGCTTTCAAAAACAAATATATCTGTTCAATTAGTAGGTAATTTTAATTTCATTATTGTCAGAAGTGAATTCCACATTAAAATGTGTTTGCATCATCAGTATAATACAAAATAAATTTAGTGGTTTTGAAACTAGTAATGAAACCGATTGTACCACCATCATACTCGGAAAACCAAAGTGTAACCTAAACAGTGCTTACAAAGCGGCTTCCTTTGACCGAAGAAGGCCAAAATGATGTTTTTTGTTATTTAATCCCAAAAAAATTGGTAGCGTTTTTAAAATCCCGGAATTATATCTAAATAATCCTTGAATACTGTTTGTTTCATGATTACTCATGTTCTTCATTTTTTGTGTAATTAAATAAAAACTAATTATTTTTTTGAACTTTTAACAATATTTATTAAGAATTCCTTGTAGCGATAATGATATTTTAGTATTTAATTTTAAAGATTGATTTCGGAAATATTCGTTCCTCAGTTTTTTTTAAATAAACCTAATTACACTTTTGTTTCAGATATAGCTACATAAGTGACTATCTCTACAGTAGCGTTCAATAACATAAGTAAATATAAATAGAATAAAAATTACAAGTAGCTTATTTGGATCAGATGGTTTTTTATGGAACCGTCTGCGATATGCTGAGAAAACCGCAGTGATAATATGGGAGTGTTTTGACTTATTGTGACTTATAGTGGACGCAGGTGTTTTGCATTGAATTGAGGACACAAAGGACCATTATTGAAATAATATTTTAAGGAGCATTATGTTTGGTAAGCACTGATCAAGCCCCATCGCTGTGTAATTCAACAGGCTATCGATTTGAATCAAACAGCGAAGGTGCTAAAATGGAAAACAATATTATTGCTATTCAATGGCCTGTTCTTGAAAATTTAATCTTTAAATTTGTTTGAACATTTGTCAAAAATTGAAAAGCTCTCATGGACTTGCCAATTCCGAAACTACAGATTTCCACTACATTTTACAAAGATCTGCCAATTAATAGAAAAAGGTTAAGTATGAAGTTTGATTCCTAAGTTGCCTGGACTGTACAGATCGCGAATTTTAGCGAAATAAAGTGTTTTTCATCAACTGGTCATTTCCGGTAAAATTTAAAAAAATTATCTTAACAAATTTCAGTTTCAAACTTAATTTATAATCTTTTCTTTATCATATTTTTTTCGTAAATGCTATGTACTTTGCAAAATATTTCAATACGACAAAGCTGCCACTTCCGGTAGACTGATTTCGGCCAACAATTACTGAGATCTTCCAATTTGTGGAAAAAGTTTAAGTATGAAGTTTCAATCAAACCATCAGAGTTGTACCGGTGCCGATCTTTTTTTTGGAAAACAGTTTTTTATTCTAAATTTAATTTAAAATCGTTCAAGACATTTTTCGCATGAATGACTTCTCTCTCTCTCTAGCTTCACATCCCATGATGGGATTTTTCCGCCCACACTATGGTCCTCTAACCGTCTTGGTTCATCGCTCTCGTCCTCCAGTTTCGACATCCTAGTATATGTAGATCTTGAAAATGATCTCCTTTCCTTAATATTTGCATTTGAATAATTGCGACCAAAATCACTGGAATCTTCAATTTGTGAAAAGTTTAATTATGGAGTTTCACCCCGATCAGTCAGTCCTCTACCTAAACCATATTATGTACCACGGCAGCTCAAAAAGTTCGTGGAACGACCATTATAGTGCAATAGAACTACTGTACAATTGACTAAATTTTAAGCTTTAAATTTACTGTCTTTTCACATGTTAAGTTTCATTTCGATGTCAATTCATTTGTATAAAAACACAGTAGGTACTTCTTGATGTGTCTCTAGGGTAATTTATAAAATGGAAAATATTGAAAAATGTGAGGTAATTAAATAGTTTGTAAGATTATCTGTCATTATTTGAGGGATGGTAAAGTTGGGTCTGCTCCTTCAAAATACAGATGAACCACAAAAAAATATCCACTCGAAATTATAAAATATTCTTATTTGGTATTGGACGCCGGGTGTCTAAAAGTACACTTTATATGCTCATGCTATAGACATATCTGAAACAGCGTTTGAAATTTTAACATAACATTTGAGTAAGTAAAAGCTGTGTGCAAATGAGTTTACTATCGATTAAAAAGTAATTCGAATGCAACTTTCTGAGCAATATTTTAGGAAGGATCGAATGTTCCCCGATTTATAACCATATTCAATGAAAACAATAAACTGGTGGAAGTACACTAAAGAAGGCAAAAATGGTTTAATCGACAGGAAAATATAAAACAAACCTGGAGAGTATTACTTAAAACTTTAGAACATACTGTATGCGAAAATTCGTGACACTAAAACCACATTTTTTTGACCTCTTCTTGTAGTAGTATTGCGGCAGTAGTTGATTAGTATATGCAGTTGGTTCTCGATTGATATCTACACGAGAATCATTTTTTTTTGCATCTTAATTAGAAAACGTCTCAAAAAGCAGACCTAATCGCGCTCGAACTAAGCATCTGAGAGTTTTGTTTAAATAGATTACTATGATACCAAAAATGTCATACGTCTATTTCTATAAAGAAAAAAAATAAACACTTGTTTTTGTCATTTTTGATTTGTTAGTATTAGTACAAAGGGGTAAAAATTACGAGAAAAATTGCGATTTCCAAAATTTAATGTACATCAAACAAAAGTAGATTTTTTGGTCAAAAGAACAATAAACGTCAATTTTTTGATGTACATATATCAAAAATACATTGATTTTTCGCTTTCAAAAGAATAATTTATTACTACATTTTATTATTAAATCATCTATATCTTGAAACGATTTCTACCGAAACTTTTATGTAACGTGATAAGACTATGGAAATGGAAGTTAATCTACAATTACTATTCTTAATATTCCAGATATTAATAATAAACGTTTAAATTAACAAAATGACAAAAAACCAGTGCTGATTTGTCTCTATTTACTAAAATCACGGAATACAAACCGATAAAATATCGAAAAATGATGTGAGGAGCATCTCAGCCCATATTTTATTAAGCATTTTCCTTAATTTTACTAAATAAAAAATTGGAATTTGTTGTCTGCGAATTATTTTTGTCAGAATTGCGAGAATTTTTTATAAAGAATGAAGTTAGTAAATTTCTGAGTAATATAATAAATCATGAACTCTCTCTATTTATAACAATGCTCATTCTAAAAAAATTCAAGGAAAAATGTTAAATTTCAAATTTGCGATAAATATTTGTTTAACTACTAAATAATCAATAGTTCCACAAAAAGCTATAGTATGAGTTGAGCTCATTCATTAATAACAAATTTAAAGTGAATTACAAATGTCATATTTTCAAAATTTGTCACATTTCTTAAATTAATTTGACAAAACATTTCTATTGTAATCTAATAATAAATCAGATTTCAAAAAGAAGAAATGTAAATTATGTTTTTCAAATGAAATTGACTAGGACGAGGCAGATTTATAAGGTATTTAGCTATTTTATCGGTTTTCAATTTTACAAAAAAAAAAAATATACAATCTAGCAATAAATTTACAACAAATTTAAACCGCTAAACCCAAAATAATATTTTAACACGATACAAATTGCAATTCTTGACCTCAGCTATGAACTCATAAATATACCTCTGCCACAGCCATATACTAGTTGTACTATTAATGCTACAAAATTGTAAAAAACTCCAAAAAAAACTTAATTAAAAATACAAATTTTTATTTTCTCGTACTCAATAAAAATGAATAAGAGTTCATTTTCCAAGTACATATAATAAAAAATCCAAGTTAATTAAAAAACAAAAAAAATTAAAAAACAAAATCCCGTAGAAAAATAAACTATTTTCACAAAACAAAAATTTAAATATGTATATGTATATATAAAATAATTAAAAAATGATAATATGTAGTTTATAGAAAAAGGTGGTTAGAATTTTCATAAAAGAAAATCATATAAATAAATAAAAAATCACAAAAAAATAAAATACATAACAGATATTCTTTCGAATTTTATTTTTTGTACAATACACACACAAGTAGCAGCAATAACAATAATTTTATTTTGAAACGATGCCAAAAAATTTCACACAACAAAAAAAATTAAAGGAAAAATTAAGTAAAATTTTTTAACATTTTTTTTTTACGTAGAAATGAGAGATTGCATCCCAAAACGTGTGCGTTGTGTGTATAGTAAAAAAATTGGTGTTAAACATTTTAAGAATTTCTGTTGTGTCACGCGGTAGGGTTAAATGTTTATTGTGGAATATATTAGCATGACTTATTGAACTCATATGATGATGATATGAGACATCATTTAACTACCGGGTATAAAAAATTAATCAGTCATGTGTTTAAGGCTAAAAATATTACATGTAATTCTATATTGTGTACGTCATCTGGTAACCTAAATCCCTTTGAAAATTAAATATCGTTGTGTTTTCCACGATTCGTTAATTTTCCTATTGTGATTACAAATAAAATTTATGGTTTGTTTTATATTTTAATAAAAAAAATGTTTTAAACAATAAACACAAAAAACAAAATCAAAAGCCACAACATGCTTGTAAATATTTATTATTATTATTATTCAAAAACCATAAAATAGCAATATATGTATACTTTTAATTGTATGGAAGAAATGTCAGAATATTTTAAACTGGATTTATACATATACACGTATATACTATGACATTTCCACCATCTACTATTTTTTTATATCACAAAAAATAAAAACAATTAAAATTTTCATTACACAAAAGGAAAAGAAAACAATAATAAAATAAAATAGTGCAAGAAATAACAAATAATATATAAACTCAAAATAAACAAAGTAAATAATAAATTTTACTTAAAAAATTTTTGTAATAATTTTTGAATCTCACCTTCATAATTGACCTGACCGTCACCATCAATATCAGCCTCTCGAATCATTTCATCTACCTCTTCATCTGTTAATTTTTCACCCAAATTCGTCATAACATGACGTAATTCAGCGGCTGATATAAAACCATTACCATCTTTATCAAAGACACGGAATGCCTCTCGAATTTCTTCTTCACTATCAGTATCCTTCATTTTACGTGCCATCATTGTTAAAAATTCTGGGAAATCAATTGTTCCATTACCTGTTAAAAAAAAATTTAAACAAAAACATTAATATTAATTTGAAAAAAAATTCGCACAAAGGTCAATAAAACAGAAAGGCGCGCGCGCTAAAATAACTCGCAAGGAAATTTAATCCAAGAAAAATGTCTCTAATTTCCACGACACATTAAAAATATAATTCTAAAAATCATCTTCATCAACAAAAAAAATTAAAATGAAAATAAAATATAAAAGAAAAATCCACTTACACCAAATTAATTTTGTTTATATTTTTCATCGCTTTTCATGAGTTTTCTTGCAATAATATTATACTACACGCATACACACATACCGCACACAATACACAATAATAATAATTAATAATAATCAGAAAATTCAGACAAAATTTTTTATTTTTTTTTTTCACAAATCTAAAAATAATTTATATTATATTAAAATGAAAAACTTGGATTTTCTTAAATAATAAGAATAAAAAATAAAATAAGAAAATTAAAAACTCGTTACAGAGATTATATATATTTTCATACTCATACACAATATCCCATCCATACATACTTATACACACGAGAAAATTAAGTTATTTGAATAGCAAAAAGAAAATAGGCGGAAACTAATTTTTCCAAAATAAAACAAGTATTTTTCATTAACGAGATCTCGTCAAGAAAATATAGAAAAAATAATAATACATATTTGAACTGGTTGGTAGATTATGCCCGTGTTTGATACATATACATACACGTACACACGCGCAATTACAAGAAACACGATGACGATGTAAATTTTATATTTAAGTGCTTACATACACACAAAACGTGAAATGTATGCTAACAAGATTATCAACATTTTTTTTTCGTGGAATAAGATTAAGACGCGATATGAGGAAGATAGACACAAACATAATTTTGTATTTACAGAAAAGAAAAGCGATAAAATAATTAAGTTGAGGTATTATCTATGTAAAAATTGTTGATTAACATAATGATAAACCCCCGGAGGGGATGGTAGAAATATGGATATTGCTTAATGTACTATTTATATATAAAAGCAATATCCAGGAACTTTCGAATTCTGCCAACTAATTTCTAATTCTTGTAAATATAACGAACAATAAATTATGGAAGTCGGTAACCAACTCGTACCTTACGTATATATTACGAGGGGTATTCAATAAGTTCAGTTAATCTGTATAAAATAACGGTAATGGAAATTTTTTATTTTGTTTTGTTTTCCTCAAGTTATACACGATTTACATGTTCCAATTTTTTTCCAGTAAAAAATGAAAGGTTAAGTATATTACGATTTTCGTTTGCGAGAGGAGCACGAAACAAATTCCAGTAAAATAAAATTGGATTTTTTTCTTTTTAATTTGAGCAAATGTTGGCATAAAACTGGGAATGTTGCCATAAAATATAGTTTCTACGAGTATTTTTATAGCAGTAAAACAAAAAAAGTTTCAAATAAACATCAAACAGCCATAAACATCATTCAAACAAAACGAGCAAACATGAGCGGCAATTAAATATTTTATTTTTACTTGCAATTCGATGTTGTTCGTTATCTAATTTAAACGCAAGCTGTTCGGACTGTCAAAATTTATGGGACATACAAAAAATTATAGCATTGCCTTATTTGTTTATATTGCTGACTCTTTTTAACTAGTAACTTTTTTTTTATATTCGTGCAGCTCTATTTTTCAGTAAAAAATTTGTTGGAAAAAAAAAACTAGAACATGTAAATCGTGCATTAGTCTACCGACAATTTTCATGCAAATTAATTTCAGAGAGTATTTAAGAAACAAGTGTTTTAAACATTTAAACTTCGGTTCTCTCAGTAGGCCACTTTTGTTCCACAGTAGAAAGCCCTTGTACAATTTTTACATTGAGATATTTTTTAATGGAACGAAAAATCAACCCGGTGCTTGCACCACCCGCTCCGTAATTGCAGTATGTGGTCTGAAAGCTACTACCTATATATTTTTTTTTTATCAATGCAATCTGTTTTGGGGCACAAGGCTCTCCCTACTCTTTCGCGGTTTTTGCTTTTGCCATCCTTACTTTACGCTTTTCAGCCAATTGGAGGACGGCTATGGGACCGATTTAAAACAGTCTTAAGACCACCTGCACATTGCATAGCTCCATTCCAGCCAATACTGGCATGGAAGCCTTGCCCCTATCGGGATTCGAACCCGATACCTCCCGATCCAAACGTCAAAGCTTTAAACCACTGTACCATTTGGTTTGTTTGTAATGATTATTTAGGTCAGAAATGCAAGAGTTGCCATAACCAACATGGGGTGAATAATAACTCCATAATCAACATTCGGTAAAATTGCAAGTGATAAACTATTTATTTCCCTCCTGCAGTTGTTTTTATATGATACTTATTTTTAGGCTCTGGTTTTGACTTCTACTCAAAAATATTCCGCCAAAAAACGAACACCAATATAACGAACCACAGTCCAAACCAAAAGGAATTATAATGTTCCACCAATAATTATAATTTAAGTGAATTGAAATGTGATCCGGTCCAATTTTTTGAATGGAAAACGTCTTGTTTGTTTTTCTGATTAAAATGAGTTACTGCCAACGAAGACATCTTTTCAGAAAAACTGTTTTTTAGAAACGAGAGGCAAATGGCACCAAAAGGTGGTTCAACTACTGAGGCTTATTTTCTAGCGCTGAAGTTGAGAAGCGAGTTCATAATCGTTTTTATACGAATAATTATAAATTCGCTCGTTCTCTCAAAGTTTCGAGTTTGCAACAAAATTTAAAGAACGAGTAAATATTGAAATGTATTCATGGACACGAGAATTAAACTCGCTTCTCGGCATTTGTGCAAAATCCCTGCCCTAAGGTGATAGTTGTTGTCTTATAATAATTCCTAAAATTTTCAGAGTTTTAATTTTAAAATAAAAAAGTTGAGTCGTTTTTATAGCCATTATGCGAGCATTTTTTTTTTTAGGATAGTATTTCGCGCACACAAACCACAACCATTCACACTCTTACAGAATATCACCTGCACATTGCAGGCTCCATGTCAACCGGTACATGAACGGTGGGTCGGCGAGGATTGGTTGTGTTAGTTGTGTTTATTAACATCACCGATCGTAATCGATGACGAAAATTGGCTTTTGCATCCAGCCTCTAGTGGGATTCGAACCCAGTACCTCCCGGTCCAAGCGCCGAAGCTTTAACCACTGCACCACTTGTCCGGTTAAAGCAATTCTCGACTAACTTAATTTTTTAAATATTATTTGTCATACAGAGCTACATAGATGTAAAATCGAATTTTCATCATCGATCACAATCGCTGATGTTAATAAACACAACTAAGATCCTCGCCGACCCACCGTTCATGTACCGGTTGACATGGAGCTTGCAATGTGCAGGTGGTATACTATAGTTGTGAGTAGAGAATGGGTTAATGTGGCGTGAATGCGTGTTATCACAATGGGCCAAAATTGACCTAACCACTCCACCTAGACCAAATTTTCGTCACCAAGTATAAATTGTTTTAGAATGACCTCAAATTGTTTTAGTTCCTCAACAATCTCAAGAAAATATAATTGAAACTAGGAAGTTACATTTTTACCATACTTAGTTATTACTGATTGGAAATCTTATTATAATATCAGGTGACACACATATAATTTCTATGATCGAAATATTGTTATTTATCAAATTAAGTACGAGAACATTTTCGCATTAAGGCGCGCTAGGCATACTTTTAAATCACCACCCCAAAATTCAAGAGTTCTAATCAAAAGACTTAATAATGATCACTTTGTTTTAGACCATGTGGAAAAACTAAGCCAATTTAAACCAGACTAGATTTTAGATAATTACAGATATTAATTACATCAAAACTTAAATAAACAACAACTTCCGTATTCAAACTACATTATTTTAATTTAGTTTTATGAGTATAAGCTGAAAACCCCCAAATGTAAATACATATTAAAGCATACCTAATTAAAAATATTCCATAAATTGTTCGTTATCTCCAAGTCAAAATATTTGACGTAAGCGCAAACATTTAAACAAGATTAAAAATCATTTCTCATCATCTGCATCTCACAAATACAGTGTGAAACCCGCAGTATTATGAAGACAATGCTGTGTGATCCCTTATCTCATCTCTGTACGAATGTAAAGACGGCTTTGTCGTAGTTAAAATTAATTTGGAATTATAAACCACTGCAGATGTTATCGTTGTGCTCGTTACGTTTTTGTTGTTGTAATTATTGTTTGTGGTATGTTTTAATAAAAGAAAAAAGGATTTTGTAACGTGATTAATTCTTGAAGGTGGTTACAAAATATTTTGAGTGTATTCTAATTATATTATTAAAAAAAAAATAATAATAATCTGGTTTTACCCGGCGGAATTGGGAGTTATGATAGTGGGTGGTATGGAGCTCAGCCTATATCATGTTTTACATAATACATTTATATTAAAATTTTAGTGGTTTAATTTTTTATTATACATATATTTCTTCGTACTAAATATTTAAATTATCTTAGATAAAACACAACTCTACATAGATAGGTTTTTTACACACCAAAATCGATTCAAGAAGAATGAATTCTTTATAAGCTAAGAATGTTCTATATACGTATATTATATACCCTTGATACATATATTACAGTAGGCTCTCGATATATTTTGTAATTTAGTAATAATTCAACGCTGTTTATCTACATACATAAATATGGTACATAGTATACACCACCCAAACCCACAAATCGTAAAAATAAAATTTTGATTAAATTTTCAAACAAGACATACATAGGGGTATGAAGATGATAAGCAAATAAATGATTGAACATTTTTGTGAAGCTCCCCGTTTTCATGATTAAATAAAATTTATTTTCGATTCCACCCATATTTTGCAGAACTAGCGACGTCGATATTCATATGCATGCAAAATAATTTTTGTCGTTCCGCTATATCATATTAAAAAATATTCCATTATAATTGATTTCGTTCGTTTTTAATTCGGAAGTCAGTGAGACGCGTTTGCGCTACGTTTTATGTTGATGCGGTTTCGAATGAGCAGTTTTGCAGTATGTTATTTTCTGGGTCATATTGTTTTAGTACTTTGTGTGAATGACGTTATGGTGTAATATAGTTTTGCTATATATGGACATGTATTTCTGGCTTACCTTGAATAATGAATTTTGATGACTTAATGTTTATGCTTTATATCACAGTAAGTACTTGATTTGGTAAACAAAGGTGATGTGGAATTTGGGTAGAATCTTTTGTTTTGGGTTGTAGTGCTTGGATTACTGCAGACCATTTTTGACGTACTATCACGTTCTTTTATGTATTTGTATGTATCTACTAATTTTACTGAACTGTAAAACATATAATTTCATTTAACTGTAATTTCGCATTTTATATCTTTCTATGTACTTTTGGTATACACATTACACATACGAATATGCATCGTATATCCCAAAACGAACAAATACACTGAATTACTTTTATTTTGATAGCATGTTTTGTATTTTAATTGGAATACATGGAATTTTATACGAAGCAACACGTTACGGCAGTGATTGGTTTCGAATCCACTATGTGTATATTTCTAATCAGCGAATAAATTTAATTTATAGATAAACAATGTTGTGGATAAAAAGTGGAACAGTCGTGAATACGAAAAATGGGGTAGATAAGTTTTTTTTAATTGTTATGGCGGTGGTGTATTTAAGTTTTATATTTTTAATCACATGTATTGTGAGGTTTAAAAACATATATAGTTGCTGGTTATGATTAGAGCGGTTTTAGCTTTAATCTGTCAACGGATATATGGCGGTGCGTAACTCGTTACAGCTCGTGAAACCAAATAAAATTGAACTACTATTTTGAACTTAAGTTCAATACACTCGTAAATCGATTGGGAAATTAACGTGTCTCCTATAAATATTAAATGTTTACATGACATCCGTCATTTCCAAATTTAGAAATGTAAAATGAGTTTACATTTGTTTGGTTCGTAATTTATTCAATTACGGCTATTCACTAGTACAAACTCATTTCAAACTCTTTTATCAAATTTTTTTATCGGAAATAACAGTAATTAAGAATTTGTAATCGATCGCATATATTTCTAAGTAAACGTTGTTGACGAATGCCCAATATCTTTGTCAAATTCAATTAAAATTATGTATTGATATTGATTATAAAATAAAATACAAATTGCAAACAAATCTAAGTATTTTTCTGTACTTAGAATTAATCAAGTTTAATGATTTATTTGTAATATTGAAAGAAAAATGATACAAAATAGTTGTGTGTATAGTAATGAATGATGCCATAACTATATTTATAGTAGTTTTGTTGAGATAATTTAATTTTGTGGGATATAATTATATAGTAAATGTTAACAAAATGCTTAAGAGTTTGGTCGTTGTACTGTTTCTAAGAGATGACTGCAGGCAAAATATATTTATTTATGTAAGTTGGTAAGTAAGTAGTGCAAAAATTGTTTCACTAATTAAATCATTTATAATAATATCAAGTGTATCATTGAAAACGAATGTAGAATAGAATTACAAGATGGTAATGATTATTACAACTTGTTTGAAGCAAGAACGTATTTAAGAACGCTAGACAATTACTAAACTAAAGGGAGTTGTAAACGACGTCCAACATATTTTTATTGAATATATTGATAGGGGCCGACGATTTTCAAGAAATTTCATCTAATACTTTGAGTCTTAACAAAAGAGAGGTTCGAGAGGCAGACAACTTTAAATTAATTTTAGGATTCAATCATAATTTATACATACATTCAAGATTAGCTAATCACAAAATTGTTGACTCGTCAAACAGATAGAACCGAAACGGAAGCAAAATTTTAAGGAACAAAGCAAAACTTAAAAACGAAAACATTTTTATTAAGCAAATGCCAGTCCCAAACCACGTAGACAACTTTATGCTGTTTACGTATTAATTGTCCAGTGGATTTTATGTCCCTTGAAGGTCAAATTAATACTCCCCTTTTCATTCACGTACACACCAACCCATTCACACCTTTACAGTATACCACCTGCACATTGCAAGCTCCATGTCTACCTCCACACTGACATGGACGGTGGGTTGGCTCCGACTTCTGCACTACAACAGAGGGACATAGTTGTGTTTATTAACATCACCGATCGTAATCGATGACGAATATTCACTTTTCGCTTCCAGCCTCTGGTGGGATTCAAACTCAGTACCTCCAAGTCCAAGTGCCGAAGCTTTAACCACTGCACCACATGTCCGGTATATTAGTGGTTGATTCTACATACATTTCCAAAACACACTTATGTTAAAGAAGCAGTCGGCATTGGTGATAGATTATCGCGAAATTTTATCTGGTTTTAATCAAAGCGAGCAATTTCGCCCCACGAATTAAAATTTCCTTAGATAAAATAAGTGGTGGAATTAATTTATTTGGTAAACTTAAATAAATTTGCAAAATTTCGATACTCAATTTGAAAACCTATTTTAGTGCTATCACAGTGCAATCTCAGCAGAGTATTGAAGCCGAGCCTTACTCTGGGTTCAAATATATTCGGTGACTTCAGAATATTGTTTTAGTCATTAAATTATTTTTATTCACCAGACCTTCTAGAAAAATAAAAGATTTTTAAAACTAAAATATTTGTTTTGAAAGACAACAAATCATTGGATTATTTTCTGCGCGACAAATATTTACAGAGAGCAGTCGTAAAAAAAAAATAAGCAAACCCTTAACGGATAGAACCAGAGCTGCAGTTTTTCTGACCATGAATATGATAAAATATAATAAAATAAGTGGCGTATGAGGGAACAAACAAAACATCAAAATGCGTTTGGAAAGAACAGATAAAATTTTAGAATGTGTTCACCTATCTACTCCGTAAAAGGAAACAATTACGTAGATCTGTAACCAGAATAACTGAGCAATAAGACCCGTGCAGAGATTCGTTTAAATTTAAATTTTCCATACTAAAAGAGTGGAACTTTATGTTTAACGATCATATAGCTTGAATAAATGAAAATGTCTAGGCATTGTATAGTTGGAGTTTGAATTATTTTGTCCACAGCGTTAATTGTAGGATTCCTTATTGCTGGAACCTTGAAACTGGTTAACAAATTCCAAGTTAAAATATACTTTTCAGATCCCCCTCATAGCGAACAAGAAGCTAACAAAGAAAAACATTGAATATTGGAAATTATGTATTTTTAATTTAGTAAACATGGCAACAAACAACCTGGTTAATTTATTTAATTTTAGAACCAACTTCAAAATTTCATTAAACGTTCATTTCTCTGAAACTGGAAGCAACTTAAAAGTAAATTATTAAGGTTAATAAGTTTCATGCTGCACCATAATCAGAGCCCGAAAAAAACTGTTTCAACATTTCTGCCCAAGAAATTAACGTCAGAGAGACTTCACGAGATTCGAAATTTTAAAAGAAATTAATTGGGTTAATAGGTATTTTCTTAAAATTTACCTAGTTACATTTGTCAACAGAACGCGAACTGTCGGTTCAAGAGTAGAAACCAAATTGACCGAAATAATAGTTTAGGCATTAAGTCCTTTAATAAGGGTCACACAACTGAAAATTTTATTAATTTTCAAAGTAGTTAAATGAGCGACGACTACTCCAAACATGCTCACATTGACTCAATGCTTGAAAAATGAGATCAGCCGTACTCCGTACGTTGTTTTGACAATAAAAGAAAACAAACTACGACAACGTCTGATATCGATAGGTAATCATCGGATTGAAATATTCGAACACAACTTTCAGTTCGTTTAAAACAGAAGTGGTTCGTTTTACGACCAACATGATTACATTGCTCAAAACACCAATATGTGAACTCCTGCATCATTTTTTAAATATTCATTATTCTTTCACAAGAGGACATTCTATTAATTCATCTTACCATTTTAACGATATTATTAGAAGCGTAAAATTCCAGTTTTTCAAAAACAGTAGATTTAACACTCACTCAAACACAAATATTTCTTAATTATTAAATAGATACGAGGAATTTCTACCAAACGGAAAATTGGTTAAATGTCTGGTCTACAAATAGAAGCTCAGTAAAGAGGAGACTGATGAATGATGACCAAATCACGAGAAAAGTAGAACGAAATTATTCAAACTAAGTGTTTCAGTTTGTTTAAAAATCGCATAAAAAATTAAAAAGTTAACACTTTTTACACTATTTGCCGTAGGCACTTGGCGAAACACACTTATACTTAATAAACACATTTTTATTAACCACTTGTTTTTTATTTCGCAAAATTATTTTGAATATTTTCAAAAGTTTAAAAAATCACTCGATCGATTTCGACTTGTTAGGTCATCATCAGGAGTATCTACCCTACTACCCAGTAGATACTCCTGATGATGACCTAACAAGTCGAAATCGATCGACTGATTTTTTAAATTTTTTGAAAATATTCAAAATAATTTTGCGAAATTAAAAAGCAAGTGGTTAATAAAAATGTGTTTATTAAGTAAAAAGTTAACAATTGAGGTGAATAAAAAGTCAAATATTGTATCTGCTTCATGAGCTGATACAAATTTTATATGGGAAACATTTGGCTGACATAATATTTGTTTGTAAACAGCAATTTGTCATCTAAAATTTTTGAGAAAATCGCAATGAAATAAAAGGTGAATCATTTCGAGGTATATAACTTTAAGTTAGCAACACTTTTTTCAGGGACAACCGATTTGACAGCTGATAATTGATTTTTGGTTAGTTTGTCTTGCCATTTCATAATGAATACTCATGTTCGCCAGAGCAACGTTTGCAAATTGTTTGGAAATAATTTACTTTCAAAATAATGGTTCAGTTCGTAAAACTCAATTTTGAAACTCAATACAAAATTTTCTTTAACCCTAATCAGTATGGGTTGAGTCTCGGAGACTCATTTTAAGTTTGTTCTGTAAAAAAACTATCTTTAAAACTATTTTATAAATAATAAATATAAATACATAATAAATAACGTTCTATATTTCAAATGAATTATTATATGTTGAATTTTTAAAATAAATATTGAAATATTTAATAAATTTGATTTTAATGGGATAATGTAATATGAGTCTGAGAGACTCATCGCATACGTTTTTGTAAGTAAAATGACCTATACTGATGAGGGTTAATGATGAAGCTCATTTTTGGTTGAATCGCTATGTCAACAAGCAGAATTGACGCATTTAGAGTGAAGATAATCCACGAGTTTTTGTTCAAAAACCATTACATCCACAAAGTGCGCTGTATGAGCCGGGAAAGAATCATTGGATCATATGTGTTCAAAAATGATGCTGGTGAAAACGTTAGTCAACCGGTATAGAAACATGATTACTAATTTTGTAATGCCTCAATGGGATGATATTGACATCAAGACACATGTGATTCAAAAAACGGGGCCATATACAGCACGCTTTACAATTAATTTACTGAAAGAAACATTTGATGAACGATTAATATCGAGTGATTAATCTGTCATTCGTGTGATTTAACATTACTAGGCTATTTCCTTTGGGAGCATGTGAAGTCACTTGTCTATACTGATAAGTCAAAGACTATTAACACTTGGAACGTTGGAACCCAACCTGCGATGCACTATTGCCGAAATACGATCAGAAATACTGCGAAGCGATCGAAAATTGAACCACCAAATTACGCCATATTTTAAAATTAATGTCATAAAATTACCTTTCAACTAAAGGCACAATCGCGCCCATTAAAATTATTTTTCTGTTTCATTAAATTCAAATTGCTATACCCCGAAATGAAACACCCTCTAGATATAAACTGATCGTAATTGACTAATATATATTTTTAAATCACTTATTTTCCATATTTAATTTGACTATACATTAAGAATTACATAAAATATGCAACGGATTCAATTTTTAACTTTTTTGCGGTATTTTATATAGCCATTTATAAAACGCACTAAAATCGCATTTTGGCAATTTTCTAAATGTTATAAAATAAAAATCTTAGTAATAGCAATTATACATGAACCTATTTGGATCGGATGTTAATTCGTAATTGTTTGGAACAAAGCTGGTTCTACCTATCACAAATGCAACTTTAATAGTTTCAAGTCATCTAATAAACCAACAGTCACCAAACTTCGATTCACATCTAAGTATCTATTATCATGATATGGGGTTCCAATAATACAACCTTTAAATTGGACCTTACGCTGCAATGATGAAGCAATTAAGTTTATACAAATTTAAGATACATAGGTAGGTCTTGAAAAAAAATATATAAAAACTTTTTATCACAAAAAAACGCGAGCAAAAAATACCTGTCAATACCATAAATCCTAATTATCCACCTTCAAACAAATATTAATTTTCCATCTTTTCATTTTTTGTTCTTCTTATTTTCTATACAACACAGGCAAATAACTTATTTTAACGGTTCATTAATTAGAAAAGCGAAAAACGATCAAAAAATATATATATATAAAAACGAAAATTAATTATTTTTAATTTTCTTTTTCTAAATAATCGACTATTAAACAAAAAAATAATTTTTTTGGGATTTTTTTTTTGTTAATACATATGTATGTAGTATGTATGTTACAAATAATTTTTCCGAAATAAACAGAAAAAATTTATTGTTTATACAAAATATTATATTTTATAAAATCAATATATTTCTCGTTTGTTTGATGAAAAATACCTTACTTGCTCCCCTGGATTCTATTCTACTCGATGTTGTGTGTGCGAGAATGTTTATAATCTTATTCTAAAGCGTCGTGATATACAATAAAACACACAAAACAAAATGTTTGGGTCTGAATTTGCGAGTTAACGAATAACGAGGGTCACGCGAAATCGTATTTGCTCGCACAACAAACAAAATTTTCATCCAGCATCCCCCACACTTATTTATATATACATACAGTACATACGAACCTATTCATTATTGATTCTTAACTATAAATTTCATTTGAATAAAATACAAAAGAACAATTTTCTTTTCTAATATATTTTGGATCAGAAGCTTCCGGTATAATAGCACACTTTGTGTAATACAAAAAAAATTTCTTAGTTCAACATAATTTTTTTCTTAATTGCTGTGTTTATAAAACAAAATTGTTTATATTCAACTTGTGTCGCCAGCATCAAACAAATTATGAAAATGTAAAGGAAAATTTGTATTATACTCCCGAACGACATCGACGTGAAACCCCCCACACAACAAAATGGATGATAATTAACAATATTAAATTTTTTGTATTATGAAGGTGACAATGGTGTACGGTAGAGTATGTATCGTCTAAATTAAAATTTTAAAAGCAACAACAAAATACTATATAGATAAAATAAATTTTTTATTCCATTTAGCTAATTATATTATTCATTGAAATTAAATTTTAGAAAATGATCTCATGGCTTTAGTTTTATATTTTATTGAAAAAATCGCGAATACCAACATTTTATATCTAATCAGTATGAGTATATTGTTCAAAATATTGATTTCGCATTCTGTTCGATAAAAATAAATATTTTTTTTTAATACATTGGTGATAATAAAAAAACAATTTATGAAATTCAATTTTTGTATACAGCAATTACTGAATAAATATAAAGCACACACAGCACAGCACGATTTTCGAGTAGAATGCTATATGAAGTACGTGGCTGCACGAGTTTCGTTTACATTTAAATGGTTTTTTAAACTTGAAATCTTATCGCGCGGTATCAAAGACATACACTGCAGTGGTTATAAATTTCAAAAAATGGTTTGATAATATATTTTACCTAATTTGGCCAGGTCAATTAGTTTTATCTGGTCGTAGCTACATAAATTCTTAATGGCAATTGATTACGTCTTATCACATTCGAAGTGAAATTATATAAAGGTTGATTCATTAAATATAAATAAATACAATCGTTTTATTATATCGGTGGTGAGGTACATGTGCATTTGCTCACATTTCGAAATTTAATTGCGAGAAACCGTGAGAAATGTTTATTCTTAACTAAGTAATGTAAAACAGTGTTGCTATTGTTGGTGTTAACTGTAACAACCATATTGTGTAAAAATAACTCACTGGAATTGGTGAAACAACCCGTTTTTCCTAAGCCTTGCGACATTAGCAGCTGTCCTATATACATATCGATATTAAGAGGATTAATTGTATTTGAAAAATGTAAAGGGTCCTCGTTCACAGTTGTACAATTAACAATATTATCAACTACAAAACAATTACGTAAATAGAATAAATTATAATATTAAATAATATTGATCGGGTCTAATCTTCTGAAGAATCGGGGATCAATTTCAAATTAGAATTCAATTTAATAGAAAGGAATAATCATCTTCTCCATTAACATCCAATTTGGCAGACATGATAGAATTATTTATTTATTTTTACTGGAAAGTTCAGCATAATTCGCTCAGCAATTATAAGGTCTGATCTACAAGACTTGACAATAATTAGCAAATGTAGTTTGGTACACAGTTAAATTATGTTACTATTATAATTATGTATATAGATAACACTATCAATGGAATTTGTATAGTTAGCAGAAAATAGCCGTATTTCTTTCTTGACGGTTGATCTGATCTAATTCAATTCATGAGTGTTCACGATAACGCAAAATGTGACAAAATTGGACATTTTCACACTTTCCGTTCATTATATCGTTTGTTTGTTATTTACAACGCACTTTCTTGACCAGAGCAGTCGGTGAAAATAAATTTTAACACATTTTCACACTAAGCGTCGTTAACATAATTAAAATACGCACCGATAGCTTTCGGTCAGAAATTATTGGAATTTAACTTAAAATTAGGGAACAAATATTTATGATAGTCGCGAATTTATAAGTTAGACTAGTAATTTAAAATACATATTATCATTATTTTTTGGACTCTATTTGGTTTTTATTTTTTGATTATGCCAAAGCAAACTTTAAATAATGTTAAGACTTCAAATTTGACCCCTGACCTATATAAATTTGAAATATTTCGAATGTCCTTGTTGTATTTAGCAATTAGCAGCATTTTGACAGAAAAGCACTGCGTTGTGCACATTAAACTGTCCAATGCCAAGCTATCACAAATTTACACATCGTGGCTATTTTTACAATACTGAAACATAACTCATATTTCGTAAAATAACACAAGGCATTTGCTAGATTTTAAAAGAAAATTTGCTACTAATCGGATTTTCCACAGAGGGAGTATATGTAAAAATTTAGTTAATGTTCCCCACTCTCAAGAAGTATTAGAATTTTTAGGTATGCGAAATAATAGTTATTACCATCCAACAAAATAAAATTGAAACCTATAATTTTAAAATTATACCAGTACTGCCCAATTTAATATCGATAAGGCGATGACAAATACATTTGAATTGTGATTGCAATGAAATTTCGGGTTATTCTGAGTGATATACATATAGCCATATACTGTTTTTTCATGAGTTGAAATTATCAAGACGTTTGACAGTAGGGTTTCGACCCTAATGAAACAGTGAAAAAAAAATTAATATTCTGTTTAAATTAAAGAATTTAATGTTTTATTATTGTCGAAACCAAACTACTAAACAGCTTGGTAATCTCTTCGAACGTTGCAATGAAATTACATATGTAGAATTAATAACACTTAGAATTAATAAGATTCGATTCCTAGATTAAAATTTGAACAGATCCGAAAACCAATAAATATTATAAGGCACAACTGTCAAAATATAGGTATACGGTGTGGAAATACTGGACGTAACAATCTTTAACAATTCAGCATTCATGAATAAAGTAGATATACAGATCTAACCATAATACAACTGAAGCTCTTGCGTGCTTGTTGATTAAAGCATTACCAAGGAGAAGAAATTTAACAATCGCAACTGTAAAAACTTGTACATACATTTGCGCACTCGTTAGCTTCTTAGTAAGTAGAGTGCTTGCTCTGTTATTCGGGGGTCCCGGGTTCTATTCCTGGTGGTGACCAGTAAAAAAAAGTTGCGACTGGGTGTTTTTAACGTGATACATGTTATTTATCTGTTCGCATCCATTTTCAGATTTTCAAGCCATAGTAGTTACGGCTTTGGCCCTAATATTTTAATACATTTTTAAACTATTTTCCTCGAAACACAAAATAATTTTAAGAATTTTTACGATTTAGGGGATTCCCTCCTTTAAAATGAAACTTGGCTACTTAAATCGAACTTATTCGATGTTCAAATGGTGAAATATATTTGAAATAACGTTTTTAGGGAAATTTATTCTTATGAACCAACCCAGAATAGATCTTTCAACTTTTCAGTGCAACAAATGTTCCAAGTTGTAGTTTTTCAAAATTTTCCCAAAAAGTACTGTTATTATTATTTACTTTATTGACATGTCTGAACAATTCCAAAAACGTCGATTATAGAATCCGCGGGAGCGATTCGATTGTGGATTGAAAACTGCATATAAAAAAAATATAAAACAATATTTAAATCATAGTATCTTAGAAATTTCTATGGATTTTGATACAATTAGTAAAGTAAAATTTGTTTTAGCTCCGCAAATACATATTTTATTGCGTTTGACTACTTTGATTTATGGCAATTGTTTTTAATTTGTTTTATATGCAGTTTTCAATTCGAAATCGATTTGCTCCCGCGGATTCTATAATCGACGTGAATCTCATAAGATATAATAAAATGCCTGAATCTAGATCAAAACTGTTTTACAACTACTAATGAGCTACACTACTGGACACACTTCGATAAAACGTATTGCCGGAGCAGATTCTCATTGTAGAATTAACCAGGTTCTCGTTATTTGAGATATCTTGAAGGTAATCCGGTAACGGTTACCGGACAAGTGGTGCAGTGATTAAAGCTTCGGCACTTGGACCGGGAGGTACTGGGTTCGAATCCCTTCAGAGGCTGGATGCAAAGCGAATTTTCGTCATCGATTACGATCGGTAATGATAATAAACACAACTAAGACCCTCTGTTGGAGTGCAGAATTCAACGCCGACCCACCGTCTATGTCAGTGTACAGGTTAACATGGAGCTTGCAACGTGCAGGTGGTATACTGTAATTGTGTGAATGGGTGGTCTGTGCGTGAATGAAAGGGGGGTATTAATTGACCTTCAAAGGGCATTAAATCCACTGGATAATTAATACTTCCTTTAAAAAAAAAAACAGATGTTTGATAGCCTACTTCACTTGAGTAGAATTTTTGAATAAAAACCATTCTTTTAATAGTAAAGACTTATAAGTCGGAATTTGGGAAACTGCAATCTTTTTAACATTTGGGTTTAAAAACCCAAAATCAAAAGCCACCAATTAATTTCGGATTTTCATTTGGAAAATAATGGGAAGGCTTATTGTACATATTATTTTCAGGACCTACCTCGAAGAGATGTTGGAATTTCGAGAAATCGAGTAAAACTTTATTTGTAGAAGTTTTATTATCCCATTTTTTGTAGCATTTTGAAATAGCCGATTTTGTTATAGTTAAGTAGAAAACAATAAACCAATTATATGTTTTAAATTAAACAATAAAATAATAAAAAACACCTTATCACAATAGGTTGAAGTCACTGATAAAAAAAATTTATGGTCACTAAATTACCACAACTTTAATCAAGTAAACTTCAAAATAAGTAATTAAAAATTAACCAATTTTATGTTCAAGATCTAGTTTTGTTTTACTTCCACCATAAACAGCCCAAAAGAAGTCACTACAAAGACGTTTTAAATGTTAATAAGAGTACGATGATACATCTCAAAATGAAGATAAGCTTTATGTTTTATATCCGGATTAGCTTTTCAGGCATTTCTAAAATATGGTAAACGAAGAAAAAACATAATCCCTATTCTGATAAAGGTAAATCTTATTTTACACAACATGGCTGTGAACGTCTTATTTACCGTTTATAAAATGGATGGTAACGGCAGTTTTTTTCACTTCTACAAATTCCAGACATGAATTTATTTTTCGCGACCACTTGTTTTATCAAGATGAACGTACACGATTAGATAAGAAGTGTACATAAAATATGTGGAATCCAGTTCACCTTGAATCTGAAGTAGCCAGATAGGTACACTGATCAGGGGGACACTAACATTTTAGCACATATTACGCGTAATATCCTAAGTATATATGTAAAGTCTTAATTAGTTTAGCACATTTATGGGTATAATACGTCTTTTAATCCACCAAAATTTATTAAATGAGTCACTACTACACAGTACAGTAGAATCCAGTCACCAATATGGTATAATAGATCACACATAGGCGCGCACACACACTCAATATACACAAAAATCAATAAAAAAAATACTTATATCTCTCTAACTACATACTATTATCACTGTATAAATACGCGATTGTGCATGGAAATTAGATAACATTTCTCTTGAATTGGCACCGCAATATATAGCTAACTTATATAATTCTTATGTACATACCATCAGCATCTACTTCATTAATCATATCCTGTAATTCTGCTTCTGTTGGATTTTGTCCTAACGATCGCATAACTGTTCCCAATTCTTTTGTTGTAATTGTGCCATCACCATCTTTATCGAACAGTGAGAATGCTTCTTTGAATTCAGCAATTTGTTCTTCTGTTAATTGATCAGCCTGTTATGTAGTTGTTTTGCATAATCAACACACATTAAACAATGCCGAGGAGATGAAAACAAAAAAAATAATTTTTTGGATTAGGATTTTTGATTTGAATTAGGTCATCTAGTGGTTGTGTATTTTATTGTGATGTGATCATGACAATGATAATGATGGGTGTTGGCTTTCGCGTCTTGATTTTATAATTTACAAAAAATAGGGATTCATAATAATTTATATTCAAAACACGTGGTTAAACTCGGATGTACATTATTTTTATATTCGATTTTTTTATTGTATAAACTCGGTTTTAATCCAATTTGCATATTACCTATAAAACGCGAAATAGACATTCGATTTTGAAAAATTTATGGGACATGGGGAGGCACGAGAAAACTGGATTCATCGATTTTATTCCGAATGTGACACACACGTCAGACTTTTATTCGGGGGACCATTATATTTTATGTATTTTTTCATAATAAATAGTCTTGAAAATAAAAATGGCGTCATAGACACCGCATAGTAGTTTAAATTCTACACACCAAATACACTGTTAAAAGCCGTCCGGACACAAATAAAATGTCTCAAAAATATTTTTATGATGTCACAGAAATTTGATTTTCATGTATTTAATCATAATTATGTACAAATTAATTTATCCAATTTGATGTGTCATTTTGAACAAGCAACGGTAGAGCCGGTTTACTTCATGTTTCTATTTAAAAACTAAACCGAGAAACATATGTTATGTATTTGTAATGTACCGAAGTGTGTGTAAGTGGAAAGTCTACAAACATCACACAAAAAATTTTCAACGGATTTTTTTCGTTAATTTTTTTTGGTTTCTTCTAAATATGATGGCCATTTTCTTCAATTTTATTTTATTTCACCGCGCGTCGATTAACAAAACAAAATGCCGAAACAAAAATTAAATTGAATTAATTTTAATGTGGCACAACAACAATTTTATAACAATAAAAATAACAAAAAAAATTATATTTAGATAAAATTAAAAAAAAAAGTCCCGCAATGCGGCAAAAAATTTTGTTTCGTATCGAACACGAGTTAGGCGACAGGTGACGAAGAAAAAACAAATGCCAACAAGAACACACAGAAAAAACAAAAAAAATAACGTTCACTACTACTACGATGTTTTGTATATGGATTCGACATACAGAATCGAAAAAAAACCGTAATTCAATTTTTATTTTTTCGTTTTGCAAAATTATTCCCGTTTATATGAACTTATAAATTTAATAATGTATTAATTACCATTTTAGATTTTTGTTTGTTTAAATATTATATTATATAGAGATAAATTAATTAAAAATTATTATTATATTTCCTTAAAATAAAAACTTTTATTTTTATTTTAGACACTAGATTTTATTGTTTAACTTGTGTTTTTATACGACAATCACAATTCGATCCGTTTAATGTGACGATTCAATTGCAACTGGCTGAGAATGAATCAAAAAAAGAAACAAAAAATTTTTTTATTTCCGAATTTTAGCGGCAAGTTTCGTCGTTATAAAACTGCGGCAACTATATATTTTTGTCCCTGGTAATTTTTTATATATTTATCTTTTTCACTTAACACTAAAATTTATTTTTTGGAATATATTTATCTCGTTTACGCTTGCACAATTTTTGTATAATAATTTCACATCCACAAAAATATTATATATTTGTATCACTCCGCGCACTTTTCAATTATCAAATAACCGTTAATTTTTTTTCAAATTTTTATTTGAATACTTTAAATTTAAAATCACTGAAACCGTTAAAAATTAAATATATATTTTTTATGCTTGATCTCGGTATAATAAATATTTTTTTATGTGATAAACTTAAATTAATAAAATAAGAAAATATTATTCTTAAATATATTCCTTGCAAATATGTGTTATTCGTTGGAGAATCATTGAGGGAATCATTTCTTGCGCGGATATAAAGTTGATTTTATACAAGATGGGTGCGGCTTGTTTACTTCCTCTCTGAGGCACGCGCGCTGATTGGTTATCACGCACCTGCAATGCGCCAACAATGAAAAGAAACGAAACAACACAAAACTGCTCTATTGTACGACAGATTCGAATGAAACAGAAAAACGCTTGGTTTAGTCGTTTTACGACACACGAGCAAAATTTTTATTTTCTTACAATTTTTGTAAAAGAAATTCGCAGTACATACGTAGACAAGACGAGATAACGCGTTTATATATTGTAACGTTATAACCGTATGTTCGTTATATTGCCGAGCTCTAACCTAAAAATATTTTTATATATTCGTACGACACCGAAGATAAAAAAAAATCAGCATCGTACGAAAAAAACCAAGAAATCGCATAACGTAACGACTGCGTCGGCGCACAATTTTTGGTCCAACAGAAAAAGATGCGACACAATCTAAAGTACGTTCATTTTCTTAACTAAAAATAGTGCTGAATACATCAAAATGACTGTGTTTAATGATTTTCGTTAGGACGTTTTCATTTATTTATAATAAGATGATTAGTCAATTTATATGCAATGTCCGTCCATATTTTGATAGCTCATTAAAATGAATTATTATAGCCAATCGAACTAAACAAAAATTATAAAAATCTATAAATACATTAGTTTTATTATGTATATATTAAATTGCGCATTTGTACGCACGCTCTGTATCGATAAACTTGTTGCTGCATTGTGGAAAATATTGTTGTACAGACAACAAAAAGAATTACGAATATGTATATACATACAATATATAAAAAATACTATGCCAAGTTTTTACGTTGTTGGAGTTGTTTTCAATTTTCTTTTATACATTACTTTTTCCGATTTTCCGAAGGAAAATTAATGGTTGCGGTTGTGCAGGTAATTGTAATATTCAAAGAACGATTTAATAAAGAATACAAAAATAAAAAGAAAACATAAAAACGGGCGAGTTGAAAAAGAAAAACTAGAACATGTGCCTTGGATTTTCATTTTAATCAATGAAAATGTATATAGCACACATAAAATCCTATATATACTCTCTCACAAATACGTATATATATATATATATATATATATATATATATATATATATATATATATATATATATATATATATATATATATATATATATATATATATATATATATATATATATATATATATGTATATATATAATCTCATACCCTGGACTATTTTTTTGTATAAGTATGTATAAAATTTGGGGCATTTCGATCGAGATAACATTAAAAATCAACAGAAAAAACCTTCTAATCCAGCAGCTAAATTTTAGTAGCTAGATATCGTATATGACCGACCTACATAAATTCAAATTAGATGATTAGACAAGTCATTGTAATTAATTGCCATATCATCAATTTAGATAAATAGTGTTCTCATTTCCCATAAAATCTAATTTTGTTGATAACTATTTATTATATTACAATATATAGAGGATGCTAATTAATATAATGGATATGAATAAATCGATTAAGATAATATACGTCATTTTGTGTTTGTGTTGCAATGACGTTGTACATCTCGAGACATTTTTTGATTAGAAAACGTGCTAGCTATTTTTGAATTATCGTCGACATATGATCATCGAGAAGTTAGCGTTTTTGCTGAATATAATTTAAAAGTATTTTCTGCATTATCGACAAGTTCGACCAATCGTTGGCTTGAGAAACAAATCGTTTTTGCTTTAGCTTTATTTGGCGCTGGATAAATTTAGCGCTGTAAAAATCATTAAAATTCCATTGAATATGTAATTTTAGAAAATTATATTTGTGTATTCATATTATACAACAATTATGTTGTATATTGTAAAAATAATTATATTCAACACTTTATAGTTATAGAAATTTATATATTATTCATAATATATGGAAATATATTTTGACATCTAGTGGATATTCAGATACAGCATAATTTTAAATTGCTTTAGTTTTTGCTTTAGTCATAGAATTATTTACAATAAACTACAGGCGTAACCAGCGAGTCTGTAAGAAATTTAAGTAACAAAGCGACATCTGAAAAATGTATGTTTATTGACATTACTGACCAGCGAAACCCAAAGTACTTTTCGTTCAGTTTCGTTAAATTTGAATTGTCATTTAGCAATCCGTAACAAGAGCGAAAATTATCGCTCAAACTGAAGGAAACTTCAAAATTGAATACAATTCTAATATAAAAACAATTCTAATATAAATGTCATACCATCGTGGCATGGTTGATTTGTAATTTATCAATAATTTATTTATAAATGGATATTATCTATTCAATTTGTTCTGCCGTTTTGTAGGATGTATAGTAAATTGACATTTAAAAATTCAATTGACAATAATCGTGTTTCAGATTCGCTGGTCAAACTGTCAAAGATTCTGTAATAAAACATTTTCGTTAAATTCTGTAAGGTTTCGTTACTGACTCTTACAGACTCGCTGGTTATAGCTACGTGTTCTGTTGTGACATTTTGAAAATTTAGTTTACTGTTCACAAGTATAGTGTTTCTTTGTATCTATCATCTTTTATAACTAATTAATTTCGGTGTCTACATTGATGAGGATACTCACAACCTCAAAGAGTTACTTTCAAAGATCTACTCTCAAAGTTACTTTTTTGGATTTGGTAAGTATGTACTTACGGCCTATCATTTGTCTTAGCGGAAAGTGTATGGTTAAAATAAAAAACTTCAAACGAACTAGGATTAAATGTTTTAAAATATATTGTAGGTGCCAGAATTTCATGGATATTTTAAGAATACATGGAACTCATTTCCCAATAAGAAACTCTAAGTTAACCAACAATGAATCAGTTAATAATACTTGGCCTTTTTTGTCCTTGTGGATAAATGTGTTTACGTTTACTTATTTTTCAATAGTAAACATTTATTTTCACTTTTCCTCTGCTTTACAAATCCTAAACCAAACATTTTCTAGGTGAAAGGTGAATTATAAATAACGTTCTTATTTTTCGCTAGGAACTTTATGTACTCTTTTTGGCTAGATGAGCTATCAGCTCGTAGTTTCCTTTCGGTTCGTCTATTATTCAGAGTCACATAGTCAATTGGTGTTTTAGCTTAGTTTTCTAATTTTGTGCAAATACATATTATAATATATTTTAGTGTGGAATGACTCGTATTACAGTAATAATTTATTTATAACTCCAAAAGTCACTTAAGAGTGTTTTTTACCAAAGTAAGAGTAAGTGGTGAAGGCTCGATAAGCATATGTGGGAATATTTCATTCTAGCGTTTTTTGATATTCAATAGCTATTATGGCAAATTCTATTTAAATAAAAACAGATTACCCATAATTTCCAAAAAAAGTGGAGGAAAACTAACTCAGAAAATGCGGATAGAGAGCCAGGGACCGTTTTGTATGCTTTATAGAAAAAATGTATAAATGGTAAACTATTTTATTTTTAGAGTGTTTAGCGTGAATGAATCGATATTTAATGGGCCTATTATCGCAGCGTAAAATCCAGGTTATGCTATTTTATTTATGTTCATAATATGTCATATATCTGTATTCTCGTAGATTATTAATTAGTTGAGTCAGTTGATTTAGAGCTGCAAGTATTCAGCCGCTTTTTGAATAGTGAATTATGAAGTTTGTGTCGCTATACAAAAATTAAAAATAATCGCTTATCGCCTTTAAACAACCACAATGCTTTGAAACATACTAAACACAATTTAAAATATTAAGAAATTTATCAACCATCGTATACATGCTCGTATTTTTCTTAGTAAACGCCTCAAGATTTCTCGTCATTGTTCAATTTATTTATTTCGTAATTCCGCGATTTAGTTTACATCAAATATTACGATCGGTGAGATGTATTTAACAAATTTGTTGGGTTTTCTGGTGTTGTTATTCGAGTTGTGTCACAGTGACGACCAATCGGAACATAACCCGATCGCATATGCCAATGTATATGATAAATATTGTGCTCTTCAAACAAAAAATTGTAATCACACATTGCATCCGTTGTGTGCTAAATTTAATCCAATACACTATCCGGTCGAACATTACATCTTCTATGAATTGGACTCGGACGATATTGATTTTATTCTTACAACGATCAACGCATTTCGCAATGATTTAGCTGCGGGTAATATAGCAGGTCAAAAATCTGGTTCAAATATACGTGTTGTCAAATGGTCGTGCGATTATGCTTCTCTGCTTAAAGCCAAACTTCTGTATCATACGGTGTGTACCGAAATATCATTTACTAATCAAATAACACTCGAAATGGAACAGTTTACCACCGACGATGATAATTCAGAGAGTAGTGAACATTTTTTTCGAGGGATGTTTTTACAACGTGTTCGAAACGATTCGACAAGTAAATCGCCGTGGATTGATATATTTCGAGCAGAGTTCGATTTAATCGGCTGTGTTCACTATGAGGATGATGAGTATGACTCCAAAACATTTGCGTGTTATGTTAATCGGTATGGTCCACGTGATGCTAAAATTCAAATGGATACGCTATACCAGTATGGGAAACCCTGTTCGGAATGTGATGGTGAATGTAGTTTAGTTTGGACTAGTTTATGCGGTTAGTATAAATAATTGTGTAGACTTGCAAAACAAATAAATAATGTAATTATTTTTAATAGATGACTCTATTCAAAAGCCTCCGAGTGCCTGGAACAATAACATGATTGCGGTTTATACAATAATATGTGGATGTGCAGTATTACTATTCGTAGTTGTATTAATGAGCAGGCTAATGATCAAACGTCGTAATCGTAACACTAAATCCGTAAAAATTGAAATGGTGCAGCAGTAAATGAACTTATCTGATTAGATTTAGTCTAATCTGGCCGAATTTAAATAAAAAATTGCTTGTATTAATTTAAAATTATTGGGTCTCTCGCAATTTTTATTTTCACGTTTCTCTATTTTATACAGTTTAATGAATTAACAAAAATTCTAACCCAAGCACAACCTAACAATTAAACCGGTGGTGGTTGGCTATCTTAATACTGCACGCGATGACTACAAATGTCCTAATGTGCAGCAAAAAAGTTAAGAAGTTAAGAATTAAACGAGTGCCCGCAATTGATATACATTTATCTAAATTGGTTACTATTTTTGACGAAATTGTATGTGCCGTATGTAAAGTAGGTAATGTTTAATTTACACATATTGTGTTCAATTACAATCACAAACTACAGACAATCTAAAAAATAATGCAATTATTGCAGACACATCGTTTAATTGCATCTTTTTTGTTGACACGATGTGTCGCTTGTGCCCAATACACGTGTGGAAAGGTACAATGGTTCCCTGCGATTTTTACAGGTCTATTTGTTCCTCAATCATTCTTTCATCTGACACTGTGCATGTTATGTTGGCTGTTATCGTAAACAATGTCTGGATATTGGTCACTTCTCTACCAATGGATGTAATTTTTAATGTTTCATGATTGATTATGCATCCCGCCCTGTGGGTTGAGCGGCACTATATGTGATTCTCCGATAAAGATAAACATCTTGATGATGGTGATTGTGATTTTTGTAATGTAGTTATTCCAATGATTGGTAGAAATAGAACTTCGACAAGTTGGACTGCATATTAGGTTTCCGTAATAGCATTTTTATTTCACACATACGTTTTTCGATTCATTTCGTCTTGAAACCGGAGTGGATTTAACAGTAATGGATAAAGAAAATTGCGCTGGGTCGTCAACATTACTACAATAATATTTTGTTGTGTTTTTCGCAAAATTTTTAGATGGTTTAATTCCAACTCCGCCTAGTGCTGACGTTCATTTATTTTTCGCAAATAATTAATACATATTATAATTATTATTTTGCTTAAATAGCCTTAACGTGTTGTCGATGATTGATGTTTGATTCTTTGTATCATTGACAAGTATCATGATTGTGTCTCCAACTATTCGGTCCTATTAAATTTGCGAACAACGAATATCGGATTCGCATGAACCACGGAATAAAGCAACTTCGTGGAGATAGCGATATTATCGGCTTCATATAATCCAATCGAGTTAGATGGACCACGTTGCAAGGTCTCCACAACAATGAATGATTAACAAAGTGTTCCATCAACAACCAGCCGGAGTGCGTCGTAGAGGAAGACCCCGATTGCGCTGGCATGATGACGTCGAACAAGACTTACTAGTATTAGGATGTCAAAACTGGAGGACGAGAGTGATTGATCGGGACGGATGGAGGACCATAGTGCGGGCGGCAAATTCCCTTCATTCGCCAACCTTTGTTCGAATAGCTTACGTCTATTTTTCGATAGGTTGACGGCACTGATCATCGTACCAATCGATCTTGGTGGTCTTCAATAAAATTATTACCTCGAACTGATCAAAAATTGTTCTACTTTTATGCTTGATCATTTAGAATACAAGAAATCGTAGCGAAACAGATAAGAAAAATACTCTCTTTACTCACAAAAATATTGTATTGTACGAGCAGTGCCTATGGAGGTGACGTGTATGCGACCGTCTTGCAATATATGGACTTTGTATGTGATCCGCTCGAAACGCGATATTTCAAAACGCGATATTTCGAAACGAGATATGGTACAAAACGCGATATGGTACAGAATGTGCATTGCAAAGCGACGGGAGCGAAGCGACCTGCCTGATATAAGCCGGTCCTATACTCCCATTTCTATCGATTTTTAAATTCCTATAAACTGAAATTAAATTTAAATGGGTGAAGGGCCGCCTGATATAACCCGATCATCATAAACTCCCGCTCCTATCGATATTTAAATTTTAAATTTTTAAAATATAGCGTTTTGTACCATATCGCGTTTTGTACTATATCGCGTTTTGAAACATAGAATTAGATTTTATAGAATGAATATAATCTTTTAAGCGTTACAAATTCGGAAGGTAAAAGAGAAAGCATATTTGTTCGATCGAAATTAAAATCTATATAAACTCAAAATTATTTTTATTCCAATATAGTATGCATTAATTGTGTTTATTTTCGGTAAAAATTTGTACTTATAGTATTCCAAAATAAAAAATAATTATGAAAAGAAAAGCACGTAGTAAGCACATAGTAATAAGAAAAATACGACACTGGTAATATGAAATATGTTTACAAAAAGAAAACGCCCCACGTCAGCAACTAAAATTGTTTTCTTAATTTTTTCTGATTTATAACTTAAATTAAGGATAATTTTACCCCAAATCACTTGCTTAACATAATTTACATTTTATTTCATAAAAACACTTGGTAAACTCGTAAGAAATTAAATTTTTTAGGTGTTTTGGCAGCTTTTCACAATACACTTTATTTTAATAAGAAGTTTCCAATTTTTATTACAAAATGATGCACTACTGCTACATGCACTAACCATTTTATTAACATATTTAATCATTTTAATTAGTAATTTCAAGATTTTTAAGAGCGCAAAATCACGTCGTCACTTCGTACAACAACAAAAAGTAGTATTGTTGGGGTGTTTTTTTTGACATATGAGACCGCCATATGAATTTTTTATATAACTATTCTGCTCTGGCTTGTGACACATGAAATAGCAAATTTTATATGGGAAAAAACTTTACATTCATTCTATAGTATATAGTTCTATGTTTTGAAAGATCACGTTTTGAAATATCACATTTTGTACCATAGCGCGTTTTGTACTGTATCTCGTTTTGAAATATCGCCTTTTGAAATATCGCGTTTTAATAATTCGCGTTTTAAAATGTCAGGTTTCAAATGGGACCCACTTTGTATGTATGCAGGTCCAAATAACGTAAACTCGAAAAAACACTTTCATTCACTTGTTATGGATTTTTTTTTAAGTTTTTTTGACTTTATTAATTTACTTATATCCCGTAAATGCGGCAGAAAAATAAATGATAATTCTCTTGAGCATAAACTTTGTTTATTTATCATTAATTTTGGTTAATTGTTTTTTATTTTTAAGGTAGTTTTCATTTAGGGTGTCGGGGAAAAAGAGATCCATTATTTTTTCTCTAGATGGCTTTAGTGACGTATATCCCGTGATGTATTGGTGGTTGGAAATGGGGATTCATGTACTAAAGAAATATTTTGTGGTTGTTTTGATTATTCGATTCAGGTGTGAGTTATACTGTATCAAGGATAAAAATGGAGCTAAATAAAGAGAACATTCGCTAAAATTTACAATTTTGTTTCGATAATGGTGGAAACACAAGCCAGGCGGCTGAAATTGTGAATGGCGCCTACGATCCCGATACTGTCAGAGCTAATCATGCACAATTTTAGTTTCGTCGATCCCGTTCCGGTAATTCCGATGTAAAAATGCACTGCGCACTGGAATCCCTATCGTCGAAAATGTCGATAAAATCCTGGAAATTATTGAAGTAGACCGGCATGCGAGCTGTCGTAGCATTGCCCAGGAGCTGAAGATCAACCACAAAACAGATTTAAACCATTTGCACAACGCTAGCTTGCTTCAAAAAGGACCTCGATGTTTGGATGGCGCACGAATTGACGCAAAAAACTTGATAGACTGTGTTTCCATCTGCGAATCCTTGACCAAACGAAACGAAATTAAGTCATTTCTGAAGCGGATGGTAAAAGGCGACGATAAATGGGTTGCATACGGCAATATCAAGTGCAAACGATCACAGTTGAAGGCCGCCGAAGTAGCCCAAACGATGGCCATTTCAGGATTGACGGCCTAGAAAGTTTTGCTTTGTGTTTAGTGGGATTAGAAGGGAATCATTTACAATGAGCTGCTGCCCAATGGCCAAACACTCAAATTTAACTTCATCTAGCTCATGGAGGTGTAAAAATGGCCTTAAGAGAGGCTTGTGAAAACTGGCTCTCTCAGTTTGTTGTTTTGTAAAAAAAAATGGATTTCTTTTTCCCCAATCTTAGTAGAGCATAGTTAGCATAGTTATAATGGTAATTTCGTTCGTTTTTCTTCTCTATGTCATCCACTTCACGTGTATATACCCAAATTTTGTTCTATATATTATTCAACGATCGTCAAATTAAAGAAGCGGAATTTATATAGCGGAAAATGGTAAAATTGTGAATGAAAACTACTTTAAAAATAAAATAAAAAATTAACAAAGTTCATGCTCAGGAGAATGAACATTTATTTTTCTGCCGCATTTACTAGATATAAATTAAAAAACTAAAAGAAAACTAGTCAAAAAAAAAAAATCAATAGAATTTATATGAAATTGTGTTCGTGTTTACATTATTTGGGCCTGCGTTCATACAAATTACAAACCGTAATTTTATAGTTTTCTTCAACTTGGCCGTATACATATATACGCCGTGAGGTCTTATATTTAAGAAGATTCTGTACCAACACTTACATAAATAGTTAGAATTTTTAGTTGGTAGTTGGTACCAATTCAATGTTAAATGATTTATTAGGTACGATTGTTGTGTAAGGTAATCGTAGGTAATTTAGTTTTTACGTTAGTTTCAAAATTAAATGGCATTTTAGTATAGAACACTCTTAAATCACAAAGGCAGAGTTGCTATTTTGAAAGAAACTCATCAATAATATTTTGTTGATCTTACAAGTTTCATTTACAACGATGAAAACGATAGTCGTTTTTATATACTATAAACACGTTTTTTCTTTGACTTCCATTTGTTATTCTTCTATTTGTATTTGAAAGATCTATTTTAGTATTTGTTGGTATTTTTTTGTGAATGGTCGCAGTGAAAATGTTTTATAAATTTTTTTTCATAAAGGTGATAATACTTTTTAAGACGTGCAATAAATCAGTCGAGGCCGAAAAAACAAAGTATTGTGATATTGAACGGGACCTATGCCATAACGCCGTACATCCGCTGTGCCCAAAATTAATTCCGGTAGATCTGCATCATGCCAACTACAATTTTTTGGATTTTACACAAAATGATACCGATACTATTGTATCGACGATTAATCAGTTACGTAATGATTTGGCGGGAGGTTTAATTTCAGGACGGCCTAAGGGATCGAATTTGCGAGTTGTAAATTGGTCAAAGGACTATGCGTATATACTAAAAGCTAAACTACTTTATAAAAATGTGTGCACCGAAATATCCTCAACAAGGCAATTCGTACTCGAACTAGAAGATTTTGTTAGTGATAACGATTTATTGGGAACGTTTAAAAATCGTGTTGCAACCGGTTCTTGGATTGGTGTGTTGCGTGCCGAGTTTAATGTAATTGGATGTGTTTATTACGACGATGAGTGATATAAATTTTCATGTTACGTAAATCGATATGGACCACAAAATTCAAAAAAATTTAGCAATGAATTGTATACGTATGGGGCACCATGCTCTAAGTGTCGGTGCAATGATCTTTATAAAAACTTATGTGGTAGGTAGTTGAGTTTGTGTGTCATTCTACATTTATTCATAATTATATTTTTGTTTATCATAGACGATTCAGTCCATGACGCTGCGCAAACACAACCTGAGATGGATCCGTTTAATACCAGTCTAATTTTTGATAAAATTATTATTATTTTTGTGATTGCATTGTTCGTTGGATTGGTTGAATTTTTGAGACGACAAATAATTAGACACCGTATTCGCCCCAATTCTTTAACCCAGGAAGATAATTTACTATTAAATAACCTGCAACAAAGCTGATTGAAACGTAATTTTTGAACATCGCCAATAAACGGCACAACAATTATGGTTTTAAAGTACTAATTCAATAATTAAAGTGATTCTACCGTTACGTTATCGATACGTTTATAAAGTATTGCAATTTTTTTACGCGAGGTGTGGTTACGTAAAAGTAAGATCTATTGATCAGTATGATTTGAGAGTTAGAAATCTATGTGTTATTAATTTTGCTGTCGTTATTACATATATAACTTACTACCCAGTTAAGTAAAGTCAGAAAGTAAAATGGCAAAATTTTTAAAGAATTGAAGTGTTGGCTTTTTGGTTTTGATCACATCAATGATTTAGAAAAGTATTTTTAAATTTTAAATTTTATTATTATTAATTTTCATACTGCTTACATTTATTTTATTTTTTTTTTGTAAGGACTGCTATATATTTTATATTTTTATTCTGTTATGATTTATTGATTGTCATAGTTATTTCTGTTTTCGAGTTTCTAAATACATATGTGCCACCTTTCTTATCAACTCATTTTATATAATTTATATAACTTGTTTCATTTTCCCATTAATTCATATATAACTTGTTTCATTTTCCATATGTAATCTTTTCTGTGTTACTTTTTGTTACATCTTCTTTTATCGTTTTGACTGAACACCTCACGCTCTAATATCTTATAAATTTCATTTTTTGTTGGTACAGTTGAAACAAGCTTAACTAGCTTCTGACTGTTCCTATTATTTTTTTATTTTTGATTTTAATTTATAATGTCGTATGCTTAAGCGTAAATTTAAATGCCTACTTTGTAAACTAATTTAAATATCTGTAACTTTTCAAATAAAAAATAAATAAATAAATATTACTTTGACTAAACGAGTCGTTTTTATTAAATACATTTTACCTATTGAAATTTTAATTACATTTATTGCAATCGCCTATTGCATTAATACCGAATGTTTGTAAAATTGGAAGAATGTTATTAGAAGACACCAAACTGTAGTGAAATACACACTGTAGTGAAATACGCTACTTGTATCTAAATTCATTTTTCAGAAATCTCAAAAACCGTTTGATAAGCTAAATGTTGCCTTTTCAGATTATTTCTTTTTGTTGTTTTATTGGATGCTATCATATAGTCCACTTTTGAAAAAGGAAAACTACAATATTTTCCTTTAAAAATGTAGTGACAGCATATTTTAAGTTACAAGAAGCGATTTTTTATGAACTCCATGACCAAAAGTTCCCGGGTGGCACTTCTCACTAGTCAATGCAAGGAAAGAGTTTTGGAAATCTGAAATTTTCAATACATCTTACAAAGAGCAAGGAGAGAGTTTCGTTTATTTTTCACTTCAGATACTAAAGCATCCGCGAGGTGATATCTGTCAAAAGTCATTGCAGCTTTGGAACTCAGCGCCTCAATTATTTTTAGTACATAAAACAGAGATTAATCTCCAATATGTATAAATTAAATGAAATTTATATGCCGTTTGGAACAAATATATTTAAAAAAAATTGTTGATGCTGTATCCTTATCAATTGAAATGTTATCTTTTTTGTAGATGCAAAAACTGCTAAATTTGTCTTGAAATAAAATTGATAAACAATCTTGAAAGTTGTTGTATGTTTGCACGATTTTTAAATTTTTGTTTTATTTAATGAACTTTGTGGGTATTACACAAAAAACGATTATTTATTTATAAGCTATAGAGCTGACTATCACCAAGAACAGGCAGCTGCAGGTTAGCAGAGTCTAGTCTAAAAGAGCGGGCACAGTTCCAGCAATAATGGCAATCTCCCCCATGAGTTGCCTCATGTAGAAATTCCAACGGAAAAAGACTAGGGCATTTATTGCAGCGACGATCACTCGGTTGGATAATTTAATGTTTAGGTTTACATTCTCAATCATTTCGGGAGGAATTTGAATGATTTCTGGATCACGAAGTGTAGGGAATTTTTGCAGTCTACCCTCGCCAAGTCTCAAGATCCTGTGATTGAGTAGTTGTTTTGGCCTTCCCTTCACATTATAGCCATTAACGTAATTTTTTAGTTTGTGCCCCCACAAAGAGCTTGATACTTTTGAAGTACCCCCACAAAGAGCTTGATACTCTGAGCAATGCACTTAGTACTGTGTGCTCGGTTATCTCTAGGTACTACTGGAAGTGTCGGCTGAAATCACCATTGACCGCATTTTAAGCTGGGCTGCTTGAAAATGTTTTCATATGCACCTATTGATTAAATAGTAATACAGTAAAAGCCTAATTATCCGGCATCCAATTAACCGGAACACTCAATTAA
Source organism: Nephrotoma appendiculata (assembly GCA_947310385.1). Taxonomy (NCBI): domain Eukaryota; kingdom Metazoa; phylum Arthropoda; class Insecta; order Diptera; family Tipulidae; genus Nephrotoma; species Nephrotoma appendiculata. The sequence continues at coordinate 39,528,974 of OX371223.1, forward strand.
CCGGAATTTAATTTTTAGGATTTTTTTTTTGCTTTTTTCTCTTTCACAAGGGAAATTATTTGTTTTATTATTCGGGAATTCACAGAAAATATACGTTTCTTTTCTTTTTTTCTGTTTTATGCATTATTATATTATTTTGAATTGAATGTGTAAAGTCGTATTACATAGTTAGGTTAGTGAAATATTGAATATATATATGGTGAAAAATTCCTGAAATCACAAATTTTTGGAAGTTATGTTTGAATTTCATGTTTTTTATATTTTCAATGTATAGTCTTGATTAAAAAAATAAGTTTGTGGAAAAAATTTTTTTTTTGTTGTTGTTAAAGATACAGGATGTCAAATTTTGGTAAAAATGATGAACATGATGTTGTATATATGGCTATAAAACGAAAACTAATTATCCGATACTTATAAACCTGGACTCATTTTAAAGATAAATGAATAGGGATTCTAAACAAATTATAAAATTGGTACCATGTTTCAACTCTTCCTATTCAAAATGGCCGCCAAAATAGTATTTTAGAATTTTCTCAAAAACCTATTTTCTTTTTTTTTTAATTCTTCCTCATTTAATTCTATTGAACACACCAAAAAATTGTACTTGTGTTATTTTTTGTTTTCTTGCAAAAGGCATTTAAGTAAAGAGATCTACCAATTTTTGTATTTAAAATCAAATTTTAATGTGGTATTTTTTATTTTGCAAGGAAACAAAATATCGCAAGTCCAATTTTTTGGTATATATATTTTTATTATTATTATTTTTGTTATTATTATTTTTATTATTATTATTTTATGAAATTTATTACAAAATAAATAAAGAAATTTAAAAGTATTTACTCAATCAAAATTTACATATTACATAATGTTCACTATTTGAATATTTTTTACATTTGAACTTGCTTTCTCCTGAAGGTATAATTGCGTGAAATTCGCGGGTTCCTTTTATTGTTTTCAAATTCCCTAGTCTAGTCTCCAGTTGAATTTGTTTTAACTTATATTCAGCATCTGAGCAAAATTCAAAAATCATATCAGTTTTCAAAGTTTGAGCCCATTTGAAAAATTCTTCAGCATTAGTTATGGTATCATCATTTTCTTTGGTGAGACTGGCTCTGGACGCCATTCTCTTAATAGTACCTCCTAGTCCATCGCATGGTCCTTTTCCATGAGCAGTTGCATGAAAATGCCACTCACAATCACTCCAAAATCCTCTTTCTGTTTAGTTATATTCATAAAAACTTTTTTGTGTTTATAATGTGTTACTGCACCATCAGTAACATAATAAATTTTTGATAAATCCGGAATTTTTGTTTTCAAAAATTGCAATAATTTTTCTATGAACACGTAAACTGCTACGGCGTCATGATAGAGACTTTTCACTTTCACTCCTACTCGAAATATTCTCGTCACTGCGTGTTGATAATGTCTCCGGGGTAACAGGTGAATCTGATGAATCAGTAACGGGTGACACTTCGCTTTCAATTTTCTGACGTTTAGAAGATACCAGGTAACACGTTGTACAAATCGATGAATCTTCATTTATTTCAGTCGAGCGCGGCAAATGACTTTTAATATGTATAATCAGAAACGTTTCATAAATTTTTCGAACATTTCGTCTCAGGATTCGATCCAAAAGGTTATATTCAGGTACAGAAAATAGTGATTAAACCTAACAAAATAAATGAGTCATGACAAAATTTTATTATTCTACTAATTACTTTAGGGGCTATCTATAAACTACGTCACGCGTTCAGGTACAGAAAATACGCTTAATCCTAACAAAATAAACGATTCATGGCAAAATTTTATTGTTCTACTAATTGCTTTAGGGGCTATCCATAAACTATCTCACATTTTTATGAGGGAAGGGGTATCGATTGTTGTGACGTGTGTCGCTGTAGGAGGAGTTTAGTTTTATAAAATGACAGATTGTGACGTGACGTCACGTGACAACGTGTCTAAATATAATTACACCAGTCACTTTGATAGGATAAACATTCAATATAACAATTTGCAATCAGAAGCTATTGTTCCATCAACAAGATAGCGTTGAAAATCGCAAAAAATTTTAATCAAATGGAATAATTTTGCTAAATAAACACGCGTAGACGCAAAACGCTGAAAGGAAGTTAAAAATGATCAAACCTAGGGTGATGTAATTTATGAACGATTTGTGAACTGAATAATTCTAAACAGTTAAAAAATTGCAATACATCCATCGCACAATGGGAAACCTTTAAGTCGATATATATATTATAGCCGAAAATGCTTTGTTGATCGTGAAAATAGTTGAAAATAAAAAATACCACATTGACTTTGATTTTATATACAAAAAATGGGTAGATCTTCATACTCAAACGTCTTTTGCAAGAAAACAAAAAATAACACAAGTACAATTTTTTGGTGTGTTCAATAGAATTAAATGAGGAAGAATTTAAAAAAAAAAAAAAAAAAAAATAGGTTTTTGAGAAAATTCTAAAATACTATTTTGGCGGCCATTTTGAATAGGAAGAGTTGAAACATGGTACCAATTTTATAATTTTTTTAGAATCCCTATTCATTTATCTTTAAAATGAGCTCTCGTTTATACGTATCGGATAATTAGTTTTCTTTTTATAGCCATATATACAACATCATGTTCATCATTTTTATCAAAATTTGACACCCTGTAACTTTAACAACAACAACTACAATTTTTTTTTTGTACTACAGTTTTTTTTAACAATTACTACACATTCAAAACATAAAAAGTAAAAAAGGACCCCGCACAAAACGTATGGAAATTGAATTTCGGTCAAATGATTTGAAATTTTCAGAATAGTTTCTTCAGGTCATGCTGATTAAAAGTCCACAAAGTGCCTAGATGCTGTTGAAGCCGAGTTTTAAGCGATGGAAAGTTGAAAAACTTCATTATTATACGCATCATAATACGCATCATATTTTTCCGCCGTAAAATGTAAAATAATTGGAAATTTGCATTACTTTTTTTTGTATATTTGTGTTTTTTGTTTTTATTTAAATATATGCACCATCTGGTTGTAATTTGTTTGTTTGTGCGATTTTAGCATCGTCCGTCCCACGGATCTCGACATTTTTTTATTTCTTGTGGGGCTGTGTAATAGGTTCGTGCCGCGTGCATGAGCGAGTTTTTCAACTTTCCATCGCTTAAAACTCGGCTTCGATAGCATCTAAGCACTTTGTGCCCATGGAGACTTTTAATCAGCATAACTTCAAGAAACTATTCTGAAAATTTCAAATCATTTGACCGAAATTCAATTTTCATACGTTTTGTGCGGGGTCCTTTAAACACGACTTCCGGTTCCATATAACACATTTTTGATTTCACGTATTTTTCGCCATATAAATATATATATATATATATATATATATATATATATATATATGTATATATATATATATATATATATATATATATATATATATATATATATATATATATATATATATATATATATATATATATATATATATATATATATATATATATATATATATATATATGTATATATATATATATATATATATATATATATATATATATATATATATATATATATATATATATATATATATATATATATATATATATATATATTAGTATTTAATTTGATGATAGTAGTTCAATACCTTATTAATAATAAATTAACACTAATTAAAGAAAATATTAACTTTAATAAATCCATAAATAAATATTAATATGGCTTCGACTAGCTTAAAGAACCAACAAAGAGGAAAAGAAATGTGTTATCCAATCAGTGATAAAATAGAAATTATTAACAGATTGAAAATATGACATTTAAAGTAATAGCAGCTCTCTTCTATTTTATGCGGGCGATTTTTGTGTAAGAGAAGTGAAGGAATGGCAATAACTGGCCCCAACATCATAGAAAAAGCTAAATCTTGACGCTCTAAAAGTTTCTGAGCAGTGTGTATTTTCGAATGGTTGGTTAGCTCGTTTTAAATCAAGGCACGGTATTCGAAAATTTGATATTTTAGGTGAAAAGAAATCAGCAGATGAATCGCAGCAAGCGATTACTGCACAAAACTTAAAGAAATTGTAGAGAAATATCATCTCACTCGTGAACAGGTTTATAATGCTGATAAAACCGGGCCATTGTAGCGATGTTTACCAAATTATACTTTAGCTGGAGCAGCGGAAGCAGCTGCTACTGGCTTCAAACATAACAAACAACGGATAACAATGCTTGGTTGTGCAAATGTAGCTGGAACGCATCAGTTTGGAATTATTGATTATTGGCAATTATGCTCGACCAAGAGCATTGAGAAATATCAGAAGCTTACCGGTAATAGATAAATCCCAGTCGAATGCTTGGATGAGCTAGAAATATTTCATGACTGGTTTAAACGAAATTTTGTACCATCGGTTAAATCGCATTTCACAACCTTAGATGGCACACACAAACAAAAATGTTTGGTATTATTAGACAATTGTAGAGCTCACACTTCAACAAGTGAGCTAGTATCAGATTGTGGAAATTTCATTGTTTTGTGCTTACCACCCAATGTGACATCTTTAATTCAACCGATGGATCAAGGCATAATTCAGAATTTCAAATGTCAATTTGAAAAACAGTTTTTAAGAAAATTGATTGCTGTTGATTCAGTGAAATCGTTCCAACAATCTTTATAACATCAAAGATGCAATATTTAAAGCAGATTTTGCCTGGACTGAAATAAAATGTTCAACTTTAGTAAATGGCTGGAACAAATTGTGGTTTATTGATAATCAGACAAAAAGTAACAACAATGCTCTCTCCCTCTCTCTCTCTCGCTCTGGCATTATATCCGGCACTATATTCTTATTTTCATTTTGGATAATGAGTGCTTAATTCATTGATCCTAAACCAGCCGTGAAATATTTTCCTTGTCACCACCGGGAATCGAACCCGGGACCTCCGGTCGCTGGAGCAAGCATGCTGACCACTTTGCCACCGGGGCGGTACAACAACGCTTCTTACGATTAAATTCGCAAAATCTTGAATTCTAATGCAAAACAATTTGTGGTCATTCAAGAGCACAAAATTGCTGACTGGTTGCATATCGATGATAACACAGAAACTATGTAAACTTTTACGGATGAACAACTTCTCGAAAGTGATTTAAATTCCAACGCAGCAGAGAAGTTAAGCTCTAATTCTGATGAAGACGTACAGGTAGCTGATAAAGGTATCACTTGGCAAGAAGCAAAAGCTGGTTTGACGACATTTTTCAAATTTGCAGAACAATACTCGCAGTATTCTGCTCAAGAAGTTATATAGATTTATGTCATGCAGAACAATTTTCTTGTGAAGAAGTCTACCAAACAGCTAGATATAAGATCGTGGCTTTTAAAAACCCATGAAGTTTGACGTCCAATAATCACAAAGTCTGAATTTTTTGATATTTGCACTGAACAATACTGAAATCAAGCAAATTCTCGTAAAATTTCTAGTTTTAATGGAGCATTCATTTATCTGGAATGCCCTCATCCCCAAACATTGCGTATAATAGGGCTTTTTAGGGTATGACGTTGTGATAATTTTTGTGTCCAAAAATTACTAAAGAGTTAAAGGACTATGCGATAAGTAACAGCGCATCCCCAATAGAATTCCTTTTACTTTTTCGTTACAGAAGAGTATGAAACAAACTTGAGAAAATATTTTTTTTTTGTAAACACGTGAAATTTTTTGGCTGACGAAAACAATTTTAACTACTATCTTAAGTTTTTCGAACCATACTAATTTTATTTTATTTTTAATATTTTCCGCCATTATGTTATGTTTATTACTTTTTACCAACATATCTGCCACCTACAGTTCAAAAAAGAAACTGTCGACACAAATTTAATGCATTCCGATACACCTAGAGTACCATGCAGTACTGTTTGATACGTCATTAAATTTTTTGTTGACAGTGTCTTTTATAAATTGTTGATGGCAGCGATGGCTTTAAAAGTACCCAACAAGCCACAATGACGGAAAACATTAAAATAGTATGCGGTTCAAAAGATGTAAGAGATTGGACGTAATTTTTTTCTTCAACTAAAAAAATTTAACTTTATATGTATTTGATGTTTATAATGAAAGGTTTAAAGCATAATTTAATAAAAATAAACATAATAATTTAGTTCTTTAATGACGTTTCACAAAAACAAAAATGAAAAAAAAACTTTCCTTTATTTGACTTTACTGCTATCTATAGTAAAAGATCGGAATCGTAGGCGTAATGCTACGTCATATTGCAAAAATGTTAAAGCAATGAGACCATTGATATTTCAGGTGCATTGCTAGTACTTTAGTACTCTAGATGCGATGCAGATTTCGGCAATATTGCGAATGGTAAATCTGGAAAAATCTAGAGGTCGAAAACTTTGAGAATTATTATACTTTATGTTACTACGTCACATACAATAATAACGGAAAACAAACATTCGGATTTGTGATTTGTGGGTGAAAAAACCGAATCTTAAATATTGAAAGCTAAATTAATACTTAAGTTAGTGTTAAATTTTTTGGTTTACTTATGTAAATATTATTATTTTACTTTTTTTAATTTTTCTATTTTTCAGCTGAAGCCATATAATGCCCGCCGAAACCATATAAAACTAGTCGGAACCATGCCAGCCAGAACCAAATCAGCTATAGCCCAAGTAGCACAATGCGTCAGCCGGTTTGACGTCAGCCAGAGTCATAATAGTATCAGCCGTAATAATTAGAGGGTCACAATGAGCAGAATGCGCTTAAATGATTGTGCAGCATTTAAGCTTTTAATCGAAACCATAACGAAGTCAGCCGGAACCAGTATAATAACAGAACCATAAGAAGCCAGTTGGAAACCTGCGAGCCAGGACCAAACCAACTAAGGAACAAGTAACTCAATGCATTGTGCACTAGCTGATATTTAGCCGGAATCAGAGTTGTGTCAACGGGAGCCATTAACTTGCAAAAAGAGAAAAATTCGCTTAAATGGTTGTGCAGCATATAAGCTTTCAGTCGGAATTACTACACTGTCCGCAACTGTTTAAAGCAAGCTGAAACTAGAGTTTTTTGAAATAATGCGAGCACGAAATGCGATGCATCCGAAACCATGCCAGCCGGAATCAAACGAACTACGGCACAAGTACGACAATGCATTTTGCACTACCTGATTTTTCACCCAGAACAAATAGTTAGCCAGCCGAAAATATTAAGGCCAGCCGGAACCAAAGTTTTATCAACTGGAAACATTTGGAGCTTTTTTTGGATTTACTATTTTTCTCGCCACGATTGAAGTTTCACAAAAACAAAAAATACAAAAAACAAATTTTTCTTTATTTTACTATACTGTCTATGATATCTATAGTGAAAGATCAGAATCGCATACATAAAATGACGCCATGTAGCAAATTTTTAAAAGGAATGAGACCATTGGTATTCTAGCTGCACTGCAAGTACTCTAGGTGCGTTGCACACTCACACATACACACAGAGATTTTTAAAAACAATTTGTTATTACTTTGGCGATATAGCGAATGGTAAATCTGCATAAATCTTGAGGTCGAAAATTTTGATGATCACTATACTTTATTTTACTACGTCACAGAAAAAAATAAATGAACAACGAAAACAAACAGTCTGTGAAAGTAATGTTAACATTGGGAACTTCACAACAGACGGTTTTTGCGATTTGTGTGTTGCAAAAACCGAATCGTAAATAATGAAAGCTAAACTTTATTAATATTCTTAAGTTTATTTTAAATTTTTTGTTTTACTTTTTTCAATTTTATGAAAGCTTTGTAAATAATTTTTAATTACCTAAACTAAATTCGCCTAAATTCCCAACACAATATTGCTTTTGCCGACTATTTGGACTTGTTAATTTCAAATTTTTATTAATTTTGTCGTTTTGGCATTCGTTAATAAAATAAAATAAATGACAAGGTAATACATATATTTGAAAACACTACAAATTAAATGAAACAACATAATTGTACTTGCATATATGTATATGTAAATGCAAGTATATTTTTATTTGTATAATATATGGATATATTATTAGTAAATAATATCGATCAATCAACACATTTATATGTGTTTCCCTCTACACGTAATCGCGAGTAATGCGATATTTAATTATTTGTCGCCTCACCACGATTAAAACTATTACAATAATGACCAATCCAATCAGAGCACTACCTAATCCATAACAAGTGCTTTTTGTAAACGGCAAACCCCCATCAAGTTGCTGTTGCTCAGGAACATATTCCGAATCGTCTAAATGATAAACGAAACAATTATTTTTTGAATAAATTAGAACTACACACAAGTACGCATACCACATAAATTTTTATACTCGTCACTACATTTATTAACACACTTTGAACACGGTATCCCGTTCGTGTACAATTCATTGTTAAGATTTCTTGCATGGGTATCAATCCCAGTTTGATTTAATCGATTTATGTAGCATACAATTTTATACGTATCGTAGTTATCGTAAACACATCCAATTCGATTAAACTCTGCACGTAACAAACCTCTCCGGGAGCCACTGAAAATTTCATTTTCGACATTTTTCATTATGGCATTACTATCATCAGTAACAAATTCTTCTTTTTCGAGTACGAATTTTTTGGTTAATGAAATGTCGGTGCACACATTTTCATTAAGTAGTTTGGCTTTAAGTAGTTCCGCGTAATCCGTTGACGATCTTACTACTCGTAAATTTGAACCGATGGGTAGCCCTTTAAAATTACCCGCCGCCACATCATTACGAACTTTATTAATCACCGATACAATCACTTCAGTCTCGCTGAAAATGCGATATTGGTCTGAGCTCCTATTTCCAAGATTTTGACATAGTGGATGTGTGAGATTGTGACACACTTCCCGTTCAATATCACAATAGTTTGTGTTAATGGCATCGATTGTTCTATTGCACGCCGCAAAAACGGTTATTATCCATATGAAGAAATTTATAGGAAACATTTAGTTTACGTCTGCCTTCACGAATATCTTCACAAAAACTAAAGTAAATAGAATTAAAATAAGAATTACATGTCGTTTTGATATATAAACGACGATCAACAAATAATTGATCATTGATTAATTTTTATATGTATTTGATTATGTTATGCAAATAAGATAGCTACGTATCTGGACAAAATGTGAATTTGTTAATTTTTTTAGCGAATATGTGGAATATCTAAGTAGGTAAACTATGTGGCTTCCAGCACAAAAACGCGTGTATTTTCTTATGGAGGTATCAAAACCCAAAAATCCGCCATCTTGGATTTTAATGCAAAGAATGTGTCGCGAATAGAAGTACTCATAAAAGAAGAAATATACTTGTACAAGAAAAACCAAGAAATATTATTTTTATAAGCCAGTGCGAAGCTGGCGCCGCTCCCAATATATTAGTTTTCGGTACTACACATTGAGCGACACAGTGCACGAAACAGTTTATTTTATTTATGAAAAATATTTCAAAGCAGAAATTCTAGATTTGCTTTCACCGCTGTACGTACAAAAATTTTTTATTTTTGTTATTTGGTTCTCGATCTTCGTTTCGTTTTTACTGCGATATGTAGAGAATATAAAAAACTAGCTGTGGTAATTAATATGTATATGAATAATTGTGAAAATGTGAAATGTGTTTTATGAATGGGTATGAAATATGATGGTTATAATATAATATAATGGTTTTGTTATTGTAATTTAGAATTTCTATGAAGATGAATGAAAGCAACTTTTTCTGTATCTAAAATAAAAAAAATGTTCTTGTGCCGTGAATCGTGTTATACATCGAGTACATTATCAGATATTATTAAGATACGAGTATTATATAATATGTAGTTATTGAGCGTTTTTAATTCAAATTAAGTAAAGATGTCGTTATGTTTTTTAAAATAATATTTTTATTTCTAACCGACGTTTCAAATACTAATTTGATCTTCAGGTTTTTTAAAATATGTATTTGCACAAAATTAATTTTCAAACTTAAAAATATTAATAATGTTGTAAATTAATTAAACATTTGTAAGTACTTCAGTTTAAGAATTTAACAGAAAAAAATACTCTTAATACAAAAATGTTTAATTCATTTTTAATACCTATGTGATTTTATATTGTTGCCCTGAACATAACTACTATTTTCACACATTTGGCGTAAAGGTAAAAGTTTAAAAATTGTAGTTTCTTAAGTCCGCTATCTTCTTTGCTATCTGTAATGTCATATAAACGTCCTTATGATGGTAACACGATATTAAATCATGACTGAATGATAGATCACGAACAAATTCAATCATCTCATCAGGCCATGGCGACTGAATATTACTACGAAATGATTACATTTTGTGTTCTATATATGTAGAACAACCGTGTAATCGTAACTCTAGTGTTAATGAAAAATTATTTGTGAACTCACTAAATTTATTCTTACAAACTTTCATCTCATTCAATTTTTTATTAATTTTACTGAATTAATTAAGTAATTCATAACGATATCGGAAATATCGGCCCTTACTAAGACCATTTTATATGTTTTTCTTCGGGTAACATGAAATATATTGTTCTACACATATAGAACACAAAATGTAATCACAACGTAGTAATATTCAGTCGCCATGTCCTGATGAGATGATTGAATTTGTTCACGATCATGTCAGATCGAAACTGGATATCACTTCTGTTACAAAACTTTATCGAAAGTTTAAGTTTCAATTAATTTAACCGATGAAATTTGCGCGATTCATAAACAAAAAACTTGTCTAGAGGCCTAAGTAGCAGCCAGAAACGAAACGATAGCATTAGTTACCCGCATTGCTAAGAAATAGCTCTAAGTTCGAAAAAAAAGGATTTTACTTCCCTTCCTTTCATTCCAATAAAATTAAATTAAACTATAAACAACTTGCAAGAAATCATTTTATAATTAAATTGTTTAACCTAAATTAAAATGATAGCTACAATCCAAAAGGCCAATATTCTCGTATTTCAGAAGTTTAAGAAAATTTAGTTTTGAAGACCATAGAGACAAACAACCAATAAATATTGATATAAAATGATCACCGTTTTACTTTTTAAATTGGACCAATGTTGTCCTAACCAAACTATTTTTACATTTTGGAAATATCAGTTTGGTCTAAACTAATGAACATCCATCGGGGTTGCAAGCGTAGCAAATCCACCGTTAGAAATACAAGCGGTAATTCGATAAAAACGTCAAATAAGACACTCAGTTTCAGGAAACATAACAAATTTCAGGTACTAATAGTTTTCAGCCACAGGTCTATCGGGAAAAATGGTCTAATTTTGGGATACGTTGCATAATAAGATTGTCCATTCGAACAAACAGTATATATGTATATGTATGTGAGAACGACAGACCTCTTAGTGGGTTTTAATATACAAAGCTTATCTTATATCCGTCTTACTCTCTTTAGATCACATTTATTCGATTGACATTTCCTGTTTGAGGATCAATTACCAACATTTAAGATACGGGTTTGGAATTATACATCAGAAAAATCCATTTTCGAGGCAGCGTCAAACAAGTACCATGAAATTCAATATACATCTTGCTTACGAGTATACCACACGATATAATCAATGACACTAGGCGGCTTTAGAATTTCACCAATTCAAAGGAAAAAATGTAACGGCTATTCTTTCTTCGAGAAGTATGCATGGTGATTATTCTTCGATAATCCTAAAATTATTTCTAACTTGTTTGCGGTTTTTTCAGTCAATTGTTTTTGAATAATTTTTCCGGACACGACGAAGACTAGTTTAAGTATATGATAACAGTGCTCAGACATATTTTATTTCCCATCATATCAATTATTGATACCATAGTAGATAACTTAAGGATGGTTTTTCATAGTACTCTGAAGATTTGCTTTCAATTATCTTGAAAAAATGCTTTAGCAGTTAGCTCAACCACTTACAAAGTTTTTCAAATCTTGGTTTCAGTTTTAATTTTCTCTTTTTTTAATTTGAAAGTATCTTAAACGATGTTGAACGCGTAATTGACGTACACTAAGTAACGAGGTTGAACGCGTAATTGAGAACTCGGCAATTTACCAGTATATGTAAATATGAAACTGGAATTTACCAATAAGGCGCAGTTTATTGGTCAATGTATCCTTTTGATAAACCAAGTCATTGGCACCATTGATTCCTTTTCACATCTGTCAACCACATCCAATTCGTAACTATACTAGTCCCAGATAGAAACGCATGTTTTTTACGTGTTAAAAATGTCGAGTTTTGTGCCTACATATTACGATTTGCGGAGGTAATTGATTTTTTGTTATCGTTTGAAGAAAACTGTTGTAGAATCACATCGAATGCTTGTCACAGCGAAGACCATGCTCTTGGTAAATTCACATCGAATGCTTGTCACAGCGAAGACCATGCTCTTGGTAAATCACATTGCTATGAGTGGTGTAATAAATTCAAAAGTGGTGATTTTGTCGTGAAAAACGAAAAATGTGGAAGACCACCAAAAAAGTTTGAAGACAGTAAATTGCAAGCATTCTTGGATGAGGATAACGCTCAAACGCAAAAACAAATCGTAGAACAGAAGAATGTGTCACGAGAAGCCGTCTCCTTACGTTTAAAAGCCATGTCAAAGATCTAAAAGCTGGGAAAATGGGTTCCTCATAAACCGAATGAAATGCAACACGAAAATAGAAGACCCACTTGCAAAATATTGCTCGCCAGATACAAAAGAAAGCCATTTCTATATCGAGTTGTGACTGGCGATGAAAAATGGATCTATTTTGAGAATCCAAAGCGCAAAATGTCTTGGGTAGATCTGGGACAACCATCGACATCGACTGCAAGGCCAAATCGCGACAATGCTCTATATTTGGTACGATCAGAAGAGTGTGATTTAGTTTGAGCTGCTAAAAACTGGTGAAACCGTAAATACTGAACGCTACCAACAACAAATGATCAGCTTCAATCGAACTTTGCGTGAAAAATGAGCAGAATATGATAAAAGGCAACACAAAGTGATTTTGCTTCATGATAATGCACCATCACACAAAGCAAACCCGATCATAGGAACGTAATTGGCAGCACTTAATTGGGAAATACTTTCACATGCAGGTTACTCGCCAGACTTGGCTCCGTCCGATTATCACTTATTTGCATCGATGAGGCATGGGCTTGCTGGGGAGCACTTCGTTTCCTACGAAAATGTACGAAAATGCTTGGATAACTGATTTGCCTCAAAAGAAAAATAGTTTTTTTTGGTTTTTTTGGCGTGGCCTGAAAGGTGGGAGAATTGTATAATGGACAATTCTTTGAATTAAATACTCTTAATCATTGTCATACGATGAACGTGTACTTTTTACTAAAAATTCCGTTTCATATATACTCACCTGGTATATATACACATACGGACGATATGAAAATGTATGAAAGGTAAATTTCAATTTCGTTAGTATATGGTGTACAAAGATTGACCTCGAGCTAAACATCTCAAAGTGTCAGTTTGTCTTAACATATTATCGAATATTATCGAAAATGCTACATTAACATCGATCTTGTTATTAGAGTTTCATCCGTTAGAAATTTGGGTTACATGTGACAATGGATTAAGCTTTCGGATTAAGATGATTATATCATCAATAGAGTGAACTCGATGTTTGGATTGGTTAAGAGGAGGTCTAAAAATCAAAAATCTTGCTCGACGTATGATAAGTGTGGTCCACTCATCACGATGTCCACATAAATAAAATCAAGGTAATGCAGCGTATAGTTTACCTCGTTTTGCGCTACAGAATAACCTAGGGAGGACAATTTTAACAATTTGAACATCTGTAATATAGTATAACCAAAATCGTCGAGCTGAATGTGGCTGGAATTGAATTGTAGTTGGAAAATGTTTAACTTATTCGGACTTTAACCCCATATAGGTCATTATGCTAACTAAGGTTGATGTACTAAAACCAAATTTTAACTTCTATGGAACACTTCAGTTCATATTTTACATTTTAATCAATTATTTTATTGATTTCATTTAGTTTAGCAGCATAATAATGGTATTGAGGCGCCTTATTCTGGAATAATGGTATTCACCCTTTATTTGATATATTATAAAGACATTTAGTTAGTGTGATGAAGTGTAATTAATTTGTAATGAATTCTAGTTCAAGAACCAACCAAATGTCATATCTGTATCAAACATAAAAATTATTCGCGGCGTTAACTTAAGTTTAAGCTAAACCGACCACCCGTTTCTCGAAAACATTATTTGAACCAAAACATTATTTACAACTAATAAATTAATATTTTTTGGAAATAGATCCAATATTGAGTTAAAAACACAATTTTTTTAACACAAGTCCGTGATCATTTCCTTTTCAACATTTTTCAATTCATTATGTTTTTCGTCGTCATAAGGGGATTGGGAAACTCGATTAATGTAAGTATCTATAACGTGACGAATTGAACTAAATAACAATATAACTCTTGATTTAAGTGGTTACAAACAGTCACATGTTCGAGTACATCTATAGTAGCTGTAGTTTTATTAAGCGATAATTATTTTATTATGCGTCGATGTTGCCGGATCGAATATTTCTCCGATACTGATTAAAAATTACGGCTGATTAAACGGCGTCACACGGCATAAAACGATATTGAACAGCGATACCGAAACAATAAGCGTGAAAAAATTGTTCTTTGGTGGAACATATCAGTGTGCTCCTTTATTCCAGTTTCACGGATTGGTAGCCTGTTGTACAAATAGTTCCTCGTTCCCGCTACTTAACATGAAGAACAGACGCTGATGCAGTATTCGTCATAAGGCACTATATAGGCTTCTCATTTTATGCATTGTGTCAATCGAGAGGCAGTCATCACTTTACTTTCTTCATTCTTTGTTAATACACTTATTAAAAATTAGTACTTATTCTTTCTATATTAGTACTTCAAAGAATATACATAATAAGAAAATTCAAGCGCGAGCATCAAAAAACTGGAATAGCGCCATGCGGCCAATAATGAAATTACACATTGAGCGACACAGAACGAAATAGTTTTTTATATTTACGAAAAAATAACCAAACCCAAAAACACACATTTATTTTCTTCGCTGTACACACAAAAAAAGAAAATATGTATTTTGTTTTGATAATAATAATAATATAATAATAATAATGATAATATATATAGATATTTATCGTTTAAAAAATTTGGCTTATTTCACACTAATTGATAATTATTAATCGTGATAGTTTTTAAAATTAAGCATATCACATAATACACATATTATACAAATTTATATTAAACCAAGTGATAATTACAAACACAACAATTGGTTTAAGACAATAATTATTTCCATTATCATAATTAATTGTCTTATGTTTGCACTCACACTTACATATACCTATATGCAGTTCTCGAAGTTTAATACATTTTATAAAATTAAAATAGTAATTCTCACACATTGATGTTTGCACCATAAAAGCGAAACGAAATAATAACGTAAAATAAATTAACAATTGTCTGATGATATTTTAATAATATTTTTTAGAATCTACATGAACCTAACAAGTCTGCTGTGCAGAGAAGTATGTATTTGTAATAGCAAATTCTTTCGAAACAAAATTTTGATCTTAGATCAATAAAATGACTGGCAATGCAATATATTTCAATGACATTTTTACCAAATTTATTGCATTATCAGTCATTTTTTTGATCTAAGATCGAAATTTTGTTTCGAAAGAATTTGCTGTAAGAGAGCTGTAAAATAGTAATATTAATAGAACGTGAACTTTCATGATTAAAACAAAATACATACGTCAACATATAAAACGATAACGTTTTATATTTGGAATGTATGATTCTTATATATAATGCAATGAAGGAAAATCAACAACTGTGTAAAAAAAAAATGTCAAACAGCTGATTTTACTATAACCTAATTTCTAAAGTATATACAAATATGTGCAAATATAGAATAATATTATTATTCGATAAACGCCTTTACACGAATGAATGTGGAATACCACCAAAAAAGTTTGAAGACAGTAAATTGCAAGCATTCTTGGATGAGGATAACGCTCAAACGCAAAAACAAATCGTAGAACAGAAGAATGTGTCACGAGAAGCCGTCTCCTTACGTTTAAAAGCCACGTCAAAGATCTAAAAGCTGGGAAAATGGGTTCCTCATAAACTGAATGAAATGCAACAGGAAAATAGAAAACCCACTTGCGAAATATTGCTCGCCAGATACAAAAGAAAGTCATTTCTCCATCGAGTTGTGACTGGCGATGAAAAATGGATCTATTTTGAGAATGCAAAGCGCAAAATGTCTTGGGTAGATCTGGGACAACCATCGACATCGACTGCAAGGCCAAATCGAGACAATACTCTATATTTGGTACGATCAGAAGAGTGTGATTTAGTTTGAGCTGCTAAAAACTGGTGAAATCGTAAATAGTGAACGCTACCAACAACAAATGATCAGCTTCAATCGAGCTTTGCGTGAAAAATGAGCAGAATATGATAAAAGGCAACACAAAGTGATTTTGCTTCATGATAATGCACCATCACACAAAGCAAACCCGATCATAGGAACGTAATTGGCAGCACTTAATTGGGAAATACTTTCACATGCAGGTTACTCGCCAGACTTGGCTCCGTCCGATTATCACGATAAACGCCTTTACACATGTTTTATAAGCGTTTTCCACTGATGAGTATAAGAGAGCGTAGTTTAAATCACAACAAATTAATTTAATGCAAATTTTATGTTTATTATATGTAATAATATTTGAACAATTCTCAACAATGACTAGAAAATATTTTATTTATCCGCTACAACTGCAGCTACATCCTCTTTCATACTCGTACATACAACTATGATGGCCAATTTTACTTTTATGTAGTAATAACGTATACAGCTTTACTCTAGATCAATGTAACAAAAAATGTTATCAAATTTATATAGTATGTTTAAAAAATCATAAAATTATAAAAGTAATTAAATAGTGTAAAAATTGCACTTTTTTTTAAATTATACAAATTTAATGATAAGTGGCAAAAATGTATAAACTTATAGCACATAAGTTAAAACAATATAACAATATATATATATATATATATATATATATATATATATATATATATATATATATACATGTATTATAAAATATAAAGCCATTTAAAGATATATAAAGTTATACAATTTATTAAAAGTTATAAAATTTAGTTGTAAGAATTATGAAAAGTTATAAAGTTTGAACAAAAAATATGTTAAAAGTTATAATAAATTTAAAAGTTATAAAAGAAATACGTGATAAACAGAATTAGTTATAAAAATTATTAAAAAGTTATAAAAAATTATAAATTTTAAAAATTGTAAAAAATCTTATTAAAAGTTATTTTAGTAACAAAAACCGTTATTAAATTTATAAAGTATTTGTACATTGAGTTTGAAGATTTGTTGTAATACTTAAATTACATAAAATTATACTTGCTCCGACTCGGAAGATCTTTTATTCTGTTGTCCTCTATTTAAAAAGTAAAATAACAAATTAAAATTTTATAAAATTAAAATAAAAAACCGGAAAATAAAAAAAAAATAAATTTAAACATAAAAAATATTAATTACAAACGAATCTTGGAAGTTAAAAAAATTAAAATCTAAAAATTTATTAAAAAATAAAAAAATATTAATTGAAAAATGCGCGCAATAATTACTGGTGGAAGTACTGCGTTCTTATAGTGGTGAGAAGTGGTATTGCATTAATTAACAGTAATAAAGTTGTGACATGTAGTTGTGAGATCTGGCTTAACTAGTTAGTAGTACTAATAATCATTTTACTGATAGAAAGTAGCGCTCTGAGTAGTGAGAATTGGTGTGTATTTGATTCACTAATTTACTATACATAATAAAGTAAGTTACTACTACTAGTGGTGTCTAATTAAATGTAATTAAAGTATATAAAACTTTTAATGTTTTTTAACCACTATACAAATTGAATGAAAAGTTACATAAATGTATAAAACTTATAGTATTTAAATTAAAACAGTTATTAAAAGTTATATAAAGACATTTAAAGCTATAGAAACTTATGAAATGTATTAAAAGTTATAAAAAATTAGTTGTAAGAGTCATGAAAAATTGTAAACTTTGAACAAAAAATATGATGTTGAAAGTTATAATGACTTTAAAAATTATAAAAAAATACGCTAAAAGTTATAATAAGATATAAAAATTATAAATAGTTATAAAAAATGATAAATTTTAAAAATTATAAAAAATGTTATTTAAAGATATAATAAGTAACAAAAAACGTTATTAAGTTTATAAAGTATTTCTAAAAAATTATAAAAAGTAAGCTACCTTTAAAATGGTTTCAAAAATTGTAAATTTTTTAAAAACTACGGGTCAAAAATTATAAAGTTTAAGAGTTATAAAGAGTTGTAAAATTTATATAAAAAATATGCTATTATAAGTTATAAAAGTTATTAAAACGTAATAAAAACAATAATAATAAATTTTGGAAAATAAAAAAAATGTTATTAAAATTATAATAAGTAACAAAAAATTAATAAATTTATAAAAATGTAGCAAAACCGTTATCAAATTTATAAAATTTGTTTAAAAAATCATAAAAAGTAGTAAACTGGTATAAAAATTATAAATTTTTTAAAAACATATACAATATTTATGAATAGTGACAATATCGAATAGTAAATTATTGTAGGTAATTAAAAAGGAGTTATTAAATATAATAAAAAAGTTAAAAAATTTATTGTTGATAAAGATTGGTTGTTGCTATTTATAATTGCACGATCTATGTACTTACAGCATTTATTTTTTATGTAACCGAGAGCTATTAATCAAATTTGATATAAATTATTTAAGATTTAATTGTTTTATGCTCGTTCTAGCATAATTCCAACCCCAAAATGTGACGTAGTCTTTGGTGTGTCTTTGAAACTGCATGATATATAATATAAGGGACTTAGGCTGTTTTCGAAACGAATACTTATTTGTGGAACCTAATTTATTCAAATAAGTATGCTGGCGAGGTAACATACTTTCTGTCTCTTTCTTGCAAGAAAATCTAATTTGGTTGTAATTTTTTGTTGATATTTACATGTGAATGTTTATTTTTTTTAGATTTAGGATGATATTTATAGAAAATAAATGGATCTTTGTTGACAGCAAAATATATAACATGATTAAAATAAAAATGCACAGAGCTCGATTATATAATTTCGTATATAAATTATAAAAACGTTTTGTAAACAGCGGAAATGTAAACAGATGGTGCGCAGTTTTTGTATTTATGTTTGGCGACAATAATCACCGATAAAGCTCGATTTATATTATCCGTTCCTTTCAGTTCCTTCATTTATCGTATCAGACAAAAAAAAAACATTGTTACATGTTTTTTTCATTGGAGTATTTATATTATCCGTTCCGTACTTGCAGGCTGCGTTATAGCAAAGTTACAAACCTTAAATAAATTATATTAATACACTTATTAAAAATTAGTACTTATTCTTTCTATATTAGTACTTCTATTCGCGACACATTCTTTGCATTAAAATCCAAGATGGCGGATTTTTGGGTTTTGATACCTCCATAAGAAAATACACGCGTTTTTGTGCTGGAAGTCACATAGTTTACCTACTTATCTAAATCGGAGTATGTTATTCACATATGAAGGGTTGGACACTCCTGATCAGTATTGTGCTGTGTTATTTACGCTGCGTAGTTAACTAATATTCTACATGAGTAGACATTATATGTAGACAATTAAAGAAATATGGCGTTGACTATGTAGAGAATGTAGACAATATGTCGATTTTGTTGGCAATAGACAAAATTCTATGATTTCTTTCTTAACGAAATCATTTCAAGGTGAAAACCTTTATTCTTACTCCACATTTGATAAACCTTCAGCTGTTTAGGACAATCGAAAATATTGAAAAACAAAAGAAACCTTTGTTAAAAAATTAAAACACAAAAAGTTGTTCAGACAAGGATACTTTAATTGGTCATACAAGTTTATTGTTAATAATCCTTATAGACGACCTGACCTCTATGGTCAGAAGAAACCAAATATCAATGACATTAAAAATCACCCACCTTGTATTACGCCTATCACACAATACTAAATTTTAATCTGGCAACACCAAACAATAGCTATGCGTATTTTTTTTGAAACATGAAGCTTGATTTAAAGCGGGCCAAATTGGAGCTTCGTCGCTTAGTAATGATGGCGGTGATAATTCGTGTATGTTCGTATTACCAACGCCACTTTTGTTTTAGTGAAACGAAGGTCATCTCGAAAAGTAGGTGCTTAACGCGTTCTACTTCAGTACCGAATAAACATTGGCATTGGCCTGTTAGTTTAAATATCTATAGGTATATATAGGCTTTAATCTTACCATGTCCAGAGATTACTTGGCTCATCGAGCTCGTTAGTTATATAATTTTAATTTGAGTCTTGCTTTAATATCTGGAATGGAGTCAAATGTATGCCTACAATTAACCGATTCATTCTACCTTCTTTGCAATTGGTCAATCACCATTGCCTCTATTTCAGATTTGTTTCTATATTGATTTTGCCCACGATCTGCAGCATATACAAAGTCACCTACTTCTTCTTAGGTGGTACAAGTCTTCTCGCTTTTTGATAGAACAAAAACAGCATCACTAGACACTGTTCGGTAGGCCTTTGTTGGCCATATCGTACCAACCAGCCGTTTTGACACTCTCGCCAGGGAGTGAAATAGCTTCTTAAACTTTTCACAGACTCTTAGAACGTGAGATATTAGCCTATACGTTCATCAAGGTCAAGTCTTAGATATCTCACAGACTTGACTATTTTTATGTTTCGGCTGTTTAAAGATATTGTTGGGGGTCGACAAGAGTCAAATTTGTCTTTTAGCTGCAGCATCTCTGTTTTCTCTGCAGCTAGTGATATTTTATTTGCTACACACCATTGGTTTATACTGTAAACAGCTCCACATGGGCATCAATTTCATCTATCGAATTAATTTCTGGAAGTGCTTCTGCATCATCTTAAGAGTCTACCAAGCGAATAGCAACCAGTGGTCGGTTTGATAACTTAAACACGATGGTCACTTGATGTACAACTTTCTCTTACACACCACCCAACTATCGAGCACTGCATAAGGTTACGTTGACTATTGTTAGGTCAATATTGGAGTTCCCATTAGACGAGAACTTCGTTGGGCTTCCCTGCAAATTCATTATGAAAAGGTTATTCCTAGGCACGAAGTCCTCCACTTTTTCCCGTTTTCATCTGTTGAACGGTTATGCCACATTTTATTTCTAGCATTGAATTCTCCAGTGATCACAAACCTTTTGGTGTTGACATGATAAAGAGCCTAGGATCGTTTCGATTTTGCACAGACGGTACCCGTTGATGCACTGTATTAGGAATAAATTGAAAATAGGTAGAATGTTCGTTGTTGCTGCTCGATTGTTCTTTTTAGTGCTACGTTATCGGTTTGTGACATCATAGTAAATAAATTTGTTGGTCGGTATCGAGATGAAAGTCATATCGTTACATCGTCACCATATGAGGGACCCTTCCTGCTAATTAAAATAACAACCGAAAGTTTATACAATCAACATAAACAACCGCATGGTTAATGTGTCTGTTGACTAACTTAAACCAGCATTAAGCAGGAATTGTGAACCAGAATCATCGCCATTAACGAATTAGCGAACAAGTAGCAGTCAGCACTTGCCACAGACCGAAGCGGAAAGTTGAACTACCCCAACGCTACCGCTAAACAGGGAGTACTGTAAATTTAATTTTGTTATGGTGGCACTACAAATATTTGAGAATTATTAACGTAGAAGTTCATATTATTATTTTTGTTCCATCATTTTAATACATATTTTTATAGCACGTCAGATTTAGGTTCGAGAAAATGACGTGAAATTAGATTGAAAACTTTTGTTTTATTTAAAAATATGTTGGCAGAGGCTAAATATCTTAGAAAAATTTCCATACCATCGTATGAGTTACACGTGAGTATTAATAGTTCAATCCATAAGAAACATTTTGGGAAATTTCAAAACAATTGCATAAGTGTGACCTGTGTACTAACAGTTAAAGCTATAGTCTCGTAAAATCTTTTGACGGACATGAATTTAATTGTGTGCTGAAATTGAACCTTAGTCCTTCTTACTTCTTCTACTAAGTGCCTTCTATGTGCCGAATGTTGTGTCGATTGGGGTTGATATCCCATATTACCAACCTGGATTGCAGCCCGTTCATAGTTTCCCGTACGGATTAACATATCAACCGATGCCAACGAATGATTTTAATCCAAATACGATCAACCCGATATATGGGAACGTATACCAAAAATTGGGTTGATAACCGTTTATCATAGCAATCCATTCCGTAATAGGAAGGACGTTATGTCAATTCCTCAGGAATATAACCCGTCATCGTCATTGTAAATAAGTTCTTTTAAATTTATCGGAAAATTGACAGTTTGAAGAATGCATAATGCTGGGACGACCGAGTTGTGATTTTTGAAGTTCTTTCGAAGCTTTTAGGACTTACAATTTATTGGATTGGCGGCGTTCAAGAAGTCTTTGGTAAGTGGCAAGAATTTTAAAATAAATTCTTCAGGATTTCCCGTCCCGTGGATTAACCATACGATGATTTGAAAAACCAGATATTCAAACCATTCTTGAATTGTAACGAGTTTCTGACCGCCATCAGAGGATACGTCAACTATAATTTTATAACCCAAAGAACCATTTCAAAATCAAAGAAGAAATCAAAATAAATGGTAAAGAGATTTTTTCATTTGTAGACCCTGGTAACAATCGAACCGTGTCAAACTGTTATTCCTGCAGCAGTAGACGTCGATAACATCACTATTTAGATGTTTTTGCCGTAGACGACGAATTTATTTCCGAAATTGTATTATTAAGCCGTGGCATTTTGTGTAAAGAAGGAAATCGACTTGTGATCGAAGGGGACCGCTGTCGTATCGCTTTCGCAAGAAGACCGATTGTCAAGAATATTGTGAAAGAATTGTTACAGAACGGCATTATTCAACCTTCTGATTCCCCGTACGCCTCGCCTATAGTCTTAGTCGATAAGGAGAATGACGAAAGTCGAATTTGTGCCGACTACCGGCAAATGAACAAGGTCGATGATCTGTTAGGATGTCTGTCTTGAAATAAATATTTGAGTACATTGTATATGAAAATGGGCTATCATCAGATTGAGGTGGACGATGAATCGAAGAAGTACACCACTTTCGTAACGACAGAAAGACATTACGAATATCATCGAATGCCTTTCGGTTTAATTAACGCACCAGCCGTATTTGAAGCCATGATGTCTAAACTTGTTTCTATAATGGACCCTGGAGAAGTGATTGTATACCTCGATGATGTAGTGATTCCGATTAAAACCATTAAAGAGGGATTGACACTGTATAGTCGTGTTCTTCACTGTTGTACGACAAGCCGGATTGATTTTTCGTCTGGATAAGTGTAAATTTCTAACAACCGAAATGACCTTTTTGGGGCACGAACTCAGTGACAAAGGAATGTTCCCCGAAGAAGGTAAGGTATTTGCTGACAAGAATTTTTGCAGCCATCGACAGTCACCGAAGTTGGACGTTTTTTGGGTCTCACCGGGTTTTTCCAAAAGTTTATTAAGAATTGTTCGCTAATTTCGATCCGGTCACCAATTTGTTACGGAAGTCCGAAGATAAAAACTTTTATTGGGGAAAAACGCAGCAACAGGCCTTTTTGAAGTTTATCGAACTTCTTTGTGATAAACCGTGTCTCACACTTTACGATCTCGCTACTCAACACGAAATACACACCAACGTCTCTAGTATTGGACTCGCTGGAGTCCTATTACAATCGGTGAGCAAAAGTACCACAGCTACGAATTAGAGGTTCTCGTCGTTGTGGGATCTCTTGATCAATTCCGAGTATATCTTCTTGGAAAACGATTTCATCTCGTCACCGACTGCTCTGCCATCGCACAAATAAAACAGAAAATGGAGATGGTACCGGGAATCGCAAGATAGTGGATGCGACTACTCAAATATGATTTTGAGACAATTCACTGACCAGGGATGGTCAGTGAATTGTCTCGTAGATCGCATGGCTCACGTTGTTGATGCGTTAAGTCGATCTTCAAACGAACCGAAGAGAGAAATGGAAGCTGCTGGTTCCATAATGAAAATTGGGATTGATCTAAACGTCTGGCTTCTTACCATGCAACTCGCCGTACTCAACAGATATCAGAAGTCCGACGATGAAAAACATTTGAGTAGAACTGAACTTGTCTAGGCGTAGTTTTGTCTAACTTCTATTTATATGCAAAAACAAGCAGCGTAATGACGACGTATTTGATAAAATTGTTTCCTTGTTATAGGCCTTGAATTAATTTTTTTGGGATATACATAAAATGATGAGGGTGAAATAATTTTCACAAATAATTTTTTTTTATTTACTACAATTATTATTTATATTTTACATAGCTCGCGTGCAAAACCCCTAAGCATATTTTTTAAGTGCAAATTATTCTCGTCAACTAAATATTCGCATTGCGTCATTATCCGTCCAATGAAAAATACAATAGGAAAATATTGTACCAGTGAGACATGTGCTATCCAATATTACATATATACGTTACATACGGACTATACATGATGGTAAATTTTGTACTTATATACTTAATACTTAAATGGCAGCCAAACAAAATACTTATTCACGAATGGCATATAAAATTTAATCGATTTGAAATTGATACCTTTTCCCATATGGATTATAAATAAACCAACTCCGCCGCACTTCCTGTTATCTAAAATAATTTTAAAATTTGGATCGATCTTTACAATTAAGGCGAGGGTTCTATTACAACCACAAATTTGTTTGCATCCCACAAATAAAATTCGTACAGTATACTGGATCAAAATACATAGAAAAACATTGATTAACAATTGTTTTTTATCGGTCATGTGGAAATCAATTTTCCACAGTTTTTCATCACAGTTTTATAACGTATATCCAAGTTTTATCTGTTTTGCCTGGTGTTGTTGTACTCTGTACATTTATATTCGTATAATATGGATAAAATGAATATCCCCAAATTGGCTGTTTATATTTAACATTAAAAAGCTACGTACTGGTTGGTAGATAGATGGGATACGATTAAATTGGATGAAATGGCAAATATTTGAGATAATATAATGTACCATATAGCAAAGTATCTATCTTTATGGTGCGTATGAAGTGCTTGTGCGGGTGTGTGTAGGCCGATAAAACGGTCAAGTTTTTAATGGCAATAATTTTTATGGTTGAAGTTTATTTTTGGGTGCTGCAAATTTCTTAAATTTTGACTTTATAGTTTTTTTTAATAATACTTGGATAAATATTGGATGTTAGTGTGATGAGTAGCACTTAAGTGGAAGATGGGAAGGTATAAACGTGTTAAACTATTTGATGTGCTTCAACATATGTATGGGATTAATTTATTATAGACGAGATGTTGCTTGAGCTCCAAACGTTCAATTTCATTAATTTGAATGCAAATAATGGCAGTGACAAGCTATTCACAAATATTTTTTAATAATTATACAAACTTCTGACCTTAAATAAACAGCTTTAGCACATAAGAACCGTTTCGTTTCATTCCGCTCCGAAAACTATGTGCTTATAGCTTTACTTTTTCATTTTCATAATTTTCTAAAGATATACTAAGCCAGTATGGTAAGCTAAGCCAGTATAGTTTTCAAATTCTTGGTTAGTCAATTTTTTAATTTCTGGCTTTGCAATTTAAAATCTTAGCTAATCAGCCCATTATGTACGCGGGATGAAGTTGGTATTCCAATTTGGTGTGTAATCTTGTAGAATTAGAATTATACCAAAAATTCAGAATGAAGTTGTGATGGTCTGGATGAAATCGATCTAAATCGACTTTGGTCGAATTTGAGTTTCTACGTGAATCTTAAACGTGTTTTGACTTTGATGTGTGGAGCTTGTCATTTCTTCTGTGCAAGTAGAAACTCGGTTTTGAAGTTGGTTGCATTAAAATATACTTGAACACATTCAAACCACCCCAATCGCAGAAGATTTAGGTGTTACTCATCCAAACAATATCATTTCGAATGCATGCAATGGTTTTGTTCAATTTTTCTTCTATGATATACCTCTCCCCCCCCCCCCCCCCCCTCCTCTCCTCATTTTATACTAATCGAAGTAAGGTTGTTTTAGCGTTGATGAGGAGGTTCTTGTCGTCTTATCTATCTCTGCCACTCGTCGATCGAGATACGTATGTCGTATTTGCAACCGAAAACATCATGATACACGTCGGCCCTATCGAATAATACAACAGAGTAGAGTGTTCATGTCACGGTAAAATCCGATAATAGTTCAACCAATTTATTTCAATCAATTTTACCAACAGTGGTTGGGTTAGTTGAAGACAAGTTCGGTCAAATGCGGATATATAGAGCCTTACTTGACTCCTAGTTCCAGTCATCATTCGCATCTGAAAACTGCGCCCGGTAAACATACATATTACAGGATTGACATCTGGCAATCTTATTACAGGAGGCTAATCAACTAGCCTACATAAAACTATACATAAAAATCATTTTAGAGGTGCTTCTTATTAGAAATTTGCCCACACAACTACCAAAAATGGAGGTTGGTATCGAAAATAAAGACTTTAAGAAAGATTCGAACTGAACAGGTCCTCAATTTGACACATCCGCTTCTATTGATTTATTAAATTGAGTTGACAAATTTTTTGAAATCTTAGAAAAAAATCAAAAGCGGTATAACACGGGTTGGACTTGTTTGCCCGAATTTCAAAATTCCGAAATCAAAATCCCGAATCACAAAATCCCGACTTTCAAAATCCAGAGTTTCAAAAGCCCGATTTAAAAAAGAAAAAAAGAATTCATGCGCCCGCGGTCCGACCGGCCGACCCTCGGGCGCCCGAATTATTATTTTTTTTTTTTTTTAAATAAGGTTTAAAAATAAAATGAAGAATCTCTACCATTGTTGTTACTCCCACTAATGCGTCATTTGTGGGTTGGGGTCGACCCCATCATTTGTGTAGCCAAAATGACATATGACATTATGATGGCTCACAAAAATCTACCTGAAACTAGCAGATTTTAGTTTTTTTTTATTTATAAATATGGAGTGATTTTAGTTTTCTGACATTAGTATTTTGAAACCGTATTACCGATACAGTCTATGGAGTTCCATTTGTGATAAAATAAATTTTATTAAATCGGTGAATAAGTGTTGTTTAGTAAAAATTTTTGTGAGAAATATTTAAATTTTTAAAATTATAAAAAAATATTAAATAAGATATAGGCCTCTTAAAAAAATAAAAATAAATCAAAAAAATAAAAACAAATAATATAAGGAGCAAAATGAATATGTCTGGTCAAAACGAACAAAAATAAAGACAAGCTGATTATTGATAGTTACGCTTACCATCTCGAAAAGATGGACGAGAATCAAATTTATCGATGGTGTTGCGATCAACGGAAAAACATATTGAACTAAAAAAGGAACCATCAGATCATAATCACGCTCGGGAGGCTTCCAAAAAAGACGTTTTTAAGGCAAATGAAACAGTTAAAAAGTTGGCAGAAGTACCAGTGTTGCGACCTTCCCAAATAACAAGAGAAAGTATTGTTGAATGCGACCCGATTGCAGATTATATTTACCTTCAAACAGAGCACAAACAATAAAAATTGCTCGAGTGAGGACCCCAACACTGAAAGAGCCGGAAAGTTTAAATGAAATTTCCATTCCAGAAATGCTAAAGTTTGTTGACGAAGATCTCTTTGTATCGTCGGAGAAAGATTTTGGACGAAATAAAAATATTTTATGAGGAACAAATATATCTTTAAAGTTGCTAGCAGAGGCTGAATGCTGGCCTATGGACGGTACATTTGAGGTTGTACCATCTATAATGAGACAATTATTCTCGATCCATGGTAAAATTGGCGACCAGATCATACCATTATTATTTTGTATAATGAGCTCAAAATCAGCAGAAGCTTACTCGGAGATGTTCTATGAGATTTGTAAAACTGCTTGTGATTAGAACATCTCGGTAAATCCATAGAGCATTGTGTCAGGGCTTTTCAAAGGATGGCTTTTCCATTTCGGGCAAATATTATGTAGAAAAGTACAATCTGAACACCTTCAGATTAAATATGAAAACGACAAATCTTTTAACATGCAAATTCTAATGTTGAAAAGCTTAGCCTTCATATCTCCTGAAGAAGTTTCCGAGTATTTTGATGCGATCATAAAAGAATTTGACCCAGACGCCAGTCGAATTGCTAAATGGTTCCAAACAAATTATATAAGGTGTGTTCATGGATACCAAGGAAGACCCAAATACAGTCCAAAGTTCTGGACTATTTCCCAGAACCATGGTGATAATTTTCCTAGAACACAAAATTCAGTTGAGTCTTGGCACAATCGACTAAAAATAGTAATCGGAAGACCTCATGTTGGGGTCTATAAGTTAATCGAAGTATTGACAAAGGAGATGATGATATGCAAAACACGCATTGAAAATAGGAAAGCTGGTGAACGCGTCCAACTTAAAAAAAACTACGGAAAAAACAACAGAATTTTAGATGTTATTGTAAATAGAAACAATACTGATAAAGTTAATTATTTAAAAAATATTGATCATTCTATTAAGTTACATTAATGGTGCTTAATTTTATTTATTTTGTCATTAAATATTTCATCAAAAACCCAAACGTTCTTTTCAGAACGACCAAAAATATATTTTATTAAAATAACATATTTATACAAATCCAATTTTGTAAATTAAGTTTTACAAATATTGGTTGTGGAATAACCAAGTTCAATTGAGCAGGCCCAATTCCAAACTTCTAGAATAATTCACATTAAAATGAAAATTATACCCGATAACCCAAATTTAACCAAAATCAGCCAAAAAACGACCGAGTTCTCAATAAAAATGAAGTCGGGATTTCGAAAATCGGGATTTTGAAAGTCGAGATGTTTTTTTCGGGTGATAATCTGATAATTCAGATTTTGTAATTCGGGATTTTGAGCCGATCCCGTTTACCACTTTTATACGAGACAATTTCAGTTTGGAACAAACAGTTAAAACATTTTGGGAATTTGGGGAGGTGCCAAATATTGATAAATTTAAATCCAGAGGAAAGACAGTGCGAAAGGTTTTTTGTTGAGACACATAAGAGAAGAGATGATGGACGATACATAGCCAAGCTACCGTTTAAGAAAGATGTTGGAATACAAGGAGAGTCAACGAGCAGCAACAATTTGATATCGATCAATCGGGCGTAAACTGTCAAACATTCCTAAATTACGTATGCTAATGTGAGACACATGATTGAAGTACCAGCAAAATTTAATAAGGATGACAAAACACCTACAATCAAAACCATTGGTTTATAATGGCATTCAACAAAAAACGCATTCTCCTTTAAAATTCAGGAAGAAAAAAGCGGCGCAATTAAAAAATTCCATCATCTTCTTGAGGAGTACAGCAGAATCGGAAACCAGTTTATATATTTTGAAAGCTTCAACATTACATACTGTTAAAGTTAGCCAAAAGTTTCCAACCGAAAGATAATGCAGATAGTGTCTTGACTATTTGTTAAACTCTCTTTATACTCTCGCTCCTATCGATTTTTAAATTCCTATAAACTGAAATAATTTCTCCTTCACCCGAATGATATAACCCGATGCTAAATTCGTAAATTCTTAAGTTCATGACTGATTTTTGCTGTATTCAAGACACTATCTGCATTAGCTTTCGGCTGGAAGCTTTCGGCTAACTTTAACAGTATTATTATTTATACTATGTTTATTGGTTAAGTCATAATCCAAATTCCCGAAATTTGCAGAAATTAACAGAACATTTTATTAATTAAGTTTCGAAAATTTCGGACTTTCTGTTACATTATACTAAATTACACCCCCTATCCTTTTAAGACTTGACCCAAGTTTCGGGGATTTGGATTATGACCTAACCAATAAACATAGTGTTAATAATATAGAACTAGATATATCAAGCAATGTAACTTTCGGCTACAATTTATTTTTTCTGCTGGGATGGCAAAGACACTATCTTTCGGATAACTGTAATAGGGTCAACATTACAAGATCTACAAACCATCAAAGCTCGATGAACTTGCTTACTAACCAAAAGATTCCTATGCTTCGTCTAGAGCAATGCGCAGCTCATCTACTTGTGATTAAGTTCTGCGGTCAAAGAATCTTTGAAAACAAATGTAAATTTTGCATGTACTGATTCGGAGACAATTCTTGCCTCGCTCTCTGCATATTCCGGGCGATGGAAAACATTCAGCTATAATAGAACTAGCCAAATATTAGACAGTTTCTCATGTTGCCTAATTGGTCGCGTGTACAATCTAAAGATAATCCAGCAGATTATGGTTCCAGAGGTGTTACTCCAGACACAATTATCAATTTGACGCAGCAGTGGTGAAATGGTTGGCGCGGCAGCAGACATCATAGCCAGTGAATGAGATAATAAATTTTCAAGAAACCGATCATGATGTGGAATACAGCAAAGCGGGAGTTTCACGTGGAATGCACACAACAAGGACAATCCTAGTTAAACAAAATTTTTGAACGCAAATTTAAGTTACAAAAAAAGTTGAACGCCAAACTAACCTACCATTAGCTCCATTTTTGGTAAAAGATAGTATTTTGCGGATTGTGACTTTATCACCACATATTTACAACCAGAAGCACATATTTACAACCAGCGTCGTATATTTGTGTCCTATATTTTACTGGTTATTGCTTCAACTACCAACCTAACCAGTGAAATTAGGTACAGTAAGTCAGTGGAAATTCACGGTGTGCAATTACCCCGCCTTTTCTTGTAACTAGAGCCTCGTTGGTTGATCAGCAGGGTTACATTTGGACAGGTTTATGTTTATATTTGAGTAGATATATAGACCTTCTACACCAACTGGTAAACACTGGCCCTGCCATGTTATGTGTGCTAAACCAGAACGAGTAGTGCAGCAATTTCTACATCATCTTCTCGTTTTGTAGTTTACATCCTTCCGAAATCGGAAATGTGATTGTCGTCATGATTATTCAAGGCATAATCTCAAATTAATCTGACGAAATTTTCTAATATAGATATACCAGCTTTTAATGTTTTGAATGTATTGATTGCTGCCTTCCGTTTTGTTGTTGTTTTTTTGTACGTATTAAAGCTTTTCTAAAATATGGAAAATTCGTTAGAATACATATTTTCTATAAATCTACCCACTGCTGTTCACACATTACATATACGATGAAATAAGTGTTTAAATTGTGATTTGATAAGAGGGCAAAATGCGTAAGCAGTCGGCACTGTAATTATTTTATTAACGCGCCCACCACAATATGCTGCATGGAAAAATGAAATCATTTAATTTTTTTTTCCAAATGTGTTGCTGGATACGAGTAGATTTTCCACTACGTCGCCTAATTTCTATGTTATAGAGTATAGACGATATACAGAGGAGATGAAGAGTTTAGGGGAGGTAAAGTAATTGGTACAACATGGCACTGTGCATGCTGTTGATGGGTTTTAGGGTGGATTGCGGGATGCGGAGGCAATATACAAATTTAGATGAGAGACATTTTAATGGAGAAACATAAATTTATGTATTTTTATATGTATTTTAAATGTGGGTATAATTATTACTGTCGGATTGATAATTTGAAAAGGGTTAATGATGGTAATAATAAAATTCATTGTTTTTGTATGTTGTGCTGGTGCGGGATTTAGTATTATTACTGTTGACTTACTCGTTTACATGCGTTAATATTTTTTCGTTGAAGGGTAAATAGAGTATATCCGGAATAATATGAGGCTTTTGGTTTAATCTTGTCTGGGAATTATATTTAAGTTAATATTGTGGAGTTCATTATTTGTTTAAATGGATTTTGAATTTTTCTGTGTGCTGACGCTATATTTTTAAAGATAACCATTGGTTTACAAATATTCCAACTATAACAAGGTTACATTAAACTTTAATTCTCTTAATGAACGGATTGGAAATTATGACAAATTTTGTCCTACAAGCTCCACATTATTGTTTTGTATATAAATTTCGAAAGGTTACAAGATATATAGCATCAATGGTATGCAAGACACAAAGAATATATAAAAATAAATTCGAATTCGTAAAGTCTATATTTACTAATTCAAATACAGCGTGTAAAAGAAGTATCATTAAAATCAATTTTAGACAGTTCCCAGCATACATAATTAAATTTCAATTAATTTTCAGGTTAATTACTTCAATCAGCCCCAAGATGAATTGCGAGATAATAACACTGGAATGGGTGAATCAGAACAAACGCTACATAATGAGTTAGACTGAAGCATCATTGAAATTAAAAATACTAATAAAGGAACCTCTCAACATCAACCTCTCAACAAAAGGATTGTCCTTGAAATACCGTTTTTTAAAATTAGAATTCAGGAAATTCATGATATCAAAATCCTGGAAATCAAAACCCTTAAAATTAAAAGCACTGAACGAATTTGGTATACAAATCCGTTTTGGTTAGTGATTAGGGTCAAATGTAGTTTGTAGTATGGAATTTGTAAGAATTTTGGACGTGCCTTTAGAATTTTTTATAGCACCGATAGGGCTGGTAACGCGGACCGGTTTCTGCTAGTATAAGAATAATGAAGAGGAATATTAGATCTGTAAGCCTTATGCTTGAGCCTAATATCACTTTCCTCTGAGATTTTTGAAATCTCAACTCCAATAGAGTACACATGAGATCATCCAAATTAGTGAACATTTTTTATGCTATACTATATAAGTCAACGAAGATCTTATCTCAATTGAGCGCTTAAAGCCTGATCCACATCATCAGAATCATGAAGCATGTCATATAACTAATTATCGTCCCAATTTTCTCCATCGCCAGAACGTCAAGTACTTGCAGGTTAGTTAAGACTTTCTCCTTAAACATCTAGTGCATATATAAAAATCATGAACCCATTTAACATTTTCATAAGACCAGCCACACGAATATTGCGTCTCCAACGTTAAAAACCAATTCCTCACATTTTCCTTTATTTTCCTTCTAATAATAACAATAACAATCATAATAATAATAAATTTCTTATTATTTATCGTTAATCTTAAATCTAACGACAGCAATCATTTTTTTTCGTTCGTTCGTTTTTTTTTTTTTATATACATATAGAATGGATTTGAATTGGATTGGGGTTACCCTACAAACCGTATTTTTTGTATGCTTTTCATATTGCCTGCTGATGCGTTCTCGTTTTAACCGTTTTCATTTTTATTTTTTGTTTTCTGTTTCGGTTATCATTTATGGTAATCAATTATGTATAGACGTAGTACGTTTATATTGTAAATTGATGTTGTCATATTGTCAATATTATATATTGACATATATTGTTCAATACAAATGATATGGGATTAGTATATTAAAATTAATGATTTTTTTTAGTTGTGCGGCACATTGTGTTCATGTTTGTAAACGTCCATACGTAAATTATTATTAATTAAGGGTGTTTGGCGCGGTTAATTATAATTTTTGTTTCTATATATTTTAGTTTGTTTAAGACATTTGTCATCTATTGCATATAAAAATGAATGTTTCTATGTGTGTCCCGTATGCATTCATCTGATTGCACTGAAACTTTCTGTTTCTGAGTTGGTACAATCAGGGCTAGACCCCAGGCGTCTAGGGACCCCTCTACCATTTTTTTTCTTCTAAAACTTCATGTTTTGAGATGGTACGTAATTAAGTAATTGCTGACCAAGGAGCCAGCACCAGCCATATGTTCAAATTTGAGGAAATGGCCAAGTTCTAAAATTTTAGGTTAAGTTAAATAAAAATTGTATCTCTTAAGAACTTCCTAGGCCGGAAATGGTTCCTTATGTTTTGAGTTGGTAATAATAAAGACAAAGTATGGTGAGCTCCTTAGTGCCAGGCGTATGTTAGGATTGACACAATATTCCTGAATCGATCTGGCCCCATATTTATTTATTTATTATTTATTTATTTCAATGTTTGGAAGTTGTACAACTTATTTCATTAGTATGATAACATTACTGGTACATAAATAATATAATAATAATAAAAGCAACATACATAGAATAATGTTACAATAAAAATATGTAATAATAACTGAGTAGCAATAATAATAATAATATAATGATCGTATAACATTTTTATTTTTATTTTTGTCATTAATAAATTAAATTAAATTTAGATTTCCCCTTTTTATGTGTTCTTTTCGTGCAGCTTGTCGAAATATTTTTTGTGAAATGATGTCACTGACCCGGAGTTCCTTATATCAATAGATAATGAGTTCCACAGACTGATTCCACTTACAAAGAACGATGAATTCAATAACTCTGAACGGTTTTTTACTATTTTTAAAAACTGTAACCGATTTGATTGAGACTTTTCAAGTTTAACAAAATTGTAATCGGACAGACGATACTTTAGAAATTTATAGATTGACAGACATACCTTAAACTTATACATCTCATAGAGCGAGCAGCCAAATAGTATATTAGAGTACTGAGAGATATGATCATATATTCTTAACTGAAAGATGTATCCAATGCATGAATTAAAAACCATTTGTAACTGATGAAGGTATTGCTTTTGTAGGTATTGTCAAAAACAACGCCCAGATTGCGTTTTGTATTAGAATAACATGTGCTTGTTCCATCAACAATAATTTTGGGCAGGTTGTCAGTACAATATTTGGATGAAGACATTAAGATACATTGTGTTTTACTGCTATTCAAATGAAGTTTATTAGTAGAGGACCATTCAGATATTAATTAAATGTCATTGTTCATTTTCTCAATAAAACTAGCAATATTACCAATTCCGCTGGAATTGTATATTTGCAAGTCAGGTCATTAATAAACATCATGAATAAGAATGGCCCCAATATAGAGCCTTGAGGAAGTCCGCAATTCACTATGCAAGTTCCCGAAATAGATGACTGAAATGCGACAGTTTGACAGCGATTATGAAGATACGATAAAATCAAGCGAGATGCCGATAACGAAAATAAAAATTTATCACGCAATTCCATGAGTAACAAAACAAGTGATGATCAATCAAATCGAAAGCTTTACTGAAGTCAAGAAGCACCAAGATACAGGCTTTTCGGTTATCAATCGCTCTTCTGATGTCGTCACTGATTTCTAACAAAGTGCTATGCTTAGATCTATAAGTAGATTAGTATTTAGAAAGTAGTTTATTAGACTCAATGTGATGCAAGATCTGATTTTGCAAAATTCTTTCCAGAACTTTTGAAAGACAAGGAAGCAAACTAATTGGGCGGAAATCAGCCAGTTCAGATGTATTGGACTTTTTTGGAATAGGAATAATCCTAGAATGTTTCCATTCTGATGGAAAACAGGAGCAAATTATTATATTATTAAAAATGTGAAGTATAAGGCAATCGATATAAGGTAAAACAAGCTTAATAAACTTTAAAGGAATCTCATCAAACCCAGTCGCGTTTGATTTAATTGATTTAAAGGCCACACTTAAGTCAACGATGTCAATATTTCTGAAGCTAAACCCTGAGTCATTAAAACCAGAAAACTGAAAATCCTCCACATTCCTGCAATCATCGGTAAGACGATTGCAGAAATAATTATTGAATTCATCAGCTGAGAAGTCTAAATTAGCTTTCTTTGTATTATTTGAAAATTCACTGATCGATTTAAGATTTTTCCAGAAAATATTGGATGGTAGTTTAGTGTTTATACATTTAGAAAAGTATTTTGCTTTAGCACTTTTAATAGCATTGGTGACCTTATTCCGAATTGCTTTTATATTCCGTATAAAGTTCCTCATTTTTTGTTCTTTTCCATCGATTATATAAATAAAGTTCCGATGATTTGTCAAATTTAGAATGCTTGCATGAAGCCAGGGCGGATGTGGTGCTTTCTTCATTACAGTTTTAGACGGAACAAATTCATCAAATAAATATCGTATTGAATTGGAAAAAAATTTTACTTTACGGTCCCGAAAGCTATATAAAGAGTCACTCCTACTGAAGTCGACATTATAGTAGAAATAGATTAAGTCATGATCGGAGAATCCAACCGAAACTTGATTATGAAATTGTATCTTATCAGTATTCGTAATTATCAAATCAAGCAGTGTGGATGAAGTACTGGTAAAATGCGTAGGTTCAGTATTTCGGTATTTACAACCAAAACTGTTCAACAATCGATTAAATCTAATTGAGTTAGAACTATTAGCCCTGAGGTCACAATTAAAGTCACCACAAATGATTACATCATTGTATTGGATAGTGAATTCATCGAGAATCGCTTCGATATCATCATAAATCAATCCATTCGGAAAATAAACTACAATTACCAATATATTTACCGCTCCCATTTTCACTTCAATTATGGCAAATTCCGAGGAAGGGGCACAGTGCCTATAAATTATTTTAGATTTTATTATCGATCTAACATAAATACAAATGTCTCCACCTCTACCAACATTATCCAACTCACGATCTATTTTAAGAAGTGTATATCTATTACAGCATCAAGTATGTGGTCTTTTAGCCAGGTCTCTACGAAGCAGACAATATCTAAATGAACTCCAGAAATAAGGCTAATAATTTCATCAAACTTCGGATAGATACTTTGCACATTTAAAAATGAAAAGCTTGTTTGTGTAGATCTGTGATGAGCCGGTGATGATGTGATGAAATTCCGGATGATGAAATGTTGAAAAGACTGCCAGATGTTGTTGATGAAATTGCAGCACGGAATATAGCAGAAAATTACTGATGAAGCCAACACTATTGGTACAGTTACGAAATTGATGATGAACTTGAAGAAAATTAGTATAACAAAACACTATCGATGATTCCAGATTAACAACTGTTTTATTATTAAATATAAATAGGTTCTATAAGACACTGTGGTTTTTCGGTTTGCCAATTATAAATGTTGATTGCTCAAAGGTTCTCAAAAAAGTGAACGAGTTTTATTTATTTTAGTTCTTACTAGAAAAATGGCATATTCTTGTACACTAAATTAATTAATTACAATTTTAAGCTGAACTTAGTTAAGATATTCAAATTTCCAAATATAAAGTACTAACGAGTTTAACTTTACTATGCGCAACCAATTCTAGTACAAATTTTGGTTTACGTGGAGTACTCAAAGTGACATATTCGTGTTGACAAAGTGTTTACAATTGGATTCCTAATTTATATAAAGATAAGTATAAAAAATATTATTTCTAATTTAAATTTGATAATTAATTACATAAATTTTACTTTCAGATTTATAACAAAGATTCCGGTACAAAAATATTGAATAAAATTATATAATGAAACTGGTAAGTATATAATAACATATTTAATTTTTGTTTCTTAAGTTTAATTTTAGGTTGAAACTGGAGAACAGCTGATGAGATCAGTTATAATGATTTGTGTGTAATAAAGTTTAAATCAAAGTTCAAGGTGTTTTGTGTTTTATTCTCACCAACAAAGCTCAATCCTTGAAATCTATTAATAGACGATTTCAGGACGATATTGTTATTTAAGATTGAGATGGAATCAGCTGTTAAAACTCCTAAATTACAGGACATTTAACAATGCCATTAAGATCATTCCACCAAAACACTCGACAGCCGGCACTCGACCAACAAGTTGGATACTACACAAAACAGGGTTAATTCCACTATAATTAACATAAAACATATTATTTAATCTGTATACATATTTATTACAATCTATCATTTTAAGTCCCCAATACACTGTTGCAATACGAACACACGAGTATTTATTTCATGAAGTTTATATACTGCAGGGCCAGTTTGTTAATATTATATTCCCACTTGAGAGCAAGTCAACAATGCCATCAGGAAATGCGGACATGCCATTTATTGTTGATTATTTATGCCAAATTACCATCACCTCATACTGGACATTGGTTAAGCAGTAGAGGTAGATCCCGCTTTAGACCTGGTCACTCGTTTAGATATATCCGGATTTGGGTCAGTAGGGCCCAGTGGAGCTTCAGAATCGGCATAATGGTTTAACTGTTGAATATTTTTCACAACAACTGCTTGGGATGTTTTGGTTTTTAAAATGTGTACCAAACCAGCCTTGACGTATATTTTACGGCTTTGAATATAATTCCAGTTTGTTGGATTTTTTTAGCCTCGACGAATAACAAATGAATATTAGTAGATAAACTACGATTGATATATATATATGTGTGATGAAGAATTGATGCCAATGTCCTTTAGTGATAATGTTTGTTTAATTCTGTACTGATTAAAATATTCAATGGCAGCTGTCTTAAATGCAAATCTAACAATAATTGGCGGTGCTGCGTTCTTAGAAGACATTTTATTTGGTTTAACACGAAATGCTGAAAAACAGCAATGTTTACCGTTGAAATTGATAGCATTTGAGATTCTTAATACCACCGCAGTAACGTCCTCGAATTAATTTGAACCCTTAGATCACCTAGGTATGTATCCATACATGACATCAGATTTTGCTTGACTTTCTCAGCAAAACCATCAAAATGATCCACAATGTCTATTAATTTGGTAGTATCCAAATTGTGTCTTTCTTGTGGCATGATGAGCAATCTCTAATTACAAGTATATAAAATCTTTAAAAATCATACACAATCACCAACCACATATAGTTGATACAAGTTTTTGCAACGCTAATTTTGCACAAGGAAACAATGTAATATGTACTGTAATATACATCACACTCAACACCAAAATTTTTAAAAATTTATCAAATGTCACCCAAGCTAAGTTAAACACTATTTTAATGTTCGATGAAAATAAAGATGATATGCAAAGTACAATTATAACATGAGCAGTATATAGAAATAAACATTAAACTTGTACTCGATTAACTTTGTTTGTTTATTTTAATTGTTTTCCTTTTTTTTCCATTTAATCAGCCATAACATCAACCAACCAAAATTATACCAATTTGGTAACAGCTGATTCTCGAACATATAAATTTATATGATATTCGTCTATAACTTCCAAAACCTTACTGAGCATAGCGGATGGTGTTTTGAGATGGTACGTAATTACGTGATTGCTGACCAAGTGGGCAGCACCAGCCGTATGTTCAAACTTGAGTAATTGGACGAGTTTCAAAATCTCAGATTAAGTGCTAATCATGTCTGAAATTGGAAATAATTCGGTTCGCTCATTATTATGATTCTTTATCGGAACTTTTAAACAAATTTAAATACATGAACAGTTAGAAAATGCAGCGGTGACTTTTGATTCATATAGTATGGGGCGATATCGAAGCAGCTAAATTGTATGCACACTTACCTATGGGTGGCACTGTACCGATATTATTTGGTTATTTTTAATATTTGCAATCTGTTCTGGTATCGGAAAACTCCCAACTCTTTCACAGTTAGCTTATCACGTTCTTTCTTAAACAGTGACTACGTCAAATATGTAGAGCTATACATAGATCCAAATTACCTAGAACTATATCTACGCATTGCAAAGCGCCATGCCAGTACTATAAACTGACATAAAAGTGAACCCTGAATTCTGTATTCTGTCAAGGAATCATAGTTGCGTTCAATTACATTGCGGATCGAAATAAGATGCTGAAAAATCCCATTTCCACCCTGCAAAGTGAAAATGCTAATACTATGATACGGCTGGCAATGAGGAGTTCAAAATCGTTTGCCCTTATTATTATCAACTTAGAACATAAAGAACCATTTCCGGTCTAGGAATTTCTTAAGAGATACAAATTTTTATTTAACTTAACCTAAAATTTTAGAACTTGGCCATTTTCTCAAATTTGAGCATACAGATGGTGCTGGCCACTTGGTCAGCAATTACTTAATTACGTACCATCTAAAATATTATTCACTATATCCGGCCCAGGAAGGTTTTGGAAGTTATAGACGTTTTTCATATAAATTTATATGGGGCCATATCGAAGCTGAAAGATTGTGTCAATCCAAACATACGACTGGCATTGGGACGCTCATTATAAGTTACCCTTGATATTTTAAACTTATATTGTAATACACAGAACTTAAAATATACAGAATTATTACTTTTAAAACACAATACATTATTTCCAAGTATTTGTTTTACATATGAACAACAAATAAACGATAAAAACTGGGATGGGATATTTTGTTGTTGTGTTTCTAATTTAAATCGTCTTATGCAGGTATAAAATAAAGAAACTGGGATGGAATAGAATAGTTTCGTGTAAATAATAATAAAAAAAAAATCCTGGGATGAAAAACTGGGATTCACGTGCTTTCAAAATGGAAAGGTTTTTTTTCGAAATGCGTTCAAAATTCATGTTGAAATCCCCATCTAAACCGATATATCAAATATGACCATTATTGGTTAAGAAATTTCCAAGTTACATGCATCATGGAAAAACCTAAAACTTCAGCCAAAATTGATGTAAGAATCCCATTCCAGCTCTACAATTTGAACATGATTGGCTAAGACATGGCCAAGTTCCATTTAGAATCGTCTAATTCTAGAAATTCACGTTAAAATCGCAATCCAGTTTTACATAGCAAATTTGATCATAATTTATTAAGAAATGGCCTAGTTACAGCGTGGCCAAATTCTGGAACTTAGTTCAAAATCCAAGTTAAAGTCTAAATCCAATTCAGAATACCAAATTTGAGAATTTTTGGTCAAGGAATATACAAGTACCATTGAGCATGGCCAGATTCCAAAAATTCTTGAAATATTCATGTTAAAATACAAATCACATCCCATAATTTGATCAAGATCAATAAAGAAATGGCCGAGATTTTAATAAAAATGTATATTAGCATGCAATGTATATTAGCAAAATCGAAATTTAAAAAAACGGGATTTTTAAGAGGTCGGGGTTTTGTAATTCGGGCTTTCACATCATCATGAATATTTTGGTAGGCGATCGGGTTCGCTCATCCAGCCTAGTTCGTTTTCTTCTAAAAAATTATTTCCACCAACTATTTTCTAATCCGATCCATGATTAATTTTCTGATAACCAAGTATCATATTATAAAATGTGAGGAGTCACCGGTGAATTCATGTAGGTACTGAAGTTTGCAGGGCGCTTCTTTCTTCACTATTTCCGACGCAT
The DNA here is from genome assembly GCA_947310385.1 of Nephrotoma appendiculata. Lineage (NCBI taxonomy): Eukaryota > Metazoa > Arthropoda > Insecta > Diptera > Tipulidae > Nephrotoma > Nephrotoma appendiculata. The sequence continues at coordinate 39,570,210 of OX371223.1, forward strand.
TACTCTGTGGCTATTTTACCATTTATTATTCCATTTTCCTTTAATAGAGCTGCAAAATCTTTGCCGACAAATTGTACTCCGGTATCGGAAAGTAAATAAAAAAATAATAAAATGAATTATTAATTTTTATTCGGATGGGTATGATGGGAGGGAAAACTCCATTCTGTACCAATGTTTGTACGGGGGTATAGTGAATTGTTCGTTCCTCAAGTTTTGGTCGACGGATTCTGGTGTCCGTAACTCAGTTTGATTTTTTTTTAATTTGCGTTCTTTATATAAATTTCTGTAATCACGACGTAAGCCAGAAGCAACGCAAGCCTCAAACTCCACGACCCATTGCATTTCCTTTGAGATTTAGCCGGCAAAATCACCATGTGAGGCCTCTGCGTGGTTCAGATGAAATCTGCGGGTCGGCTGCTGATTCGTCCCGTAACAAGATCTTTGCAGTTCCAACAAACTGTAAATATCAAGTTTAAGAGCGGAAACTTCGGAATTTACAAGTAGTGGATTACGTTTCATATGCGTTGATCTAGCGGCTCAATTTGATGGCACATCGAGTTAGTTCACATCTGATAAAAATTGTTCACAGTGCCGTTTCCTTTAGGAAGTTATTTGAAGTTTGTTATTGATCTATATAACGTATACAAGGCAAGACGTTAGCTTAAAATATAAAAGAGGTTTACTAGGGATTGGATAAAATTATATCAAATTTTTGTACAGCGTCCAAATTTGCCTCTTTTCATCAAAACTCTCTCCGGACGACTTAGAAAACAAAGTAAGATATTAAACACAAACCTTTTCTAAATATCCAATAAAGGTGAAATATTTTACTGTAAGGTTAAATCGAAAAACTTTTATCCAACTATTTTGGGGTTAAGCAATATTATGTTAGAAAATAAAAAATTCCATCCAAATCTCTTCTATGTACATAGCTATACACAAAATAATTCATTTTATTTTATTGCCTGCACTAAAATCTGATAAAATTAACTAACTTTCGTCGACAAATAATTTTCGGATAAAATCCAAAAATTCCCAATAATATTCAAATGGCAGATAATATAGTAATTATATCTATGTACGTAACTATATATTTATTTAAATTGTATCTCTGGGCAAAATACAATAATATTGTGTCGGTATATGGTTTTGTATTGTCATATATACGTACGACAGTAACCATTGAAAAATATAAACCCAGAATTATCTTAAATGTGCTAACGTCACGTAAGTCTTTATGAAACATTAATTATCATATGTGTTGAATATTACATTAGAAGACAAATTCATTTAGATTAGATTATTGTACATTACGGAGCAATAATGAAAATATCATTATTCTCGTTTTTGTTGTTACCCCCCTAAATGTAGTCTACCCCTAAATCGTATCTCTCATGCTCTTATACATTAAAAACAAAGATTTTTTCTTACTTTTTCGTTGCTTGTCGTTTTATGTCGTTTGTTGTATTTAGTTTATATTGTATACAGTACTGGGTTCCTTGAAAACGGATTAGCATGCAAAATAATTAAATAAATTAATTAAAACTGCTTATTGTATGTATCTAATATAAGGCTGGTGTATATACGAATGTGTTCGATGGTAATGTAATATCGGTATATTGAATTAAAATAAATATTTCGTTACACTCGTATTCGTTTCTGGTTTATACATAATTTATTTATATAAGGGTTGGAAGTGATGACACCCAGCAATATGGTTTGCTTGTTCAATTGAAATGTGTGTATGTAGTATTGTGATTTTGAAAGGAAAATCGATAAATTAAAGGCATAATTATATAATTTATTAGAATTATTTAGATACGTAGGCATATGATAATAACACAGTTTAGTGTGTCAAACAACATGACTGACAAACATAATATAATAAAATATTGACCAATAGGCGTAGATATAAACAGATTCGAAAGAATTTACTTTTGATAGTTTTTCAATGTCAGTAATTTCATCAAAACGTTGTTTAGCGCTCGATACTCTTTGATACGTCATCAAATTTATGTCTCCAGATTCTTTTCTGGACCATAGATGGCAGTAATAATTTTTAAATGGTAATCGACATTAAGGGGTTTAACGAAATCGTTATGCATATTTTAATAATAATATAATAAATTAATTCTTACTAATTGACCGTAATATAATTTTTACTTGATATTGTTGTAGAATTTACTGCTCTTGGTTACCGCGATTGACGTTTTATGAAAAAAAGATTGTACAAAAAAATTCATATCATTGATTTGATTATATTACTATCTATAGGTAAAGATTGGAGCCGTCTACATAAAATGGTGTCATATAGCAAAATTTTTAAAGCGGTAAGGCCATTAGTATCTAGGTGTACTGAAATAACACTTAGTTTTATTTTTCTAATTTTACAAAATTTTTATTGTACGTTTTGAAGTGTGTGTTACTATCTCGAGATTTACACAAGCAATATGTCCTAGCTTTATCTTAAGTTAAAAAAAATTAGGAATGCGGTAGGAAAAATTTCATATCCCTGCATACCGGAATGAAAGAATTCCTAATTAAAATTCTAAGTTAAAATGTATGGGTAACGGCAGTGGGAAAAATTCGAATTTTAAAATGAAACTTTGCATTTTGAATAAGCCCTATTTGTGCTAACTGCGCTAAAAATTGGTCGTAGCTCAGGATCCGAAAAACAGGAAAAAAAACAGGATTTTTTTTTCATATTTCGCCTTAAAGACGATAAAAATAAAACTCGATTTCTAGAAACAAACAGAAATCACGTAAGCCCAATTTTATCTTTTTCCAAAGGCAATTAAACGGACGAAATTTGGGCGTTTCATAGAAATATGAATTTCATTTCGAAACTGAGGAAAATCAAACTAACCCCTAAAAGATACTATATTAAACAAGAAACACATTGACGTTCAATGACAATAACTGAATTTCTGCTAATGTTGGATTCGCCCAATTCCATTGAATAAGAAAGACGAGAAAGAGGGTATCGTTGGATGATAATGATTTTTTTTGTGTTCATTTTATTTTTAAAATACAAGCAATGAGAAAAACAGAAAAAGTTATTGTCAACATATTGCTTGATCGGTGATTTCATTCTGGAACTGTGCATCTTCTTTTTCTAGCCGGTAAACGCGTATTTCCCGTCACTGATATGTAGGACTACTGAGAAATTCTGTGAACAGACCGACAAACACTCAACTGAATTGCTCTGTTAAAACCACACATTAGTTGGCCCTCAGTAGTACTGCGACAATATACCCGATAAACATTTTATTACCTATAACAACATCTCGGGCTTAAAAATACCGTCAAACGAGTCCGTCAAATGAGTCAAACTATTAGAGTGAGTGAAACAAAAGATCATTTATAGTTTCTCGTTATGCCATCATTTATTGAATTTTTTTTTTCGAAATATTTCATTTTCAAATCCCAAACTACCGCGTACAGCTGATAAAATTACCGCAAAATAGTAATTTTCAAATATCATAAACTGCAATAATAAAATAAACAAAAATAATAAAGACTGAATAATTCCTGGCATTTCACGGAACTGTGGGGAGTATATTTTGAAATATAAACGCACAAAATTAAATTCAAATATGTTTTTTTATTTATTTTATTATTTTTGTATTCGCGTGTAGTTTCGTTAGTGGACGAACAAGAAAGAACAAAATATCATCTTTTGTGTAAATGATTGTCGAAACATAATGGAAGAGACTTCATGCCCATAAACAATAAAAGTAAACCGCAAAATGTTTCCATGATACTTAATAAACACATTTTTTATTAATCACTTGTTTTTTGTTTCGCAGTTATTTTGAATAATTTTCAAAAAGTTTAAAAAATCACTCGATCGATTTCGACTTGTTAGGTCATCATCAGGAGTATCTACTGATTTGTATTAGTAAAAATTTTGTTATATAGCAGAAAAAAGCAAAATGTAAATAAAAGAAGGAGGGACAGAAAATAAGCAATAACAATTAATCTACGGATCGCACAGGTAGGCGATGAGTCATAGGTTGAGTAACAAAATTCAAGGTATATTATTGCGTACGTGAGAATAGAAAAGGGCGGGATCTGTAATTGGAGAGAACCGGATTTCTCTCTGTTCGTTAAGGATATTTTGGTTAAGAAATATTGATTTTCTAATTTCGTAAGATTCTAAGGTATCTAAACGTCTGCCTTTGGGTTGTATATGTAATATGTCTAAATTGTTCAAGCTAGCTGTATGATTTTCTGAAGTTAAATGGTTATGGAAAGTTGATTGATTGCAACCAGATAAATGTTCTTTAGCTCTAACTCCAAAATTGCGCCCAGTCTGACCAATATAGGAGAAACTACAATCATTGCAATTGATCCTATAGACACCAGATTTGGAAAGGCGATCAACTCTAGGTTTATTGTTAAAAATCATTTTCTTTATTGTGTTATTATTATAAAAAGCAAAACTAATATTGGTATAATTGGACACGATGTTGCTAATCCGTTGGCTCGTTTTTCCTATATACTCTAAGCGACGCCAATTTTCCCGCGTTGGACTATCCGGTGGATAAATACCCGTAGAGTTTTACGCTTTAGCTTTTTATTTAATAACTTTAATATATTCCTAGTTGCATATCCGTTATTCGTTGCTATTTGAAGAATTATGTTAAGCTCAGTGTTGTAATTTGAATTTGTCAAAGGGATGTTTATTAGTCTGTCTATGAGTGAGTGGAAAGCTGACATTTTAATATTATGAGGATGGTTTGAAGAACTAGGGATAACAGCGTCTGTATACGTGGGTTTCCGATAAATTTTGAAGTCTAAAGATGAATTAATCCTGGTTATTGTTCATCAATCAACTTTCCATAACCATTTAACTTCAGAAAATCATACAGCTAGCTTGAACAATTTAGACATATTACATATACAACCCAAAGGCAGACGTTTAGATACCTTAGAATCTTACGAAATTAGAAAATCAATATTTCTTAACCAAAATATCCTTAACGAACAGAGAGTAATCCGGTTCTCTCCAATTACAGATCCCGCCCTTTTCTATTCTCACGTACGCAATAATATACCTTGAATTTTGTTACTCAACCTATGACTCATCGCCTACCTGTGCGATCCGTAGATTAATTGTTATTGCTTATTTTCTGTCCCTCCTTCTTTTATTTACATTTTGCTTTTTTCTGCTATATAACAAAATTTTTACTAATACAAATCAGTAGATACTCCTGATGATGACCTAACAAGTCGAAATCGATCGAGTGATTTTTTAAACTTTTTGAAAATTATTCAAAATAACTGCGAAACAAAAAACAAGTGATTAATAAAAAATGTGTTTATTAAGTACAAGTGTGTTTCGCCAAGTGCCTACGGCAAATAGCGTAAAAAGTATTTCCATGATAGATGGCACCAGTCTGCTCCGCCCCAAGACTGTACGTATTACAGGAATCTAATCGGCTTGTTAATAAGTCTTCCTGTTCTTGTAGTGTGTGATAATGCTCCAGTGGATGTCAATTCCGTATTTCCAGCATCTTGAGTGTTTAATATAGTCGATGAAGTTCCTTGACTGCTTCTTCTACTTCGGAACTTGCAGACTGCGGCTGAACTGCTGTACTCATTATTTACAGCATCACTAGTGAAAAAGGCTGGCTTAAGGCGATCTACTGAGATCTTTGAAGCCTTAGTATTAATTTTAATAATATAATATTTATCGTATCGCTTCAATACTGGAAATGGTCCTGTGTATGGTTGTTCGCACTGCATCATTTCTGACAATTACATGGGAACACTTTTGTAACGCCGAATCAACGTGTTACTTGCTTTCTCGAAAAATTGGCTTGGTGTTGCTTCGATATCTTGCTTGAACGTTGACCTTAATCCGAGCAGTATAATAGGTTTAGCCCAACATGTATTTTGATGGCACATAATGGGTGATTTCAGGGTCCTATGCCATCTTTCAATCAATCCGTTGGAATGAGGATGATGTCGACTCGAATTGGCGACCTTGGTCTGTTGTAATTCTTTTTGGAATCCCAAAACGTGCAAACCAACCCGAAATCAGATGTGAAGCTACTGTTTCTGCTGTCATGTTAGGAATCGGAATAGCTTCTGGCTACCTTGAGTACCTGTCAATGATGGTTTAGCAATAATAGTTCTCACTGGACGGAGGTAGGGGGCCAATTAAATCAATATTGATGTGTTCGAATGGATGGTTGGGAGGTATGGTGGTTGAAACATCTGAACGATTATGTTTAACAACTTTTGAACGTTGACATGGTATACAATGCTTGGCGAACTGCTGGCAATCCTTTCTCATACCCTTCCAAACAAATCTTTCTTGAACCAAACGCTGGGTACCTTTGACACCTGGATGCGATAAGTTGTGAAGATTCTCGATGATAGGTTTCCCAAATCTGGCTGTGATGTATGGACGTACCCGATTATTAGTGATGTCACAGTCTCTGCTGACTGGTTCCCGGAAAGATTAACTTTTTAAGCACCATTGTTAATTTTCGGTTAGTCAATAATTCACTTAGCTCATGGGAAGCTTGCTGCTCCGTTGCTATCTCTTTATAATCGATTACAGAAGAGCTCTCCAATGTATTAATGCGGGATAAAAAATCGGCTGTTACATTTGACGAACCGGAAATGTGACGAATATCGATAGATAATTGCGAAATATAATCCAAATATCGGATTTGCATCGGCGACGCTTTGTCTAACTTTTGGTAAAAAGCAAACTCCAACGGTTTGTGATCAGTATAAATACAGCATCGTCTGGCTTCTATCATATACCTAAAATGTTCACCACTAGATATATCGCCAAGAATTCACGATCATAAGTACTATACTTTTTTGCGTATCGTCCAACTTCTTCGAAAAATAGCCAAGAGGTTGCAATTGTTGGTTGACAACCTGATGCAAAACTGCGCCTACTGCGTAATCTGAAGCATCGACTGTTAATGTAACTGTATGTATCTTTGTAATACCATTTGATGCGTAATAGCATTCGGAATAAACTTCCTGTAGAAATTGATAATCGCCAAAAATTTCTTAAGTTCCTTCGCCACTGTTGGAAGCTTATAGTTCTGTATCGCTTCGACTTTCTCTAGCAAATTGATAGAACTTTTTCTATCAATTCTAGGATATCGTCTATGTGGTAGAAGATGAAGTCCAATCCTCGTAGAACTTCTGCCATTAATCTTTGAAATGACTGGGCGCCGTTACACAAATCGAAAGTCATGTATAGGAACTCAAATAACCCGAATGGCATTACTATGGCCGTCTTAGGCACATCTGCTTGTTCGATGGGTATTTGGTGGAATGCCTTCTCCAAATCGATTTTTGAGAAAATGGTTTTATTAAAGAGTATATGCCCACAATCATTAATATATGGTAATGGGTATCCATCAGGCTTCGTGATAGCATTCAAGACTCTGTAATCGCCACATGGTCTCCACGATCCGTCCTTTCTGACAATCATGTGAAGAGGTGACGACCAATTACTATTTGATGGCCTACATATCCCTTGTCGCATGAGCTCCTCAAATTCCGCTCGAGCTGCCGTTATTTTTTCTGGAGACGGTCTACGTGGTTTCGAACTCACTGGATGCCCGACAGTTTCGATTTGATGAGTAACTTTAACATTCGATGGTATACCTTTGTTTTTTAACCGGGTGATCTCCGGAAACTCCTTTAAAAGGGATGAGTATTTATGATCCTCGTTGAATGTTTTTATTGATAAACAATCAACGCTCGTCGGAATTCCTCTTGTTTGCAAGGATGTTTTATTGTCAATTAATTTCTTATTTGCCACGTCCACTAATAAATTATAGTGAGACAAAAAATCGGATCCTATAATTGGCTGTCTTACGTCAGCGATGGTAAATGTCCATGGAAACGCACGTCTCAATCCTAAGTTTAATCGCAGTATCTTGGTACCGAAAACCGGTATAGTTGACCCATTTGCCGCGTACAGAAATTTTGATGAAGGCATCACTGTACCAATTGCATTGCTTCTGGGCAACACCGAAATATCAGCGCCCGTATCTATCAGGAAATTTAAATTACCAACAATATCAGAGACGCACAATTGATTTACATTGTTATGATTGTGTAAAGTAGACTGGAACTTTGTAACATGTGTATGGTGATTTGATTTTGGACTTGGTAAGATTGACTGATTAGCATATTTGTGCATGGCAATTACATGGCTGAATACATCTGAATGCTGATGTACCGAATTTACGGTGAAATCGGCATGTCGTTGGTTTATTCAACGTTGCCTCAACTCGTTGTTGATGTACGTATCAGTCTCGTGAATTTGATCTTGATTAAAATATTGAGGTGTTCGCTGGACCGTCAATTGTTGTACCTGCAACGTCAACTCCTGTATCTGTTGTTGTAAAATGGCAAAATTGTTCACCGGCTGCGGTTGAGGTTGAATTGAATTTTCGCATGATGCTTGGCTGATAGTGAGATTCAACGAATCCATAACTGCATCTGCTATTTTGGCTAACTCTGATAAATCGCCGCTAATTGCGCTAACTATAGTTTTAATTTGTACTAGCAGGCGACTAAGCCAACAATTTTTTAGTAGCTTTTCGTCTGCTGTATCACTTACTCGGCGAAGCTCATTGAGTAAATGACTAGGACGTCGATCACCTAACTGTATGCCCGATACTAATTTATGGAACCGCTGTTGCGACGACTCTGCATAAACAGCGATCACAGCTTGTTTCAAATGTTCATATTGCTTTGCTGGAGGTGGGTTCTTTACCGCACTGTGGACTTGGTTGACGACTCTTGCGTCCAATGACGCAACTACTGTACCGAACTTTAACCTCTCTGTGATATTGTTTATAGCAAACCAATGATCCAGTTGCAAAAACCAAGTTTCTACTTGATCGTCGTGTAGCCTCGGAATAGGAACCTTGTTTGACAATACATTCACTGTATGTGTTTGGTCAACTGGTTTTGCGCCAGTATCTGTTTCAATATTTTCCTCGTCAGTGTCCGACATCTCACTGACTTATAATTTCAATATTTAACACCGGCACCCACTGTTACGACGAAATTTTTGAGTTTATGAAACCACGTGGAATTTTTAGGCTAACTTTCCAACAAACACTCACACCGCCTTCGAATGTTCTCGAAAATGGCGTCTATTCACACAGTACAATTTCGACACTAATTATGCGTACTACAGCTATTTTATTATTCACTTTAACTATTTATTTTATTATTTTTGTATTCGCGTGTAGTTTCGTTAGTGGGCGAACAAGAAAGAACAAAGTATCATCTTTTTGTTCTTTTGTGTAAATGATTGTCGAAACATAATGACTTCATGCCCCACAAACAATAAAAGTAAACCACAAAATGTTTCCATGATAGATGGCACCACAGAACAATAACGGCAAAAACCTCTTAAAATTTTATTGACACGATCGAAAACAGGTGATACAATTTTAAAACATTTAAATTGCCGAATAAAACACATAAATTTACCGAAGGTCAGAAATGTGAAATTTAGCTAAATTTCAAAAAACGACCAAAATATTAAAGGTTCGGAACAAATAATCTAACTTTACAGAACAGTAACGTCGAAAGCATCTTAAAAATTAGTAGCCACAATCGTAAACCGCTGATAAACATTGAAAACTGGTCAAATACCGAACAAAGACCATAAATTTACCGAAGCCAAGAAATATTGTGAATTTGAATGTGAAATTTTAAACAAGAAAATTACCGACCAAATTGTACCATAAATTTACCGAAGAACAAAATTGTACACACGTGTGTATACTCATCACGTGTATGCTTTATTTTTTATTTTTTTACGAGAAGGGTTACAATATTGTAAAATATTTGTTGTCTTTTTCGTAAAAAACATAGTTGTTGTGCTAAATATACAGCAAACTAAAGAGAGACAAATTTTTTTTTAAAGCGAGGCAAATAATATTTCTTACTTTACGTAGATATGTTTGGATTTCGTTCATATTTCGGTATTTTATTAGGTAGCCGTAGCAGGTAGGTTTAGTTTGCGCAGGCAAAGTCAGTTCAGTATAAAGTGTTAAAGTGATACGTTTATAAAACTAAAAATATTTAATAAGTTAGTGTTTTATAAGTGATTAAAGTATTTTTTTAGTATTATATTTTTGCTTTTTTTTATATAAATATAATTTCAAATTGTAAGTATACTCGTATATTTATCATAATTTTTTAAATAATTAAATTCAGCAATTCTTATTATTTATGAACAATTTTATATAACTAACGAGTATTTCTGATCCGTTACGATGCGTCGGTAATTTTATAGGTTTTCTCGGTAATTTTTTTTTGGTTTTCAATCAGTTCTAGTAATGAAAGTTTATTTGTTTTATTTCGTTATGACCTGGACAATTTAATTTTTTTTGTTATTCAATATTACTTTAAGTAATTTTGTTCATATTTTTTATTAGTTTTATAAATTTTACCGATAACATTATAAGTAATGAAACGGATGTATTACGATTTTATTATTATATGGTAATTTCTTTGGTAATTTTTCGGGTTTTAGTTCGGAGAGTCGCGTTTCTCTTATTAATTTCAAATCACGTGCAATTTTCGATAGTTCCAAGATTAAGATTCTTCGGTAATCGGGCGGACTTAGTGCGGTAATTAAGTTTTTTTAATTAAAAATTGTGTATTGCTTATAAAATTATGAATACGAAATTTCAAAATTCTTAAATTAAAATTTTAAATTGTTAAATTCTAAATTTCTACATTTTAAATTAATTAGCTAATTTTTAAATTTCTACACATAACTGGTTCACACGTTATATTCAGTAAAATGCCAAAATATAAAAACGTATTGAACTTATCAAAACAAGCTTTGAAGCGGCGTTATGAGACATCCTCCTCAAACCGGAGTTTTAGAAAATTATCAGCCACAGAAGTAAGAACTGAGCCGGAGCAGGAAGAAGCAGATTTTGATGAAGGCGAAAAGTTAGAGGAAAGGCAAAACACCATGATTCAAAAAATGGACACGATTTTGGAGGTCCTACAGTCCCTAACGGAACTCGTTAAAAAATCATTCTCAAAGAGAACCGTCAAAATCGAAAAAGACCACAGTTTTTCAATGCCAATCTTGCCGGTCAGTACAGTAGAGAAGCTGATGGAACTGAACTCAAAATTATCAAGTGAAACTTATTTGGATCAAATGGTGAAATTATAATAATAGAACTAGTCAATTTTTCTATTTCTAACTAAACAATTTATTTTTTCTCCAGACTTTAAGGTTGCATAGATATGTGAGTGGAAAATTAAATGGGAGTGTGACGAACATATTGGAAGAGCTAGTGAGCTATAAGGTCGTTCGTCTATACTCGTGGACCGGACAGGCTGGCTTACATAAATGTAATTAATATACATTCAATTTTTGATTTATTTGTATTATAATAATCTCATTTCTTTCTCTCTATAGCAATTCAAAAACTGGTTTTCAGCGAGAACGTTGGACTGATTTGTTTGATCGCTAACACTGTAAACTATCGTAGAGATGAGCAAATAAGTGAAGCGTTGATCAAAAATGCAATTAAAACGTTTCTTAAACGTTCCTCCATTAAAGTTAAAGCTTTTTAGAAGAAACGGGCTTTTGATTAAACACGTATTTAATTTAAATAAAGTATTTTTTTTTATTAATATTTGATTCAAGTTTAAACATATCTTTTTATATTTTATATTAAAACATTGTACCAATAAAAATGAATTTCAAAACTAAATAAACTTTTTAAAGAAGTATTTTATTTTTTTCAATTTAATCTAATTTAAAACCAAAAATTTGACTGTTTATTAAAGTTGACTTGACCGTAAAATTCCCGGCATATTATACATATAACACACACAGTAATATAGACTCATATTTTGCTGTAATATTACACCTTAAAGCTACCGATGTAATTAATGAAAACTAACCAGTCAAAATCCTAGAAATATGTACACGTACAGTAATATTTACAGTAACTAGAACCGCAAAATAATACGGCATAAATTACGGCATATTTCAGGTAAAGTGTCAGTAATTGTCCGACTCGGTAAACGGTAATTTTTAAGGATTTTTCAGGATTAAAATTACAAAATGTTTGTCGGGATAAATGGCCGCATCGCAACTGGTCATCGAGTCTTCTACGCACGATCAAGGTTGTTGCGATCAAAATATCTTTCACAGTCGTTCAGTCGATTACTACCTATTTTTAAAAGACCAGTGTTTCGATCCTACATTCATGGGGCAGTTAAAGTTGCGAACAACGAGCGCCAGATTTGAATTAGCATTTCCCTCGATACCAAATTTGATGGATGAGCTACGTTGGACTTTCCAAATCCTGGCACAACGACATTAGATACGATCTTAAAATAATTGCATATTTAGAGCGAGGCAGCTGTGAACCGAGACTCTTTATGGGATTTGAAAGCTATACAGAGAAAAAGAGGAACCATCCATCCACAATTGGATAGATCGAATCTATAAATAATGATCGTGCAATCTGGCGTTAACAATTTTTTGTTGGTTTTTATTAGACAGCTTATAATAGCCCTGAGTGATTAGTACCAGCTCAAGCTGGCAACCATTGTGGCTCGTTAGGATTCGTAATAAAGGAATAAACGATTCTCACTATTCTCACCTTGGGTATGATTTGTTCATACACAAAATATTATATAAAATAGGCAATAATAATACCATTATGGCTTTCTCATATACCAATCTTGAATCGATTTCTTTCCCGTAAACACCAATAAAAAAAATCTTAACGTATAATCCAAACTTAAACCACACACCGTTGTATAGAAGGCAAACATACATTTAAACAAGATTTGATGATAAACTTTGATTGGATTTGTACACAAACTTTTTTTTACTTTGGTATATATACATTTAGAAATAGTACAGCAAACTCTTTTCTTCCTGTGTGCCAAGCACACACATACACATACAAACACAGTAATCTTTTGTGCAAAAAAGGAAAAAATCGTTCAGCGGAAAACTTTTAATAATTTTTCCATTCCATTTCTTGTGCAAACTTTTCATTATTTGTTCGGTTGTGTTGCTCTCTATATGTGTATACGCGACTCGTTCTTCGTTGTTGCGGATTGTGTTCGAGGGTAAAATGTAAAACGTTTTTCCATAAATTTCCATTAAATATCTGGAAAATGAAAAATAGCAATATTTGTTAATATTTTATTTATTTAAATTTATTTATTTTATTAAGAGGCGAAGGAAAAATGAAAAACGGGTGAGAGCTTTTTTGCTGTACCACGTATTTAACCGACCGCACCGCAACACAATGCCAGAGAAAAAACACAAAAAAGAAAGAAAATTAGGAAAGCAAGATATCCTTTATGACAAAAAAATATTTCTTCTAAAATAAGTGAAACAAAAGAAAATCGTCGTTTACCACTGAGAGAACAAGTACATTTTTTTGGTTGCCTTCTATAAGTTCTTTCCTTCTAATATTTTTGGTGTTCGGTTAAAGCTTTTTGGCTTATTTGTGTTGTGTAGCTCTGTATCGTCGTCGTTTTCTTCTTATTTATATTCAGCTTCTCGCATACCACTTTATATATACATACGTACACAAGAGTTAAGTTTTATGTATTAAATTTGCGACAGACTGACGTCGGATTTTTTTTTAACCATATGCATTATTATTCATATTATGTGAAATACATAAAAGTTATTATTATTATCACTACGTGAGCTTATTAAAAACGTATGTATATCGTGTTTGTATACTATGTACGAGTAAATACAAACAAATGTACATACTTGTTCTATAAAAAATCTTTTTATGATATACATCGGAAGAAGCGGCGTAGGATGTAAATAAGAAAAGTTTCACCAAACTATTTAAATGTGAACTGGGTCATATCCTTATTTAATCCTTTCTTTTGTACATACTTTTGAATATTAATTTTGTAGTTAGTTTTATAAATATTTTAAATAATATTTACTTTTGATTCAATCTAAAGGTTTTTAGTATATTTGCACATAGTGCCCTACATAGTTTTTTTCTCCAATTCCCATTGAAACGATCCAGATCATTTAACGAGGCATTGAAAAGCTCTGCCATCAATTCCGACATATTTCTCAAGTTCCTCCGTATTTCATGGCTCACGTATGGGCAATTTGTAAATCATGTGCAGCAATATTTAATACAACCGGAAATTAATTATTAAATATAGAGAGTAGAGTAAATGTAATACACATAGCTTTACACTAAACAATTCGTCGAAAAATTAAAATTTATCAACACACGAAATTAATTTTATCCATTGTTTTGGAACTAACAAAAGTAACGTTACCAAAACAACTGTAACTTGTAAGCCTCGTGTTAAATGCACATTTAGCGCAGACATATAACAAAAACAACCTACGATGTATCTTTTATGTGCATTTTTGCTAAATATTAACAATTTAATGATAATTTAATGATTAGGTAATTTCATAATTAGGATAATCCAAAAATTCACATTTTCAAACATGTGTGTATAAAATTTCATTTCGGCACCACCAAATTGGACCTAAAATTACTGGGGTCACCACATTTGATATAATTATTTCCAATAAATGTTATTTCTGTGAGATCGCCGAAAAGCTTGGTGTCTACTAATGGTATCGTACATGCGTTGGTCTGAACAGCAGTTCTGCTTAGCATTAAAAAACTGGTCCTCATATACATTTTCATTCAAATCGTTCGAAACGAAAGAATTTATAAACCGAGAACCATAAATTATTTTAATATTCTTTGTCATAGCCCTTTTGGTCTGTTTGCCACACACCGACTTATTTAAATAAGTCACCTCGCGAGAAGACTTACTGGAATAAGTATGGCTACACAGAAATGTCTCCAAAAATTTGTCTTGACTAAATGTCATGACCCCAGTATGCAATTTTTCCATTGTGTGGAAAAAATTGTTTCAATTCCATACTAAATTCCGTACTACAAAAATAGCAAAGACACAAACATTTTGATTTTGGGCAAAAATATTTTCTTTCTCTTTCTATTTCAAGTTTTTTTTTTATTTTGTTTTATTTCGGAAGCTCCCGTAAACTGATTTTCACTTGCAGCGAGTCGAGTTTTCATTAGTCGTTTGAGCTGTGTATAAAAATTTAAAATTGGAAATCGGGCCTCATCGGCGAGCCTGTTATAATATCGATCGATGCCGGGTGTTTAAGAAAGCTCTTTCAGTAATTTTCTTCAGCAGTTTGGGCTGATAAAGCAAACTAACAAAAGACACCGGGGCTCACCTTAACCCCGTACAGGAATTTTCATGAAATCGACATCTAACCACAGTGATAAACATACAAACATACAATTATACTCGCCTTATATATTAAGGAGTGGGCCGTTCTTTCCAAATGTTATAATGTAATTGCCAAGAGCAAATGTTCCGATTATTGATGGAGTACAGTTTTAATTAAGTGGCCGCTCCGGCTAGCTTGACAGCAGCTCATCCATAGTGAAAATTTTTTATAGTACATTTTCGGTTGGGCTCTGTTTAACGAATAACTTCAGCAACGTTGTACTTAAGAAGATTTTTAATGGCATCAAATCGCAGCAGCACAGAGGTCAATCGGGATCACTATGACGGCTGATTCCACAATTACTGAATTTAGTGCGCAAAAGATCAATTATTTGATGGGTGGTGTGGCACGTTGCGCCATCTTTCTAAAATCAAAGGTACTGCAAATTCATGTCTTCAATTTGTGGCCACAAAAATTTGTTATTATTTCTTTGTTGGTTTATGTGCCTGGATTGAGTCGCACTCTTTTAGCTACAGCAGCAATATTCTCAGTTGCATGCGTATGAGTACGGGGACCCCTTCTGGTGTCCACTAGCTTACTCAGGTGCGGTTAGGGTTTTTTCTAATATCTTTTCAAATTTCTCACTGTTTTGGCAATAACAGCTTTTAAGGTTGTTGTTAATATTTCGAGTGGAAACAGGTGTCAGTGTTAAAATTACACATGATTGAAAAATAAACTGCTTCCTTATTACTATTGAGATAGTATTAGAGCGATGTATGTATTTGGTAATTAAGGACCCACCATCTCTGTTAAACTGCATTTCCACATTCAGAATTCGAAAATGTTGGTATGCAGAAAGTGCAAACCTAGTTTCAGTTCTTACCAAAATTGCATTTGGAACTATCAAAATATGTGAAAATTTGAAGCGAAGTCACTAAGGCATCATCTTCTTCGAACCATGTAGTGCGAAGAGCTCACTGCACTTACTAGCTGTAGTCAAGATAAAGTGTGTCAGCAAACGGAGATCATTCTGTTTAGTGAAGCATGTTAAGATTCAGGAGATGAGCAAACGAACGAATTTTGCGAGCTCAGAAAGTTAGATGGTCGCAATAAAACTTGTACGACTCCTGAAATCCCGAATGCAAAAATTGCAAATAAAGATTCAGGCTCAAAGCGAGATCCCGTATTTTCACTACAAAAGTTAATTCCGATTTCGGCGCCCTAATATCGTTGTGCCACCCGGTTTATAAAGCGCTCTTGTTAACGCCTTAAATATATTCAACCTTACAGTCTTCCATAAATCTTCATTATACAAGAACTATTATGGATGAAGTCACGGTTTACCTATCATCATCATCATTGCTTTCAATTAGTTTTGTTATTTATTAGAAGATTTTTTTTTTCTTTTTAATAATATTTCCCTGAATAAATAAAATCCCTATATACCACAATGTATTCGGGGGGTGGGTGTTTGAGGGTAAAAATGTTTCGATAAAATGTCTAACCCTTTTAAATGTAGTACACAAATATGAAATTCATAAAGCACACATTAAAAGTATAAAGTGGTATCGACTCTATTCCGATTCCTATAGCATCTATTTATACGAACACGAGGATGGATATAACCTTAGACGTATGGTGGTGAATACAGGGTGGTCCACGACTTTCGATATTACTTACAACTATATTATTCATAATACAATGTGTAATGTGTATTGTTAAGAGGGTCACCCTGTCATCGCATATACTTACACAAATACAGAAGCTTTTATTTTATATTTCCGAACTTTACATATTTTAATGCTTTTTGTTTTTGTAGATTAAATAATAAATTTTATTAAAAGAGATAAAATAGTTGGCATAATGAAGGTTTCATTTGCAAATACAAAAAATTCTAGCAAATACTGAAAATTTTAAGAAACCTTAGAAAAAAATGTTAGGTGCTTGTGGTAAACTATATACCTTACACACATAGATGGTATACAAAGTTGTAAAGTTTATATTTTTTTATGAGTGTAATTCAAAAAATATTTCTCATCCGCATACTCATATTTTGGTGTGGTGGGTGGGGTACGGCAAACAACTTTTTTTTGGCATTTTTTCTAAAAAGCTTATCGTTTCTACATAGTTCATAGAAAATATTTTTGTTTATTTTGGATAGGATCAAGGTAATGCTCAAAATGTTATTTTTGTTGATATGGGGGATGAGTTTATGATTCTGGATAAAACATTAAACAAACGGTATTTTTGCATATAAATAAACCGTCACTATACATAATTCGAAAGAATTTATAAATTTCTATACGCTCACACCGAATGGACAAAAACATTTGCATTCGAGAGTTGGACACTTTCGTATTGACCTTCCTATTTAAGCTTAAGATACATTTGACTTTCAAATTCAAAATTTACAAAATGGTATAAACACGAATTTTTGCTTGTTGTATAAAGATGTCGATAGAAATAGTTCAGAGCTTGATATAACACGTTCACAGTTATTCGACTGCACACTTGAGAATTAACCTAAATATTTTTATTTTAAAATGATGTAGGTACGGAAGTGTCAGCTTCCAAAGGAGCTTTTCGTTTTTTACAAATATGTATTTTGAAAACTATATCATTGACAAGAAAATCGACTAAGAATTAAAAGATTCTAACATAATTTTGCAAAATTTCCGGTCCAGATCAATTTTTCCAAAAGTTAAGCTGCAATACCGTTTTATTGACCCAAAACTATTTTTCTACAGAACTCGGCCCCTGCGGGGACACGTTCTTTGAAAGAGGAGAATTCGTTGAAGGGGGAGCGCGTGGTGTAGACAGATTGTAACGAGTTTAATTGGCATGAGTTGAAGGCAGAACAATTTATCACTTTCTGAACGTATAATGCCCCTCGTTACTTAAAATTTATTTGATCATCAATTGAGAGTCGCGGCGTGGTCATGTTCTGCCGGCTAAGCACAGGATTTTGGGTGAGGTTTTTCGAGGTTCAAAAGATGCTTGCTAGACCACAACTGTAATTAAAACTAGAAATTGAACGGGCGGACAATGAACACGGATAGGGAGGAGGACATGATTCGAACCAACTTACTCGATCACATCGCGATTAAACTTACCATTTCATCCTTTAAATTTGGCTTTTAGTTTCGCATTCTTACACTCATTCTGGTAAAATTACACGAGCAGAAATGATAAACGAAAATTACCATCCCAATATAAAGATAAAAAATTAAAGTTTCGAAATTTAATAAAATCTTTAAATTTATTGACATTAATCAAAATAAATGAAGCAATATTAATTAATATAGAAAGAATCAAGATTAAGAATTCATAATTATAAAGGACGTCCTATTTTATCAAATTTAGTAAAATGATTTCAATGATATGAAACAAAATAAAAAAAGTAAACTACTACAAAGTAACTAAAAGTCAACCCCAGCGCCAATAAGCTATTAGAAATATAAACAAATTATATAAAGCAATTTATAAAAATGTAAAAATAAACCTTAAGAATATGGCCGCGACCGATGTCCCAGGACGACGATGATAATTTAATATTGATATTCAGGTAACCATTTGCACAACTACTAACGTAAAATAAGATTGTTCTTCACACATCGCACAGTTTAAAGATGAAACTGCCACGCGCATGTTTATACACACCGTACATTTGGTCACCTTAATTTATTATGTGCCTCTGTGTGCATAGACTTTCATTTATACATTACACAGTATAATGCCCCATTTACATGCGACCAACATGAAAGAGAAATAACATTGACTTTTTGCACATGAGGACAAGAAAAGAAATATATCCCAACGCAGACGATTTTTAAGCCACTACACCGCCTAAACCACTATAAAATGTTGCCATAAAAATAAATGTTGCCATAAAATATATTCGATCCGAGTATTTTTATGGCAATATTTTTAAAATTAACAGGAAAAAAAAAATATTTCGTGTTTATAAATGTTGAGGATTTATTAAAAAAACAGACGCCATAGATAAAAATGTAAATTTCGAATTTGAATTAATAAAAAATAAATTAATAATAATCCTATAAAAATATATGGCATTACGATATATATTTCTTTCTTTCTCCCACATTAAATATTTTTCTATAGCGGATGCTTCTTATTTACCTACAAAAATTTGTAGAAAAAAAATGTTGGTCGCATGTAAATTGGGTATAACGATACTGCATTAACGGTAAGGTGACCACACGTTTGGAATTAGTTAACATTCTTGTGTGTTCAACGAACATTATTTAAACGCACATAATGTTATTTTATGATTATTATTTATATTATAATTATTTATATTATTATAATTTATGCGTCATGAGGCTAATTTTTGTTTTAACTTTCACGTTAGAAATAGTTCCGTAATCACTCACTTATAATTATAACTTTTTATGATACGTATAGTAGTGCATTTCATTGTTTTTATTTTCCGTTAGTACCCAAATTACCGTTATTTATATACGAAGGTTATTATATCGTATTTAAGAAAAACTAAACTTAACCACTATAATCTTAGATGTAAAAACTAATTTTAAGTACAGGTAGCCCTTAAAGAACACGGTACTCAAAGAACATGGTTTCGAAGAACACGGTACCCCATTTCCTCAAATTACACGGTTTCAAACAACACGATTTTCGTTATTCTCTTCTATTTTGTTTTTTGTATATCATAACAAAAAATAAAAAATAAAACTTAACGTTTTTTTCTAATTTTTTTTTGTAGTCTCGAACAATACGGATTTAAAGAACACAGAATGAATTAATCGTGTTCTTAGAGGGTTTCCTGTATTGTTTTCTTGAACTTTCGATATTACTTTTTGTGTTTGCTATTTAAAAATATTTATTTCGATTTAAAAATGCTGACGAAATAGCACCTTTTACCAACTAACTAACCAACTAACTACTATTGTACCAATTATGAAAGATAATTTAATTTTGAATAATAATCCATTTAAATTGAGCCCAAACAACGTCCAGTTTTCGTGTAATCGTCGATTGAAGGTTTAAAATAATCGGCTGTTTTTTACCAGGACAAATGCACAAAATTTTTTGTAGTTTCAAATCATTGAATATTGTACCAATTATGACACTCGTGGTTCCCGGGATACATTATTTTAAATCAATAATTCATACATGAACTGAATGGGCCATTCACATATAAATTTATTGTGCCAATCTCAACATACGGTTGGTCTTGGGATTTTTGTAGACAGAGGTCATCATGTTGTATCAAAATCGGAAGAGATCGTTAAAAAATTAAAAAATAAAAATTTAAGAATCTATTATTAAGAATCTATTACAAAATATGCTTACTCTAAACAAAGCATTACCAAACAGTGGGTGCCAATATTCTCGGAGGTTTGACACTCATTGCTTGTTGACACCAGCATTAATGAATAAACCGATAAAACAGCGTATCTCAATTGGGTTCCAAAGTGCTCCGCGTTTTTCAGTACCATACAAAATGATACTTTCCACTATTATTTGAATCACTTGGTCGGTCATAAAAAGGGAAAAAGCACCGAGCATCGATTCGATATACTTTCCTGGTGGAAGTTTGACTTAGTTCGTTAAATTTTGAATATAATTTTGGTTTTGTTGATCAAATTTTTAATTCATTTTTTGTATTATTTGTTTACTTTGTTGAGTTATAACAGCCGAAAATTGTGTCTTATAGATATAGTGTGCCAGCCGGGGAACTGCCTCCACCATCTTACGCCAAACATCTAGTTTTTTCTCTATTAAGGATGATTGGTTCTCCATAGTCTCATGTAGTCGCAATAATAAACATTTTTGCCCATTGGTAAATTACACTGTTTTAATTGGAATTTTAACTCCGTAACCGTTCCACCCATTTTTTAATATTCACAATCCCACCGCTGTCACCACTTGTTACAAATTTGGTCAAAATCGGTTGTCAAATCCGGTTCGTATCACTGGATTGTGAACACCGTTATAAAATTTGCTGGTTACAACACCAATTCTCGTAATTTATTGTACTTCCGGAATGTTCCCGGAAATAAGTTTTGAAATTTAACTACTGTTATGAGTTGCCGAATATTCCCAAAATGATTTTTCCCAAATCGCTATTTTCAGTGATCGGTACGAAAGCCCGAATTACAAAATATAAAATTATCAAAATCTCCCTTTTTAACTCCCACTTTCCGCTATCCCGCTTTTCAATATCCTGCGTTTTAAAATCCAAATTTTGCAGAAACCTTAAAGAAGCGAAACTTGTTTTAACGATACTAAAATATTTTTTTATCTTAATTTTTATTAGGAAATCGGCCATTTCTTGATTCACTTTGGTCAATTTAAGGGATGTGATTTGCATTTTAACAAGAATTTTAAGAATTTGGCATGCTCAATGAAACTAAGCGATAATGCCATTCATTAGAAAATTATGATCAAATTTGGTATAGTCTGGAATTAGACCATTCTAAATGGAACTTGCCCATTAAACCAATCACGGTCATATTTATGTATAGAGCTGGATAGGATTCTTACATCCATTTTCGCTCAAGTTTTGAATTTTGGCCATGTTGGATGGATGTTTGCTATTTCCTAACCAATAATGGTCATATTTGATATATCGGTCTAGATTGGAATGTTTACATGAATTTTGAACGCATTGCTAAATGGAACTAGACCCTTTCTTCTTCACACATATTATAGTCAAATTTATTATGTATAAAGATTAGGATTCTTATGTACAAAAATTTAAAGGATTTTATCTAATTTTTCCATGATGTTTGGAACTAGGCCAAGAGCTGGATTGAGATTTTAGATCTCGATAAATTTTAGATGCAAGAACTAGGTTATTATTAACAAATTTGGTATGCAAATTTGATTTAGGAATTTAACAAATATGGATTTGATGTTTTATTTATCCATAAAAATATAATTTCTAAAAGCGAAATTCATAAAACTCGCCTTCATAAAAAAAAAAAAAAAAATTAAAAAGGCGGGCTTTTGATAATCGGGATTTTGAAAAAAAGGATTTTCATAATTAAAGCGGTATCTGAAAAGCAGGACTTTAAAAAGCAGGATTTTGAAAAGCTGGCTTTTGAAATATTCGGGTTTTGAAAAACGGGATTTTGATTTTCTAGGAACTTTCGTGGAATAATCGTCTCACCCAGTCTGATTTAATATGATTGTTACGGATGGCTACATCCAACCCGCAGTTCTCAACTAAGCACGCAGAGGCCTCTCTCAAAGGCCTTTTGAAACTTGAAGAAACGTATGTAATAATATAATTATAACCAGATGTGTTCACCCGGTGGCGACCGAATCTCCCGAGTGACAACTACCCAATATGCTGAAGAGACCCCCCAACGACCCATCGACCCAAAAAACCGATGCGCAGAAACAACGAAGCAGCATCAGAGGGTAGGGACGTCTCTTCAACAGACCAGGCCTCTCATCCGCATCAGCTGCACACACCAGAACAAGAAAACACAACAAACATATTCTTCTATATCTCAACCGATCGCATACACGCACAAGGGGTACACATTTATGTATTATATAGGGTGAATACGGAAAACACAGAATATTAAGGCCCATGCACACTGTACAAATAATTGTAACCCCATGTCACACTAAAGTGGATAATGACCTCCGCATTAATCAAACGACTGAAATTCAAAAATCTAAAGTAAAAAACTACAAGAAAGCAAGATTATTACCGCGCCATTACCGCGACAAACCAATAATTTAATCGGACGTATGGTGTTTCATATGCGGAAAGTTTTCACATGATAGGGACCTAAACTTTTACCTTTCAAATTTTGAACGGAATAAGCGACTTGACCTACTTTTCAAGTAATAACTCCGGGTATGAATTTGCAGGCCAGTTTAGCGGAAAATTTGTTCGATACATCGTTCAAAGCAAAAGATCGTATGAGAACGGGTTGTCCGTCTCGGAAAGAACGCTTATTATTACGCAAATTGTAATGTTGAACTCCCTTGTCATGTACGACACGTAAATAATGAATATTATGATCTTTTAGAAGATTGACTCGATCTGGCAATTCGAGTTCTGTGTCGAGTTTCCTCTGAACCATATACAAAGGAGTATTCGCGTGGCGAATATGGTACTTTGACAACAATTGCTTAAACAAATTCAAAATGAATTGTTTACCATTGTGAGAGGTGATAGCTTCAGGTACCGAAAATAACTGGAATACCTCATTTTCTAGGAATCGATATAACAAAGACGCAGAAGCTTCACGTGAAGATTTAACGACCACAAACTTAGAATAATAATCCAAGAAGATAACGATACAGGTATTTTCAAGTTTCGAACGGGGATATGAACCCAAAAGGTCTACAAATAATTTTTGTTAGGGACGTGTTGAAATGATCGCAGCTCAACGATAACTGAACCTTTTCGGTTTCCAATTTGAAATCTCGCCAAACGTCCGGTGAGGTGTTTCTGACTCATTAACCAACGCAAACTGGAATAGTCAGTATTGGATAGCCTTCAACGTACGGACGGAGTTTTTGCACGCTGAGGACGGCAGCGTAGCATTCCAGCTCGGTCACCGAGTAGTTTCGCTGCGTCGCATTGAGCTTATATGAATAAAACTCAATGAGCCGCTCCATCCACTCGCCGTTCACCTGAAATAAGACACTACCGGCCCCAACAGCACTGGCATCACACTGGTTAAAAATGGTTTCGAATAATCACGATGCGTCATTACTGGGGCCGTTAACAAGGCGGTTTTGAGTGCATTAAAAGAAGAATCCGGAGCCACAGACCAACGTATTTTCGTGTTTTTACCAGTAAGATCGGTAAGAGAGGAAACGAACGAATTTGGAATAAAGCGCCGATATCTTCCGCACACGCCCAGAAAACGCCTAATCTGTTTCGTCGTTTTCGGAATAGTGTACTCAAGAATAGCTTTACATTTATCTGGGTATATACGGAGGCAGACATTACGATATAACCTAAATAGTCATCTTCTCTCAATACAAACTTACTTTTAGTTAAATTGATTGTTAAACCAGCGTCAGTCAGATATCCAGCAGCCTCTTTCAGCAAATCAAAATGTTCGACCAGAGTGGATGTGACCAAGGTACACACGGACCTTATCGTGTATGTAATACGGGATCACGCGGTGCATTAAGCGACAAAGCGTCTGTGGCGCATTGCATAAGCCAAGACGTATCACCGTGAACTGATACAAGGGCCGTCCAGGAACCGTAAACGCTGTTTTATTGCAAGATGCTGGGTCCAGTGGGATCTGCCAAAAGGAATCCTTCACATCAATCTCTGAAACGAATCGGGTGTGTCGCAAACGACACAACAATCCGTTGCTTATTAGCAGTGGATACTCGTCTTTGAAGATTCCCTTGTTCAGCTCTTTAGCATCTAAACACAATCGACCCATGTCATTACCCTGAAATCTAGCCGACAAAACATCACAGTGATAGAGGTCTCTGCGTGCTTAGTTGACAACAGCGGGTTGGCTGCGAGCCATCCGTAACATGATGATTACAACTATGATAGAAAGGATAAAAAAGCACACCAAAAAATACGTGAGCCGGATACCTCAATTGATAATTAAGACATTTTTAGTATCAGGTTTTTAGGACCCGGTTGAAGTTGGTTAGCACATCACTGGTAAATTATACTTTGTTTATGTACGCATCATCAGCATTGGCGTATTGTTTTGTTGTAAGTGAAAGCCTGCAAACGCCACTAATAAAACCCCGTATATTAGAATGATTACCAGCTGAGGCCCGAAATTTAAATTAGAGCGGTTTGCTTGAGTTGGATTTTTCTACATAGTTCCACTGTTGCAGGGATAATGTGGACGTGGTCT
The DNA here is from genome assembly GCA_947310385.1 of Nephrotoma appendiculata. NCBI lineage: Eukaryota > Metazoa > Arthropoda > Insecta > Diptera > Tipulidae > Nephrotoma > Nephrotoma appendiculata. The sequence continues at coordinate 39,595,329 of OX371223.1, forward strand.
CTGAACTGCATCATATTATTAAAATCAAATGAGATAAACCATTTATACGTTTTGAATAGCCTGTACATAGATAAGCAATCCTAATCTTCTATACACCATAGTAACGTCCTACCCACATCGGGGCGGGTTGTTACAATTCTGATTTACATTTCCATCTAATTTACTTCTACATGTGTAATTATATTGCTTATTTAGATTCATTGCATAGAATCTGGTTAATAGAATTCCAAAAAATTCTTTTCAAATTCATTTTCATAACCAACCGAAGTTAGGTACGAGATATGAGATTCTTCATATCTGATTCTAAACTACAACAACAATTACGACAGTAAATCGGAAAATTATTGTTCCATCCGTAAACGTAATGCACATACATACACACGCAGAGCATAGAAAAACCAACAATTTAACATTTTCCTTTTTTTTGTGTATTCCCAATTTATGCTAAATAATTTCCCCAAATAAATAAACAAAATAAATACAGGAAAAATCAAAATAACAAATAAATAAAATAGAAAACCAAAATCGAAAAACAAAAATTTTGTAGGTGGCATGAAAATTAATTTTCCATATTTTTCCTCCTATTGTGTGTATGTGCGTGTGTGTGTGTGTACCCGTATATGTTGGTATACACGTATATTGATTATATTATGTTGTGTTTATAGATTTTGTAAATGATTTCGGTAGCATATATACCTATATCGGTTTATGTTGTGTGTATGTAGTGGGGTTTACAGCAAGGGCATGCAGGGTGATGAGGTACAAAAATAGTTATAACAGTAATATTAATAATAGTAATAATAATAAAGTAGGTAGTGGTGGTGATAGTGGTGGAAATTCGTTTTTTTTTTGAAAGGTTGGCGGATTATTGGGATTTTTTATTCGGTTTTCGAATATGTAAATAAATTATAAATACGACAAGCCACAAAGAACATTAATTTTAATGTAAGAATAAATCAAAAATTGTTCATTTTCTCAAACCAAATGAAAATATGGGAATGTACAAAAGGTAGAAAAATTTAAATACGAAGACTTATGTACAGCGGAAGGTAGAAGGATACCGAATTGGTGAGTTTATGATTCTTAAGGGTATCGAATATTCTTTGTTCGAGGGTGGTGATGTCTCTTCTATATTTATTATTTGGCATACATTACAAATATTATGTATAAATGAACAAATACATAAAATGGGATACTTAAGTAGCATCAAAAATTTTTCACCTGCGAGATGTGAGATTACCGAAAACATGTCACATGAGTTGTTCTTGCTTATAGGAGGCCAAATCAAGAAACTGTATGTTATAACTGTATGTTAACAGTTATATGAGTTCGGTTGAACGAGTTAGAGTTTACTCGAGAACATAACCAAATCTTCAAATCAAACTATGATTATCAAAATTTTGAACTTAGAAGGATTTTAAAGTGAAAGTGTTACTAAGGCTGCGAGCCAATACTCGGGTAAAAGTCAATTTTAAGTAAATTTTTCGGTAAATTCATTTATTTTTCAAAAACTCTATGGTAAACTGATCGAAAAATCTGTTTAAATCTAATTTTTACCGTAGTAAAAAATTTACCCGACTATTGGCCCGCAGCCTAAGTTTGTTGATAATTATGATGCTTCATAAAACCTAACGCACCGTGCTGCGCACCTCTACGAGGTTAAGGGGAGGCAACGAAGTAGTTTTTCCATATACTCGTGTAAGTTGAAATAAAAATTCACCGCACGGCTAAACACAGTGCCGGAACATATACGTAATTCAAGGTAAAGTGGCTTCTGGAGGCTATGAATTTTAAAATAATAAAGCAAAAAAAAACAATAATCAATGAAAGCGATGACGAGGAAACTGATAATGGGGCTGGTACGCCAAATTGATTTGTAATCTGTTGTAGAAGGTAGCAATAAATAATGTGTTGGTATTATTGGATATTTAATACGCTGTAAACACATTGCCTTGAATCGGCTGATTTAACTCACTGGAAATAGACTAGTCTTCTGTATATGGAAGCCTGATTTTCCATTAGTGGTTTTAATTATTATCGCCCTATGTTGCCATCCTTTCCTGGGTGTAGCTCAAGCATTTTACCCAATAACAACTTGCATTGTATGGAGGTAAATTCTTACATTTAAGATTCTTTTTTTCGACTTTTCGGACAAAATACTATTTTTAATGGCATTTATACAATGTTTACGTCTTTTCTAGTCGTACAAAATGAAGGGGCCATTTACTCACAATATCTCTAACACAAAACTATAATAATGCAGTCCCCCTCCCCCCATTTTTAATCCCAGAGTACTTGTGTACACAAAGATACACAAACCCTTACAAAATGAGAAATTCCTTAGGTCTCTTCTTCGCAGGTTGGTTTCCCAAAGTTCAACTCTTGCTTTGTACCAATAGTACAACACAACAACTTATCGATTTGGCGAATTATATCACCAAATCAGAAACTTCTGGAAATTCTCACTATGTATGTATACTAAGCCAATACATATAATTATCCTTTTTATACTTTCTAAATTCTTATCTTTGTCCACGATACTATATCTCTGTCATATTAGTTGCCACCTGAATAACCTGGAGAGGTTGCAACAATTAAATCGTGATTGGGAATTTGAGTGGACCCGGTCGACCAATCAAGAAATGCGCTGTTGTTAAGTAGTCCATCTCGTCATCGAATAATGCACAAATTATGTAGGGAGTTTAATATTGCTTCAACTTCGGTAAGAATAGTTGTCATTTCATATCGCTCGATCGTAACGCAAGAAAACTTGGTTTGAAAGTGATCAGTAGCAAAACCAAATTCTTGGTAATACCAAGAAGCATCTCCATGATAAATCTCGTAATTGTTGACCATAATATTCGTAGCGTTCAAAGTTTTAAATACCCCGAGTTAGTAATAGCATCCTCAAATGATATGCAAGCACCGAGTTTTTACCCCCAATCAACATTATTGCGATCTAAACATTTATAGCAGTCATGGCAAGATCGCACTTTAAAAAGCACCTTTATAAAGGCCTGTGCTGGGTTTCTTTATTTCTACTGTATAATGGTATCTACTCGTTCCGTCTTTGGTCCAATTAAAATTATGCAAAACGAATATCGAATTCGTATGAACCACGAGATAAAGCAATGTTGCAAGGTCTCCACAACGACGTATGATTGGTGGAGGACAATAAATAGTGCAGGCAGTAAAATCCTGTTATGGGATGTGAAAGGTAGAGAGAGAGAGAGAGAGAATGAGAGAGAGAATGAGAGAGAGAAAGAGAGAGAGAAAGATAGAGAGAAAGAGAGAGAGAGAGGAAGAAAACTACTTTGAATGAAGACAGAATAATGGTAACAATTTCCAAAATTAACCCGTTTGTAACATCAATACAAATGAAAAAAACTGGACGTGAATGTAGTAGATTACGGGAGAAAAATTTAGTTGCGCGGTCGGCCAGAAGAGTGCCACGCCTCACTAAGAAAAACCTGGGCGGTATCGCGACTGGAGTGACAAAGAAAACCTAAAAAATTGGTGCAGTGTACGTACTTTGGAGTGACGAATCAAAAATACATTTGTTTGGATCTGACTCCAAACATTACATGATACGACCAACAAATTAGGAATTCAACCCAAAATATACCAAAAAATAATTAAGCATACGGAGGTTGAAGCATCATGGTATGGGATAGTTTTTCCTGGTACGATGTATATTGAATAATATCATGATCTCCTATGCAAGTGAAAATATGCCCTCTTCTTGGGGTTTCCAACAGGACAATGACCTTAAGGGCACCTCGAAGAGAGCAAAACAATGGTTTATTCAAAATTAGGTCAACCTAATGGAGTGGCCGGCTCAATTGCTTTAAGCCCTATTGAAAACCTTTTGGCATGAAGTTAATACAGAAAACTTAAAAATGAATAAGAATTATGGTGTTGTATAAAAGAGGCGTGGGAAACCATTCCAGTCGAAACGTACCAGAAAGTGGTGAATACGTATTATGTTGTGATTTTAATAATTTTTAATTAATTAATTTTAAATGAATTTGTGATTTTGTTTATTTACATATCTTATTTTTTTACTCAACAAAAACTTGAATTAAATAAAATATCCTCGAGTAAACTATAAAACACAATTATCCAATTTTCTTTCATTTTTCTTATCATCCGATATTTGCGGTATTTGTCCATTTTTTCATTCACACCTATTATTTTTTACCCACTGTATAACCATTTGTCACTTGTTTGAGGTGATGCTTGATGCTTTTAGTGGCGGCTTCCCATAGATCGCCCAAGTGAGGTCAACTGGGTGAAATAAATTTGAAGATAATTTGGTCTACCAATAAATTTGATAAACTAGCATGATTTTGTTTTAGAAAGGTGAACGATCGATGAAGGTGGTTACGATCCCCAATACAATTGATAGCGTTATTACCTTGAATTTCGTTCTTCTTACAAACTATTTGCGGTGTAATTTAGCCATCATCAGTAAAGCTCCAGCATGCATTTATTTTAATGCGCAGGATAACACGGTCACTCTGTATTTCTAAGACTGTGTGCCTGAGAGCGACTTTTTCAACTAAATTGCTGACTAAACTAAATTAATGGACTGATTCATATCATTCTTTCAAAGGTGGCACTACTATCTTTTAAATATGCTGTGCCTCCGATTGTAAACTAAATTGTAAACTAAACTAAAATATGACTTTTCATATGTCATATTGTTTTCAACAACACCGATTTGTTATTTTTTAAAATCAAGGAAATAAAAAAAAACAAATATGGATATGGAAATCGCATTATTTATGATGTGATTATAACGGAATTTATGAATGAGATATTTCCTTTTAGACATTTTTACTCGTATGCACACGATAAAAAATAATAAAAATAAAAAATGAAAATGACAACTAAATAGTCAAGCAACCTCAGCAGGAGTCTAAAATAATAAAACCTGGTGGCTAATAGCATAAATACTAATTAATTTAGTTTAGTCGGCAATTTAGTCGAAATAATCGCTCTTAGGCACACAGTCTAAGTTAATGATTTGTGGCGTGAAATGGCGAAGCGAAAACTCAATTCAGACGACTTGATCGACCAATGAGAAAATTGAAAAAAATGAGAAGAGCCATACTGCTTTCGGAGTTACAAAGAAAAGAATTGCATCGGTCAAACATGGGACCCACAATGAAATCAAAAGTCAAAGAAAACGCTTCAGATGCGGGAAGCTAGGTCACGTCCAAGTCTGTTGGTAACGCTGGAACTGGCTTATCAAATGGAGCAAAGATCCTTGGGATATGCTCAGCGGAAGTTTCCAGGGCGATTTATGAGGATGGTTCCGGCAGTGGAGTTCATTGCTAAAGAGAAAGCAATCCAGAAGGCCGGTGCAGGTAGTATACTGTAATTGTGAGAATGAGTGGTTGTGCATGAATGAAAAGAATGTTTTATCTGCAAAACCGAGTACGAATCCATATCGAACGTCCAAAATTCGTAACATTTGTTGCTGGGACTTTGACCAGTTGGCAGACTGAATAATTTCAATATGTCAAGTTTAAGTCCTCTGGATGCTCAGAAGACCAGTCTAAAACTAAGGTGGAACCGATTCAAGCTATATTTGCTGTGATTTCTGACTTTAGGGCTTCCTTAACGCTTAAGAGCATTCTACTTAGGAGTACGGCACCCCAAAATTCCAGTGGCTTAATTGATAGTTCCTTAACCGACGCCACCTTGATTTTTCCGGATAACAATTTTACGATGGGATCTTTATTTGGATTCGATATTTTTCCATATGCAATGGCCAAATATGCCTGTTTGAAACCATCTGAGAATCCACGTTAATTGATTTTATTTTGAGACCTGGAATGTGAAAGCAGGAGAGAGATAATGAATCGTCGTGGAGTCGTACGACTTTCTCAATAGGAACATGCAATATCAACGATAGTTCAAACACTACAGTTTTTGAAATTCAAGGAAGAAATCCTCTAGATTGAGTAACACGTTAACACTATAGCAATTCAGGAGTCAAGACTTTCAAAGGGTTCTTGTTAATGTTTATTTGCCGCATTACCAAGGCTATCTACATCGTCTATCCGCCATTTTTTCCACTAGTAATCAATACTTTCGGTTATTTTTCTAGTAGCGCAGGTCATCTGAGACTATATGGAAAATTTGAGGAAAATTCATGGACTAGAATTTTCACTAGAATTTTTTTTGATTTTCTGTGGCCATATAAGTGATTTGAAAATCACTCAAAGTAGATGTTTTTGACCAATATCTCAAAAACATCTACTAGTAACCAATACTTTCGGCTGTTTTTCGAATAGTCTCAGTATGACCTAAGCTACTAAAAAAACAGCCGAAAGTATTGGTTACTAGTAGAAGTTTTTTAGATATTGGTCAAAAACATCTACTTTGAGTGATTTTCAAATCACTTATATGGCCACAGAAAATCAAAAAACTCTAGTGAAAATTCTAGTTCATGAATTTTCTCCAAATTTTCCATATAGTCTCAGTATGACCTAAGCTATTAGAAAAATAACCGAAAATATTGGTTACTAGTGGAAGAAATGGCGGATAGACGGATTATTGTTAAATTTCAATATTTCATATACCGAGTTCCTTTACTTCGGAGATCAATTAATTTGCCATTTTCAGGATCACTTTTAATATTTTATTCTGCTGAGATATTTTATTTAGTGAAAAAAGTGCTACATAATGAATGAAAAATTTCCGCTGATAATTACATAACAAAATTAATACTCTTTAGTGATAGTGCTGCCACTTGCGGCGAGTAGCGCAATCTCTTATTTTCCGCTGTCAAAATTCCGCTATCTTATACAGCATTGTCAGAGGTATGGCCATTCCGCAAAAAATTGTAATTTACGATAAAGATGTGTAAAATGCAGTAGGTCACTGTAAAAATACCAAAACTCTTCATAAAAAAGGCATCATCTCAAATACGAAAATTACCGTATAGCATAGTTCTGTAACACCGCCTACAAAGTGTTTGCTAAAGTCGTATTAGCCCGAACCTTTTCTTGCCGAAAAAGTCATCAATCATTTTGCCGTCAATGTGATCACCAATGTGGTTTTCGCTCGGTCCGACCAACCACTGACCGCAGTGTTTTACTTTGAGGATGATCCTGAACAAATGTTCGGCATACAAATTAACGCCTTCGCGCCAGTGCTGTATAACTTAGCGCTCGAGCCTCTTGTAAGAAAAGGCTGTATTGAATCTTGGCACTGAATATTCAATTTCTCTCTCTCTCTCTAGCTTCACATCCCATGAAGGGATTTTGCCGCCCGCACTATGGTCCTCCAGCCGTCTCGGTCCATCGCTCTCGTCCTCCAGTTTCGACATCCTAGTGCATGTAGATCTTGTTCGACAACCGGCTGGTTGTTGATGGAACACTTTAGTGGTCATCCGTTGTTGTGGGGACCTTGTAACGTGGCCGAGCCATCTAACTCGATTGGATTTGATGAATCCGATAATATCGCAACCTCCAAGAATTTGCTTTATCTCGTGATTCATGTGAATCCGATATTCATTGTTCACGACTTTAATTGGACCAAAGATTGAACGAATGACCTTCCTTTCGAAAGTTGATAACAATCTACAATCGTTAGTTGTCATGGTGCAGCTCTCGCTTCCGAAAGCCAGCACAGGTCTTATGAGTGCTTTATAAAGTGCGAGCTTGCACGACTGCGATAGATGTCTAGATCGCAATAATTTTGATTGGGCGTAGAAAACTCGATGTGCGGCAGCGATTCGGGCTTTTATTTCTGCCTGCATGTCATTTGATGATGTTATAACTGACCCGAGGTATTTGAAGTTATGGAGATGTTCCTGGGTGTTGATACAAATTTGGTTTTGCTACTGTTCACCTTCAAACCAAGTCTTCTTGCGCAGCGATCGAGCGGCACGAAACTGTCTTTGATATCGCTAGGTCTTCGGCCAAGAAGAACGATATCATCTGCATATCCAAGAATTTGGCCTGATTTATTAAATATACAGCGCGAAGTTTCGATGTTGCTTTTCCTCACTACGTACTCAAGCGCCAAATTGAACAGCACAGGCGCGAGTGCATCACCCTGTCGAACACCAGATGTTATTTCAAAGGAGTCTGACACAGTTCCTTCGATTACAATTCTACATACAGACCCAGACGTTGTTAATTTGCACAGAGAAACGAGTTTCTCTGGAATTCCTAGGCATATGAGCGCGGCCCAAAGGTTATCACGGTTTATACTGTCATATGCCTGACGGAAGTCTATATATAATTGATGTATGGTTATGTTGTACTCCCAACATTTTTCCAAGATCGCATCCTCATGGTAAAACACTGGTCAGTAGTCGATCGGTTGGGACGAAAACCACACTGATAGTCGCCAATGATGTTTTCGGCGAAAGGGATGAGTCTGGCAAGTACAACATTAGCCAACACTTTGTAAGCAATGTTCAATAGAGCTATACCACGATAGTTTTCACATTTAAGACGGTCGCCTTTTTTATGCAATGGACATATGAGCGCGGTCTTCCAATTATCTGGCAACTCTTCTTGGTCCCAAATACAAACGACAAGATCGTATAGACTTGTTGCAAGAGTAGCGCCTCCATGTTTGATTAATTCTGCGGGGATTCCATCGAGACCGGGTGCCTTGCCGTTCTTCAATCGACTAATAGCTGCGTCTACTTCCTCTACTGTGGGACATTCGACAAAGACCTCATCACCTGGAGGAGCTATTGCTCTAATGGGGGTCACGTCGTCACTCCGATTTAGTAGATTTTGAAAGTAGGTTTGCCATACTGAGAGAACATCAGCCACGTTTGTTCTCAATTCTCCATTCCCGTCTTTGATGGCTGTACTTCTTGAGTGGAAATCTTTAGTGAGATTCCTGGCATTAGCAAAACAGTCCCTTGAATTTCCTACTTCCGCTTGGAAGCTGATGTTTTCGATGCATAATCTCATATGTTCGCGTTTCTTTTGACGAAGATATTTAGTCGTGGCTTTCCTGGCGCGGAGATATTCTGCATATGTGCTTCTAGTGTTGCGAGCCAACCATTTTTCACGAAGCTTTTGTTTATTTGCGACGATCAGGCGACATTGATCATCGAACCAATCATTACGGGGTCTCGGAGGTCTTCTTCCGATAGTGTTTTGTGCCGCGGTGGTAATGGCTGACTGTATTGTGTGCCACTGCTCCTGGATGTTAGAAGGAGCTTCTTCGTTGTTGCTGGGCCGCTCTAGATAATTAGTGACAGCTGATTGGTAACTCTGCAGTGATGTTTGGTCTTTTAGAGCATCAACATTCCATCTAACGGTTTTTTGTGCTTGTCTGTTGAACGTATAGATGACAGTTTGCACTTATATTTAAATACGACAAGCATATGATCGCTGTCCATGTCTGCACCCCTGTAAGATCTAACGTCAGATATACTGGTCGAGTGTCTCTTAGACACCATGACGTGATCAATTTGGTTTTGCGTTCTTCCATCATTCGATCTCCACGTTACTTTGTGGATTCTCTTATGTGGGAAAAACGTACTTGATACAAATAAGTTGTACATTAATGCCAGGTCGGTGACGCGTTGGCCGTTGTTATTACTAGTTAGATGCAGACTGTTAGGACCGATGTGCGATGTATTTTCTGCACTCTTACCGATTTTTGCATTAAAGTCGCCCACGATGATTTTAATGTCGTGGTGCGGTATGTTATTGATGACTTCCTCCAGCTCGACAAAGAATAAATCTTTGATGTCATCCGATTTATCCGAATATTCAATTAGTCAGGCGAAGTTCTTAGATATGCAAGTAACATTATGCTTCTTGGCCTGATACCCAATGTTGACTGGCTCTCCTAGTGAACTGTAACAAAACTTGATGACTATAATTTTGACAAAGTGGAAGATTTCAAATATCTCGAGTTAGTTGTAACATTCACAAATAATGTCCACCGTATGTTTCAGCAACAATCAGTCGGCCTGTGTCGCATGGAAATACCTAGACTACGTTGGCGCGACGACGTCTAACAAGGCCTGCGAACAATAGAATATCGTGTCGAATAGAATATAGTGACGGCCAATGATGCAGGCGGCAATATTCCAATATATCGTAAGTACACATTTTATCGTCCGTTGAAATTAATAATTTCCGGGCCATCGTCATAATAGTGTAAGTGCCGAAGAGGTAGAGACAGCGAGGATGATAATTAGCTTTTATAGAATCAAATATATAAACGAACAAATTTAGGAACCCAATTTCTAAATTATGAAAGGTCAGTTTGATAATTCATCTGAAACTCTAAATATTGCCATAAAATCATTAAGATAAAATCTTTTAAAATTGACATTGACACACCATAAAACGCGATAACACTTTGCTTACAGTAAACTATGTTGAGACAGGACCTTAGCCGTTTTTATTGCCTATATTTATTTGATATAATTACATCTTTGAAAAGGTGAAGCATATATGTACATACATATATGTACGTACATATAACATAATCACACATCACGCTCTACCAACACCCATTTTATGTAATTAATTTGCTATTCAAAATGACATAATTTATCGAGCATGTGTTCGAGTATCAACATATAAATACACACAACCTATATATAGTGTTTATACACACACTCATCGTATTTGAAGTATTTGAAAAACTCGACAACAAATTGGCAAATCAGTGTCACGTGAAAATGCCATTAACATGAAAGATAGAGGCTTAATTTTAATGCACTATCAATTATCAAACGTTTTATTTACGTATACACTAGTCACAAATGTATACAAGAATTTTTATGTAATTACCTATATATGGGATACCTATACCTCTATATGATATTACGTATTAGGTGTAGATATGGGTAGAATGTGTGTGAGTCAAATTATTCCGCGTTGTTATCTTTACACCGCAATGTTATAACTTATTACTCAAGTGCTCAGCCGGTATTACTCACTATAAATATTTCGTTTTGATCGCGTTATTCTGATGAAACAAATTCATTGGCAATCAAGCATTGATAAGCGAGGAAGTATAGCAACTGCGATACAATAAACTAAGTCAATCGACCTTGTCCGCAATACAATGAATACCGTAGATTTATAGCAATTCAGTCGTTTAGTGACTTGTTTGATCGGCTAGGTTGACATTTTTTCAAATAGTAACTTAGAAGATTTCTAAAATAATTTGGCATGGGATATTTCTGAATTAAAAATGATATTCGATAATTTTATGTTATTATTGAGTTGAACTTTGGTGGAATTTTTTGAATTTAATATTCGAAATAATTGCAATACAATATTACATTGCCTATACAATATTTTACTTCAGATGAAAAAAATTATTTATAGGCTCTAAATTTAAAAAAAAAAAATATTTCATATAAACGAATAAATTTTATTGCGAGATGAAATGATATTTCTCATTACATTCAATGCACAACTCGACATTACACTTCTTACACATAGTGTGGCCGATAGACTTGCAACTAGTACCAGCACAACGACGTTTTTTGTTTTCTGGGACTCTTACGAGAAAATGTCCAACGTTGTCGTACCTTGGTAGAAACTGCATTGACTGTTTTGGACGCCGATAGTTAGTTGGTGGTTTGGAATCACCAAAAGTGCGACAGTAGCGCTTGCAGTTTGACGCCTAAATTCCAGCTGAGGCATACTATTACCACCTTTTCGATTCAAAAGCCATGCACTCTGAACTGAACCGTCCACTAACCAAGTGAAAATGGAATACCACCATTTTTTACTCTGGCACCTGGATTCTTTGATGTGCCGCTCTCGAATATCGAGTAGCATTGGTAAATGGTAACTTTCCATACAAAGTTGAAGCTATTGCAATAACAGAGTTATCTATCCATTTTGTAATTCTAATATCTGACCCATCCATTTTAGTACTCACAATTGTTCCACTTGATGAGTTCTTCAAATCCTTTTTTACTGGCAATGGACAAGTTCTTGGAATAAAATTTTCTCAAACAGTCCCTGTTTCGTGATACTATATAGCAAAGATTTTTCAATCCAATCACAGCAGCCGGTGATGTGAATAAATTATCAAAGAAAAAACAGAATTCTAGATTTTTTATAGATTCATCGAACTCTTCGATCATAAAAAATACTGGAGCAATATTCTTTCCATATTGCTGCGCGAATTCAGGATTCAATCTCGGGTTATGACCTTGGTATACGGACGGTGTATTCAGACACCACATTTTGTAGCCAAAGCGAAGTGGCTTTCCTCTAATTAATTGTTTACACCCGTGACGGCCAAAAAATTGTATCATTGATTCGTCGTAAGATAAATCTTGTTCTGGGTGGTAATGCTTAGCAAAGCGTCTTTTTGGTGCATCGGTCAAAGGCCGTTCTTTCCACACACTGTCCTTTGGTTGTTGTAGACTGTAGTCGATGAAATGTAAGAATCGAAAAATAGTTTCAAATCTACGTCGACGCATACCTTGGGAAACCATTTCATTATGCAAATAAACATCGTTTACCCAATAGCTTCGTTTAGCTGGAACATAAGAGTACCCGGATACGATCAATATGCCAATGAACATGTTCAGATCATTTATCGCAATATTTGGATCGCCTCTAAAAACTGCATATTCATTAGATTCCTTGCAAATGAGTTCTAGAACTTCTTCATCGAAATTTTTTTCAAATTGTTCACTTGGTTCTACATTACGACAATCATCATAGTTTGTATCCCAATTAAACATAGGTTTGAGTGCATTATCATCGTCCTCGACCCAACAGATTTCTTCTGGTTGAGATTTCATTTTCTTTGCAGTTGATTTCTCATTTTCTTTGCAGTGTTGCAATTTGATCAAAAGACGTTTGTGTAGTATAAGGTTTACGGTGATGACGTGTACGTTTAGCTAGAAGTTTTGTTGAAGTTTTATACGATGTTTTGGTTGCTGTTGCTTCATCCAAAGTTGATGCTAGTTAATATTGTTTGGAAGTGTTTTTAGTTGAATGTCATATAGCACCCGACGAGTTTTCAGCATTTGTCTGTTCCATTGTTCCTTGAATGTCCATTGATGTTAAGCACCTGCTCTTGCGGATGCGAAAGATATACCAGAGAATATTGAATCAATGTTTTGTAGCTAATTAATGTCCTGAGCATTGTTAGTTGTCGATGGTATTGTACATAGTAAGTCAACATTCAAGCTAGTAAAAGAGTTTGTCATTGTATATTCGAGAGCATTATCAATAACCATTGATTCTGCTCCATCTTTCACATCAGGGTCATTCAATTTTCTCATAATCACTTGACAGTCAGCTTTCTTTTGATTATTTCCAAGATTTCCAATATAATCAGATCCGTCTTCTTCGCCATCATCTTCATCAGATTGAGAAATTTCGGTTGGTGGTGGCTCGATATACATATATAGTATTTATAAATTCAGTACCATTGTCTTCCGAATCAAGTGACAATAAATATTCGTGAGCTTGCTCAATCGTCATTGTTTCTCTAAAAATAAATAAAACTGTTGATAACACCAAAACATAAAAATAAAAACAGTTCAAACAGTCGAAAAATATATAAAGCCAATAACAAAAATACTTGCTATTCAATGACCACCGTTGCCATATGGAATGTAAACTAAAATTTCGTTTTGTTCTATGTAACGTCCACCGTAGCCATACGTAGGCAACGTACTTTTTTGAAGTGGTATGATACGTGTAAAAATTGTTCGATACGGTTACATTACCAGGCTCAATATGTGTCTGATAAAAATGATTCTTGCAGACTCGATGTGCTGCTGCACCTTCCAGATTACAGAGTTATCGGTTTCTGTGCATTTTTTCGGTTGCAACGCTACCAATCCTGACTTTGCTGCTTCCGAATAATAAAACATTACTGTTATTCCGCCCGATTGAGACCTAGCTGGTAGGCTTGTCATTTGCGACATTTTGCGTTGGAGACTACTCTCCTTCCCGCCTTATAAATCAGTAGGTCTGGATGAATCCTTTCCTGCCAAATTACAGCGTAGATTCAGGATCATTTATTTCTACTCTTCCAAGTACGCATTGCTTTGGAACTGTTTTATAATGTTGGAACTGGAATAAAGTTGTTGTCATCCCGAAAGCTGGTAATCCGGATTATACCAACTCTAGGGCATTTCACGCTATTGGTCTTTCTTCATCTTTTCTTAAAACTTTGGATTTTTTTTTTAAAACCTCAAAAGCACCCAACAAGCTTGAAACTGCTCTGCATGAACTTGTTATAAAGATTGAAACACCGCTTAGTATTAAGAAGTGTCTTGTGGTTACTTTCCTGGATATTCCGGGTGTCTTAGACAGAGGCCTGTACAAATTTTGGCATCGATCAAACCATCATTACATAGATTAGACCGAGCATATTAGGGTCTCGCATTATCTCGTGTTTGTTCAAGTTACCAAAGGCTGCCTCCGGGAAATGTTTTTCATCTCTCCTGTGGTGGTTGGTTTTTGATGAACTATACTTGATAAACTTTAGCAATCTGGCTTTACTGCTCAGATCTATGCTGCTCTTGGTTGTTTTGGTTGCGGGTAAACACCTTAATGTACTAGATCTTACACAGTAAAACATCTTGGCCAGTAAGATTTCCTGAAAAATTCACCTTGAAAGAAAAATGTAAAAAGCCACCGCCACTTTTTGGTAAAGTAGAATAGCATTTGGAAAATCCCAATATGTTGTTACGGAATGGTTCAACACCTCTCACGGTGATTTTGCCCACTAGATCTCGGGGTTTTGAGTCAGGGGGAATTTTAGGCGTGCGTGCTCCTGGCCTACAGCTTGGAACTTAATAACAATAAAAGCAAAAGCAAACTAAAAAACTGAAATGTAATTAAAAACACCATAATTCGTCGAACGAAACTTGAGGAATCGTAATAAATTTAATGATAACTGGGTGTGCCCATCCAGAAACGACCGGATCCCTCCGAGTGACAAGTAAAGGGTTTTCCAGTAAGAGGTTTCATTTTGAATAGCTTGTTATTTGGGCAGCTGTCAATTTTGAAGCTGTCATCTTTTGACATTTGTTAAAATTCACTACAAAAATGATGAAAATTTTGCAGTCACAGTTCACCAAACTAAAGCACTTTTCGGTCGGTCGTCGTGATGCACCTTCTCAACCGGCAATAGTGAAACTGGTGAAAAAATTTGAGTTGTTGGGATAAGTGTGCGTCGCTCAAGAAGAACTGAGAATATTGCTGCTGTAGACCGTAATGTTGACGAAAACCGAGGTTTGTCGATTTTTCGTCGATCTTTGGAATTAGACATTCCACAAACGACATTACACCCTATATTTTGCATAAAGACTTAGGTATGCTTTCAAAGTTCATTTAACACAAGAACTCAAGCCGATCACCTTAAACGTCGTATCTTCGCTGATTGGGTATTTCAAGTGCATCAAAATGATGCGGATTTTCTTCGAAAAATCATCTTCAGTGATGAGGCTCATTTTCACCTCGGAGGCTGCTTTAATAAGCAGAATTGTCGCATTTGAGGCTCAGAAAATCCAAGAATGATTGTTGAAAGGCCTCTCCATCCTCAACGTGTCACTGGTTGGTGCGGTTTTTGGGCTGGCGGTGTGATTGAACCTTACTTATTCGAAAATGAGGCTGATGCAACTGTTACGTTAAATGGATTGCACTACCGATCTATGATTAACGATTTTTTATGGCCAGAATGGGAAGATATTGATGTCGACGACCTTTATTTTCAGCAAGGTGGCGCTACGTGCCACACAAGCAATGAAACAATCGGAATTTTGCAAAAAAAGTTTCCTGACCGTATTATTTCTCGAAGAAGTGATCATTACAATTGGCCACCGAGATCTTGTGATTTAACACCTTTAGACTTTTTTCTTTGAAGCCATGTGAAAGATAAGGTCTATGCCAATGCTCCACAATCAATTCAAGACCTTAAATATGGAATTTGTGAAGTCATCGAGGACATAAAGCCGCAAATGTGCGAATTGGTCATGGACAATTTCATGAAAAGGATATGGTGCTGCAACCGTAGCTTGGTGGCCATTTGGCTGCTATCATTTTTAAATGTTAATGGCATTCCTTCCTCTTTACAATGAAATAAACATTTATTGATTTCTCTTAAAAAATACTATTTTTTTTTAATATTAATATGAAACCTCTTATTGGAAAACCCTTTACAATGTCGGCTGAAGAACCCCTCTCCTCCGAATGACCCATCGAACCCTAGAGGCCGATGCCCAGCTACACCAAAGCAGCATAATATAGTAGGGGCGTTTCTCCAACCGACAAAGCCTCTCTTCACCCGGAGAGACCTCTAACCAATCTCCAACAATTCATACACCGACAACTTGAGACTGCAGGAGTGCCACGGAAAGACCGCGTTGATTTTACGGGCTTTCCTGAATCGGCCACACAAATGCTGGACTCACCACTTCCATCCTATGGATGTCCTGCCAAGGGGATGGACGATGGGGAGTATTAAGTCTAGCCTGCAATTTTGGAACCGACACGAAATGAGAATCCCCCTCTCAATATACCGACCCGACATGAAATTAAGTACTTCATTTTGTTGTCAAAAAAAAAAGGAAATGAGAAAATATGACATAAATAATAATAACCGGAAAATAAACAACAAAAAAAAAATTGTTTAGAAAATAAAGTGGTCGCGGATACCAAAACGAAAATAAATTAGACAACACCAAAAAATATGGTCGCCGGAAGTGGGTAATTTGAGCGGAACTAACGTGGCTTCCGCTGCTCGTGTCAATCAACCGTTATGACGCTCGATTACTGCAAATATAATTAAATAAAAATTTGGTAAAATTAAAAATTGAAATAAACTTGAATTTACTTTAACAAGAAAAAAAAAAAAAAAAAAAATAGAAAACCAATAAAAATTTGAATGAAAAATAAAAAAAATTAAAAAACAACAAAAAAATTTGTACCTTGTTGATAGTCAGAAAGGTCCCGCTGAAATAGGTTGCAGCGTCTAGTCACCGTTAATCCAAAAAAAAACAGTACATAACCGTATGCTATCCGCTTTTACCGTAATATTTGTTGGGCGTCTTCCCGCCTTTTGTAAATTTGCGAATGGCCACGTTCCTGACCACCCGTAAATATAGTTGACGAGGCTCTACTGGCCGCCATTAACTGTTGATAAAGGTGGTATACTTAAAGTAAATGACGACACCCGGTGTAAGACTCTGGCCCGAAATAAATTTGCCCCAGCAATATAAATGCGATACCTGCAAACCAGTGTGGCACTCGTCGAAAATATGGTACCGTTGACAAAAACTTGGCACCCGTTAATTAACCGCACACACCAAAACAAGAAACCACAATACAAATATTCTTCTATATTTTAACCGTTCGCACACACCCACACACACACACACAAGGTACATATTGGTCTCGCTCTCAAAATTATTCGACGTTTACGTCAGATATATAAATGCCAATTCACAATCACACAAAAAATTTTTTAGTATCAATGCACAGACAATAGATGGCAATACCACCAGTAAAAGGCATAATATTCATTTGATGATAACGAAATTAAAAATTTAAAAACAAAATTAAATAAGAAATAAAGTCATGACCCCTCAAGGTTGTAACAATGCTGATATTTAACTACAAATCTCTGCTTCTCCCCCACCGCATTCGTCCATCGCATTGCTTGCTCCGTTTCCTTTCGACTCCGGTGCATTAGCGCATGGAATGCTTTCGATTTGATTGCAGAGCATAGACAAATCTTAAATTTATATAGTCCATCTATACCAGAAACCAATATGGTTAATGACGAATTGCCACCAGAATTCTCTTTCGATAATTCTTCTTCGTTGGTTTATCCATCGAGAGACTCATGGATATCTCAAGACTTCAATATCTGGGTATCTGAGTCGCTGGTGTTTTAACCTATTTCAGTACAATCACATCACATAGCAGTCTAGTCCTAAAATGTGTGAATCTCTTTAGGCAAAGGTATTATTCTATGAATCGGTACTCAATTCTTTAGGGAATCCTTTGACCCCTTCCAAACCTGTCAAGGTCTGTAAACATTTTATTAACCTTCTTTGCCCTAGCAACAGTGTCAGTAGGGTTACGTGGGGTTCGGCTCACTTCTTTAATTTATGAGACCTGGCCGGCGGCGTCATTGACACTTAATTATGGTTAGAAAGATTAAGAACTACATTAACAACCATATTCTACCTGCTGAGTGGCAAAGTACTTCATTATCACGTTCACACTCAATCATAGGTTTACAAAGGATGCTTTATTTTTGAAGACATACCAGTTAATAGTTTGGTACGCTTATTTGACCGGTCACTGGCTTGTTCAAGATTGCTTGTGTGATAACTGCCTTAAGGAGGAAGATGATAGCGTTTACTTTGCTTGTGGTTGTCTAGCTTTCGAGGTAGCTCCGTTCCGGTTTCTTAATTATCTAATCTATCTATAGGTGCATCGAGTGCGGAACCTGCTTGGGCTCCAGCCAAGTCTAAAGTGTCAAAGAATCTCGCAACATCGCAGATGTGTAAAAAATTTAAACCACGCCACTAGGAATATTGTTCGGCGCGTTTCCTATGAAAATATATCCTCAATATATTTCTGCCATGGTAAAGTTATCTGTACGAATCTACTTAGTATTTTAGTTTTTCACATTTTCGAGCTGTTTCGTGTAATATTATTCAGCAGAAAATTCTGTAGAAAAGTTGTTCATTATTGACATGATGCATGTTAATGTTGATGCATGATGCATGTTAATGTTGATACCGAAATTGAATATGAATTAAACGAAATAATGATGCTCCCGAGGGAATTAAATTAATTTGTTGGAATATGTTAGACGTTTATATGACTCACTTTTTGACGCAAACAATAAATAAATTTTGTTGAAATCTTCTAATCGTCTTCATTCGTAACCAAATATTAGAAATTTAACCAAACAATCTTCTCTTAAATTGGTTAAGATGAAAGTTATCTTTAATCAACCAAATAGCGACCAACCAAATTTTCGTCTAGAGAGCAAAACTCATTATTACATTCTGGTTATTTATGGTGGTGCGCATTTTTCACATTTGAGTGTGATACCTGTTTCTATATCACCCTGTACAGATACGTTAATCCTGATAAAATGATAAGTGTAGCTAGAAAGAAAATTTTTTGAATCACAGCGTGATTTTCTCTGAGAGGTATATTGAAGGAATCTAATTTCCCGAGGGTTTATTGAAAATTTTAGACTCACAGATTATAAGGCTTTTTTATTTTGTTACGCTTTACCGTTTATCTCAATCCATACATACATATAAAATAAAAAGTTGTAATTTTAACATTAAACAGGGGACCTCGACACACAGACAAGACAGAATTAAAGATTTTTATTTGGTTCCCTCGATTTTTTTCCCTCAATAAAATAAAATCAAACCGAAACTTTTCAATATCTTGAAGATAACCAAACAAAAAAAATTAAAAACTTGGCTTCGAATTAGAAATCGAGCCAAAATACGAAAACCGAACAAAAAGTTTCCCTCTAAAAGTATTTTTTTTTTTTTGGTGTACAAAAATTTACTTTTCAATTTTTCGCTCTGTGAAAAGTTAACAAAAACGGAAAACTGGGAAAAAGAAAGTTTTTCAGCTTCTTCATGTATTTGGCTGTTGTTGTTGGTTTGTGTCAGAATTTTTATTTGATCGTTTCTCTAAATTATTTACATTTTTCTCGGGGGGATTTTATGTAATTTAAAAAAAAAAAAAAAAAAAAATTAGACAATTTTTAAGGGAATTTTTCATTTCTTTTTTGTCTTTGTTTTCTTGTATACTTGTGTATGTAGCTACGTAAACTTACAATTGTTCTTTTAAATGTGTATTGTGTGCCAGTGATTTTTAACCGATTATCCGCGACTTAGTTCTAGAATTGTGACCATCGCAAATTTTATATTCTTACGAGGAATTGACCAAAAAATTTAAATGGGAAGAACAATTCCCAAATATTGTTTTTTGTTAATGAATTGAACTCCGAGGTTACTTCATTTGTGGATTTCACTATTTCTGCATTTATCATACACCGACCCTAGTAAATATGTTTCTTAAAAATTGTAAATCCATCTTCTTCTATATATATAAAAATGGTGTAAAAAATGGATGTGCGCGCATCAGTTGAGAACGGCTGAAACGATTTGGCTCAATATTTTTTTATTGTATTCGCGATTGCCAGGGGATGGTTCTTACGAAAGAAATTTTTAAAAAAATCCACGGGAAAAGTCGGAAAACCCGAAAAATCGAATAAAAAGCCATTTTCATATGAATTTTTTGTGTACATGTTTTATGAGACAGGTGGTGCAGTTGTTAAAGGTTCGGCGCTTGGGTTGGGGGTACTGGATTCGAATCCTACCGAAGGCTACATCCAAACTAGTACTTTGTTTTTTATCTAATCTATTTATTTTATCTATTTATTTTTTCTATCTATTTATCTAAATTAAAATCAATTGCCTTGCGTTAGTCTTGCAAAAACTCGAGAACAACACGACCAATTTGAATGATTTTTTTGTGCTTTGTCCGTCTCAATACAGTGGTGGCTTAGAAAAAAAAGGAAATTCGGAAAAACTGAAAGGAAAATCCGTAAACTCGAACAAAATCGGAACCCAAAGGAAAACCGAAAAATCAATTGTATTTCGACAATGATCATTCATTTAAATAGCCACTTCGGATTATTTTCAATAGATGGCATTGGTTGCGGACTACTATAAATATAAGTTGTGTAGAATTTTGGCAATCTTATCTTCTATATATATAAAAAAAGTGCATTCAGTTACCCGTTCTTTTGGCGTTCGTTATGACGATTAACAGATCACAAAGTCAATTTGCAATCAAACAACTAAATTTTTGATAGATGCCTAGTTTTGAATCGACCTTTTATTCACTTTTCAATACCTTATGCCGCCTTTATGGTTGCGTTCGTTCGTTCATTCTGACGATTTTTTCCACCAATCATATTGCACAAAAATGACGATTCTGGATTTTTGTACAAAAGATGATTGGTCGAACAAATGACCGAACGAACGAACGCAACCATAAACCTACCTTTAGTGTTGAATTCGATGAAAAAGTGGATGGTGTGGCCACTCAATCGTCTTACTCAAACGTCTATCGAGAATTGAGTTGAGTTGTTTGATTTTTATCTCATTAAATTCAATTTTTGGAAGGTCAAAAGTGTTTGCTCGGACGAAGTAATTTGGGGCGAGACAAAGTTCGCCGGGCCAGCTAGTTTTTAATAGATTTTACGCAAATCTCGTCATGAAGGTTTGTGGTTTGATCCATTGAAATACGCAACTTCTAGTACGTGCTTTCCAGTGTGGCCTTTGGTGAATGTTATTCTAGAAATTCTTCAGCACTTGCTATCTCGCTATGCATTCTTCAGTTTCTTACTATTTGCAGGTCTACGATTTCATCTTCTTCAGGAACCTCAGGTGGTCGTTCTTCGGATGAGGATTGTTGATCATTCTCCTTCTGCCATGATGTATGCGTTTTTTTTGCTGAAAATGTAGGTGTCAGTGGTGGATTTTCATTTAATTTTCCAAGCAATTCATTGATGTATTGCTTATAATTTTAGGCTACATTTTCTCTCAAATTCAGATACGGATGGTTGTCTAGTAATTTTGCTATATTTGGCTTTAAGTTTTCAGCTGTTTTAACGAATTTGTTATATACAGTTCTTTTATTTGTGCATTTTTTTTTCTAAATATGTTTTGGTTTCCTTTCCGAACCATCTTTTTATAATTTATCCAGAGTCTTTCTATCTGTTCTGGAATTTCTGCTTTTTTTTGTAATTCTTCCATTCTAACAGAATTGTTTTTGACACTTTAACACTAATTCACTGTATATCATCTTCAATTATTACGTCTGTTTTTATGACAGTAAGACTTTTTAAACAACGTGAAATCTGTTTTTATGATTTCGATTACGTGTACATGCGCGCGCGGTTGTTCTTTAAGCACTTTCGTTGACTATTTTCGTTGTATAGTTTGTTCTAACACTTTAATTTTTTAGGATCGAAGGACCATGTTAGTTCAGCCTCTGCTTGTACTAGAATATTCTTTCCTTTTATTCCGAGCGGACCACTGGTGGGGGCTAATACCGGAGTAAACTTAGTAAAAAAATGTTTAAGGTTTTTGAGTACTAACTTTTTTATTAATTGAATATCGACCTATATAGGTATAGCGATGTTAGAAACTTCCCAATTTTGATGATTATTTCAAGTTTTTTAACGGGTGTAAAATAAACACTTTTAAATAAATCGTATAAACCACTACTCCAGGTGGCTAATACGGTACATTAACGCCTTTTATTAATTTGTTTATTTTTTTTTTTTTATTTGACAATTTAAAACATTAAATGGAATTAGATTATTTCGAAAAATTTGTACTGCCATTTCTTGAGATGTTCACGGGTTGTAGCCTGTGGACTCCAGGTGCTCGATCAGTACACTAAAATTATGTTGAATTATTACTCGATAATTATTCGATTTTGATAAACTTTGATATGGTTGATAAAATTTTAAATTTTTTAACAAATTTGCTTGTTTTGTACCGCCCTAGGACGATCTAGTGTGTCGCGATAAATATGACATTTTGACAAATGGATGAATGTTTACATAATTGTTTATGAAGTAAGTATAAATTAGAAATTATATAAACTAAATTGCAATAATTAAATGAATTATTTAAATTTAGGAATACATTTATATGCCAGCAAAATTTTAATTTACTATAAATTGAAATATTTGATTACATAAATTAATCTTATTTAGCGTCTTACTTTGGGAATTTTACAACAACAATTCCATATAAATTTCAATCCGGAATGAATAATTTCATTCCACCTAAAAGTAGGAATTGAATTATTCCATTCTTCGTGTAGTTAATTTTTAATTATATTAATATTTAAAAATATTAATTCAAAATTTCAATCAAATTAGAACATAATTGAATGTGATTAATCTAATTAGCAAACTGACGGTGGCCATTTTGTTTTTTCGATTTTTGATATTTCATATCATCATTGCGTAATGAAAGTAAATATTGCGTCAGGTTGGATTATGTTTTTTTTCTACATGCAACTTTTTTATGCGGTTTTTAAATGTGTTGCGAAAACTATTTTTATACTAACTCGTAAAGTTTTGGAAGATTTTTTTTATGCGGTCCCTATTACCACACAAAAACAGGTTTGAATGTATTTCAATATAATAATTTCAGCAAAAGTTTGTTGGCCTCCTCCTAAGTGACGTAATTAAATAAAAAGTTTAGAAAATCAATAAATTACTCAATCTATTGATGCTCAATCGATCCCACTGCCCATTCTATAAAAGTGTCGGATTAGGACGAATGCTTTTTAAATGTTGCACATTCGGAAAACACTCGTCCTAATACGAAACTTTTAAAGAATGGGCTGTGGAAGCGATTGAGTATTAAAAGATTGAGTTATTTAATTGGTTTCGGATCTTAAAATTCCGCCGCTTCGACGCATAGAAGTTTCATGAAAATGATCCTGTATGAAGATATTAGTGTGCCGCATCTTAAAAGCGTTCGTCCTAATCCGACACTTTTATAGAATGGGATGTTTAAGCAGATTTGTAGAATTAGTTCGTTTTATTTAATAATTTTTTTTAAATCCTATGATTTCTGTCGTCCCATTATAGTTTTTACGAAATAGGTGTAATTTCCAGGCTGATAGTGATCGGATGGTGAACTTTCGCTTTAGTGATAGCTCGGCTAACTTTATTTTCTGGGATGATAGTTTTCGCTCTTTATAATTTTTCCTGGAATGAAATATTCTGGGATGGTAAAATTTCTGGGCTGATAGTAATATCCTGGGATGGAAAACTGTCGTGATAGTTTAGTGATGCCATCGTAGTTTTACGGGATGAATCCTGGGCTAACTTTATATACATTAAAGCGCTGATCCTATCAGTGTCACTTTTAGTAGCGAGTCTTTAACACTAACAATACCAGACAGGCACACCTTGCCGTTTTTGAGCGCAAATTAATGGAGAACTTTACAGGATACGTGTGCAACAACTAAATCATCAAGGCTGAGATGCGTTGGACATGTTCTACTTTCCCAAAATCGAACCAAATACAACAGGCTCTGGAGTGAAAATAACTGCACTAATGAAAGAAGGACCTCGTTTGGGGCAAAACCCAAATAAAAAATTATCTTTGCAATTTTGTTTATAATTAACTCACCCAGATTATAGATTATATCATCATAAATATACAACCATTATTCCTTTATGTTCAATATTAAACGATGAAAGGCCAAACACATAAGTAAAGATAAGTTATGTCTCTTTATCGTATGCCCTAAATACCAGCACTATTTTAACATGGACGACGAGTGCAAACAAGTTTGAAATCAATATCGATCTCTCGAAAATGAAAATAGTGCACAGACACAATACTGAAAACCACTTTGTTATTTGACCCATACAAAATACAATAACTATAATATATTGACTATATGCAGAAGCAGCAGTATCTATAAAAAAAACTTTAAACTATAAACAGGGAGACCAACAAAAAAGAGCCAAGCACTAAATAGAAACTTATAATAGTCAAGTTAGATAATTGAAAAAATTACACCAACAATTTTCTCTCAGTTTATTGCAAATATAATACATTGTATCAGTTTTCACAGCACGTTTTCTTCCCTCTTCGTATACACAACAAATTTACAACACAGAATATCGCTATAGACTGGGAAAATATATAGGACGTTAAAAGCTTAATCAATAAATTTAAGGCGAAAAAATAACAAAAATTCGTTCGGACTAAAAATATTCCCTCTAAAGATTATCCAAAGCTTTCACAAATTTAATATTTTATCTAGTTATAAAGTTTTTTTTTTAATTTTTTGGTATATGGGGGATCATAAATGTCATCGTTCTCGTTGCTGCTGTTATATTAAAGCAACAATAATAAATGAAACTCGAAATTGAAATGGGTATCAGTAACTAGAAGCTTTAAAGGTACTGAAGCTCTAATGAGCTCTAGGTCTTGAGTTATACGTTGATTGGTGATAAAATGTTACGCAGAAGTAACAACACTGCAATATTGAAATGATAATATTGGAACCGTTAATTTAGATGAAAGCTATCTTAAAATCTGCTAAATAAACTTGTGGCAGTAACCTTTAGTGCAGATATTTGACTGCAAATTGAATAAATTCTTGCTAAATTCTATTATATTTCATAACAATACAAAATTAGCACAGATCTAGACAATGTTGTGGCTATTCATGATTTCCCGACCCCAAAAATGGTTAAACATGTCAGATAGTTTGTGCTATCGCAGGTTCGTTCCAAACTATTCATCAATTGTATCACCGTTTAGAGATATTTTGCAGTTCAAGGAAGGTATCACATGGAACGAACAGAACAAAAAGCCTTCGATCAACTAAGGTCCTGCCTATCAGCCCACCAAGTGTTAGTACCTCCAGACTATATACGTGCTTTTACATCCAATTAGATGCCTCTAAGACAGGTGTTGGTAAAGTACACTTCCAGAAAGACGATGATAGCGCATAAAGTAAATTTTGCGAAAGAACTATTGCGTCGTGGAACTGGAATGTTTCACTGCAGTCCTCAGTATCCAAAATTTCCGAGCTTATATTGAAGGATATGAGTTTGTCCGTATAACAGGCCATGTCAGCACCTAGTTGTAATTAAATCAATCATTTCTATGTGGTCGGTCGGTGCGTTATATGACGCTCATTAATTCGAATACGCACGGATTAAGTAGTGACGTTGGATGTTTTAAAAAATTCTTTACAACTGGGTTTGCAAGCAACAAAGTTCACCAGTTCCAAATATCAGGGCGTTAATGAACGTAATCATGAATAAGAAGCCTGTGCCAGATAACATCAAAGTCAAGGATCTGAAACTACTTATCACAGACCTTAAAACAGATATTTCTAACTGGAAGCTTTGGATCCCCAACAACTTGTGTGTTAATCCGAAGCTGACAGCTAGAAATATCTGTTTTAAAGTCAGTGAATTTAAACTGTAATTGGAGATAGTTCAGCATGATTTCTAATCTATTCAGTAGTGTAGTCAGTTCTTCTGACAATACTAACGAGTAGAAGTTGAGCGTTCCTTTTACTACTTAGTTATTTAACACTGAAAATTTTGTTAAAGTAATATTTCTATAATATCCTTTTTAAAAATAAATTTAAAAGTTTTGCCATTTTTAGTAAATTTTTCGGAGTTTTCAAGCGGCTTTCGTGCAGCTGACAATTATTTTTGCTAACCAAATTATAAAAATGATGTGAGTGTGATGCTATATAGGCGTCGGTGGAATTCTTCGACAAGAGGTCTGGAAAATGGAAAAAATCAACAGGTCCCTGTACAACTTTATATAGAACTAGCTGACCCGGCAAACCTCGTTTCGCCCCAAATTATTTCGTTCCGAGCAGATAATTTTGTCCTTCATGCAAATTTATTTTGATGAGTGGAAAAATCAAACAACTCAACTCGATTCTCAATAGGCGTTTGAGTTAGGTATACATTCCATTCTCTTTTTCATCGAACTCACCACTAACTCACTTTCAACACTAATGTATATTGAAAAGTGAATGAAATGTCGATTCAAACTGAAGCATTTATCGAAAATTGAGTTGTTTTTTGGATCTTTCTCTCAGTGTGGAAATGAATTGGAGTAGTTGGAATTCAAAAAAATTCAATGTATTTTCTTCGAGTGAAATTAAATCTAATACAGACGCAAATCAATACAATGCATAAACAATATATTTCGTTTTGTAGTGTGGCGCGTGAATGAACAACGATGATGTTTTGCCAACTCTCGAACACACGACATACAACTGACCATGATAAAAACACGAAAATCCGAGATTTATTCCGCACACCCACCGATTGACCTTGCGGTTTGTTAATCGTCATAGCGAATGTCAAACTAACGGGGAACTGAATGTGTTTGAAGTCCAACAGAATGTTAGTTGGAATCAGAGGAATTGTCGAAATTAGAATATCCTCTCCATTTGAATTTGCCCTTCATGGTCGTTGCTCAAATCACGTTGTTAATCAGTTTCTTCCCAGCCAATCGCGTCCCGTTACACAATCTCCGATAGTTCAGATTGCGCAGCATGATTATCACAGATGCGATCTTCAGCATCAAGTTATGCGGTAGTATTCCCGGCAAATCAAACGCATTCATTCAAAAACTCAGTCGGATAGTTGGTTGTCTCCTCTTGATTGGTCACACAGTCAACGGATTTGTGATAACGCATTTCCCGAGCGAATTGGTTTTGAATCAAGTAATTCAGACTGTCGCTACAACCTTGTTCTTCGCTGCCAAAATCAATCCTTCGACGTCGTATACATGCAAAAATTCGGGGAAAATGTAATCAATCCGGTCGAAGCATCAACAGGAATTTGATCATTGCCAACACCAATAGTTATTTGTAAAAATCACAAAATCAGCAGTGGTCAACTGCAACTTCCTCGTACAGCCCCACAATCTCAACATTTTCAGACATGCGATGAGTTCATCTGCAGGTGTTGATCTCGAAATGACAGGTAGCTTTTGACGAAAGTCGCTGGCCAGCAGAATCATTGCTCCACCAAAACATCTTGGGCCACTTTGTAAATCCTTCATCGTTCGATTGAACGCTTCCAATGACCGTTTACGTGCCATTGTGCACTCGTCCCAGATGATTATTTTGCATTCTTGCAATCACGCGATTCCACATTTTCGCCTACAATCACAACTGCGACTTCGTCGATAGTGGGAGCATTGTACTGACGTGCATGGCCTCCGGTTGAGTTTTTGTCTGCACTAATGCTTATTTTTTGATCATCGGAAGACATTTTCTCCAAAACAGTTTTAAACAAACGAACCAGCGCATTGTGTTCATGCAGAAGAGATTGAAGATATCGGATTATCTCTCGTTTTTTACGCATTGAAAAGCGCAAGACGACAACTTTTTTCAAATTCGGAATTTCCAACGAAATAAATTTGAAGGAACTTGAGTTCTTCATTCGCTGGTGGCATTAACGCTCCGCTTCAATGATAAGATTTCCCTTTAATCTATAAAATAGAAAACGTGGTGGCGTCATTACCTTACAGGTGAGATTGTAGCCGGGTTAATGAACAACAAACTCGGTTCCAAATGTCATTATGTTAAAGCATTGATTGTACTGTTGTGTGTGTGCGAGAAAATGTTTGGATAGCGTTGTATCTCTATAGAGATAAGTATGCAATGGCTCCAGGGCGAAGTTAAAAACAGCAATTTGACTTTGCCATCCGCACAGTATAGCCCTGGCGTTTCTGCCTAGAACTTCAATGCTTGGCAATGTTAGCACACGGCAGACAATGCTCCAATATCAAGGCAGTGAAGATCTTTGAAGGCGATTGTGGAGTCATAATTGAAAGCAGCGCAATTCAAGTCGACGTTCACCGCATTTCTTTGTCGAGTTACGTTTTGTTGAACCTGAGCTGATGCTCGTGCAGCGCGAACTTGTCCGATATGATCATTTAATTCTTCGCATTGTTCTTGCATTTCATTCTCAGGGACATCGTGTATTCTTTGTGAATTACGGTTTCTTCGTCCTAGGTTCGATTTTCTTTGAGCCAAATCGGTTTAGCAGTTCTCAACTGAAAAACGTCATTTTTCGATTTTCCGAATTTTCCGATTTTTTCGGTGAATTTTCCCAAATACATATTTCTTTCGTAAGAACCATCTCCTGGCAATTGCGAACACAACAAAAAAAGATTGAGCCAAATCGGTTCAGCCGTTCTCAACTGACAAACATAATTTTCGATTTTCCGAATTTTCCAACTTTTCCGGTAGGTTTTTCCAAAATTTTCTTTCGTTAGAACCATCTCGCAATTGCGAACACAACAAAAAAATGATTGAGCAAAATCGGTTTAGCCGTTCTCAACTGAAAAACATCATTTTTCGATTTTCCGAATTTTCCGATTTTTCGGGTGGATTTTTTCAAAATTTTCTTTCGTAAGAACCGTCTCCTGGCAATTGCGAACACAACAAAAAAACTGAGCCAAATCGATTCAGTCGTTCTCAACTGAAAAACATCATTTTTCGATTTCCCGAATTTTACGATTTTTTCGGTGGATTTTCCCAAAATTTTCTTTCGTTAGAACCATCTCCTGGCAATTCCGAAAACAACAAAAACGATTGAGCCAAATCGGTTTAGCCGTTCTCAACTGACAAACATCATTTTTCGATTTTCCGAATTTTACGATTTTTTCGGGTGGATTTTTCCAAAATTTTCTTTCGTAAGAACAATCTTCTGGCAATTGCGAAAACAACAAAGAAAAAAAATATTGAACCAAATTGATTCAGCCGTTCTCAAAAGAAAAATATCAATTTTCGATTTTCCGAATTTTTCCACTTTTCCAGTGAATTTTTAGATAGAGAAAATAAATAGATTGGATAAAAAACAAAGTAGTATTTTGGACGTAGCTTTCGGTGGAGTATTCGAATCCAGTACCTCCCAACCCAAGCGCCGAAGCCTTAACCACTGCACCACCTGTCTCATAAAAAATGTACACACAAAATTCATATGAAAATGGCTTTTTATTCGATTTTCCAAGTTTTCCGATTTTTCCAGTAAATTTTTCCTAAATTTTCTTTCATAAGAACCATCTCCTGGCAATTGCGTCACAACAAAAAAGATTGAGCCAAATCAGTTCAGCCGTTCTCAACTTATGTTGTTACATTTTTTACAACATCTTTATAGATATAGATTGGATGAGGCGAAATCGGTCCACTGCAGCATATGCCAGGTATCCATAATTTTGTGTGAGTCCTTATGGAAGTTCATCGCTGTACTTCACCATCCGCAGGTTGTCACCTCCAGATTTGTTAAACTTTAGTTTAAACAACTTTATACTGGAGCGTTCCCTGTCATCAGCCAAGTTTGATCGCGCTTTAGCCGGAAAAAAAATATTTCCGAAATAAGGATAGCAACTATTAAGTAATAATTATCCTACAAAATAAATATCAGCTCAGCCAATTCCATAAAAATGACCTTGACTTTTGCGATTAGGCCTGAAACAAACTGTAAATAAATGAAAAGCGCCCAGAGCCAATTTCCAAATTACATTTGGTCTGAATTGTTTAAGTTTATCTCGCATAGCAAACATTACCAAAAACAAAATAAATATTTTATATCTTTAAGATGGTTAACCCACGATGATATTTTAACTTAAGTTGTTTTTCCCATTTCTGTTATACATTTATATTTAAACTTAAGGGAACCAACAAAACACAAAAAAAAATATGAGAATACGAATAAGGGTCATCCATGTATTATCCTATATAAATATGTACAAGACAATGCTGAAAGGATAAACCTCGTAAATAAAAAGTCAAGAAAGCACAAGAAATAAAAAATGTCTTGCGACAATAAATTTTTATTTTTATGTTTATAGATAAGTTATGAATCTTTCGAGGCAACTTTTCGAGAGATGAATGATACGCTAGTAGGTCCGGAGGGAGCTGCTGTGGCGCGCTATATATTACGAGTAACAAAAAGAGGAGTGGATTTTTTTTTCTTATTTTTAGATTCGTTATATAAAATCTCGTATATTATTACATCACAGTGGAGGTTAATTTAGTTATCGTTCACCACCAGAATGAATACAGTTGTCATTGGAATCTACGACATTGAGACATTCTTTGGGATTTTTTTGTGTGCTTGCTTTATCTCTCTAGGGGCCGAGATAATATTATTTGTTTAATTTTTTATTTATTCTTCTTTTCCTTTACATAATTAAGATGTGTGAGTATTGTGGATAGTAAATCTTACCACAATTTGTAATCTCATTATGCATAATTTATTTATACCATCAACGATCTAATACAATCAATTAGTTTATTTTGTATTCAGTCCTTTTCAAGGTTTGAACGTTCTTTCGTTCCCAGAATTTTTAGAATATTCTTTAAAATATCATTGATTGTGGTAAATGTGTAATAAGATCACTATGAGGTTAATTTAGCACACACTTTTTGAAAGTTGTGTCGGCCACGTTTGTATTGACTCTGGTAATGGGTCGAAAATTATTTTTCTTCTTTAAAATTAACAAAAAAGAATTCAATTTTCTTAAAAATCCGTGTACTACTTCCGAAGAAATTTTGTTTTTTTGGGCAGGCCAGATATTGTAAAAAACGCCTGGCATGGTACAAAAACCGACGTAAGCAGATATTCTAAACAACTTATAGGGAAAAAGCATGAACATGTCTGACCCATACGTAAAAACTTATCGAGCCAGAAGAATGGCCTATAGCAACCTCTAACAAAGATTAGTTAACTTTCGCTGGTAGATAGAACTGATTAAGACATTAAATCACTTTCACCATAGCAATACATATATAGTAGTACCATCATTCGAAAAAAATCTTTAGAGGGTGAAAATCCAGGTAGCGCGTTAATCGAAATTAAGTTATGCAATAATTAT
The DNA here is from genome assembly GCA_947310385.1 of Nephrotoma appendiculata. Classification (NCBI taxonomy): domain Eukaryota; kingdom Metazoa; phylum Arthropoda; class Insecta; order Diptera; family Tipulidae; genus Nephrotoma; species Nephrotoma appendiculata. The sequence goes on from OX371223.1 coordinate 39,626,794, forward strand.
CTTAATTCGCCTAAATGTTTGCTAGATTAAATACACTTACAGTACACACGGCGTATTTTTGTATACCATTAACCAGTATAGTATTGCTTCACTCTAACTTATTATACTACATATTAACACAGAATATATTTATTTCAACTCGTATTGTTTTACAATTGTCAAGGTCATGTAGAAAATGTGTTTAATATTTTTTGTGATAAACAATAAAACAAATCATGAATACCTTACTTCAATTTTCTTTTTATAAAAAATAGCATAAATAATTTTTTTTCTATGATAGAAATGCAAAAGAATATGAATTGTTCAATCAAATAAATCCATTATTGGAAAGGAGATATGAACGATAGGATATATACATATGTATATTAATATATTGAGTACATACTTAGCTGTGTATTATTATTGTTTATTTTAAATCATCTGTTCTCACAAACACAAACGAATAAAGATTAAAAATGAAAACGATGTAGAAATCTATATAGAACAACTAAATACAATTTTTTAAAAGGATGCCGTTCATTGCACTGTTACAGTATGTATGTATTGCTATGCAGTATGGTAATTTATAATTGAAAATATGAACGAGTAATTTTCTTATATATGCATACATTAAGAACAATGTATTGTTATGGAAAGGCAGATTTTCTATTTATCCAAATCTGTGTGAAAGTTCAGGGACATTGAACCCAATATTTGTTTCAAAATTAAAATAAAATTTATTAATTCGATTTTATCATAAAAAATATTACGTAAGAGAAGTACGTAAAAATAGGAAAATTGTCACTTGGACATACTACAATAGTATGTCGTTTTTCATTATTGTCTTTCAATCAACTATGTATTAAGGGATTGTTCCTCATTGGAATAGAAAAAACGAGGATGTCATTATAAAGATTATAATTTCAACCAAAGCATGTCTGACTTGATCTGTTTTGTCACAGAATCCAATGAGAGTTATGTGATGTTTACAGTGTGCAAATCTAGAGCGTATAATTATAATCTAATTATGAGTATTTAAGGTTCGCTAACAAAACTTAAATTCATTTTTCTGTTAATCTAATCTGTTAATCTCTAATAAATTTTATTGTTTAAATTGGGGGCTGAATTAATCCATATGAATTACATATCCCTTTTGTGTTTTACTAACACAATTGTGCGGGTAGGGCTAAAGTACCATGTATATGTAGTTTTGTATGTTTTTTGAACAAATTTACACATTTGTGAATTCCTTTTTAACTTATTTTCCGTCCGAAAAAACACTTTATCTATACACACAGTTGTGTTGGTTTTACTTCAAATCAAGCGACATTTTTAATGAACAACGCCGTTACATACGTTAATTTTTGACTCACACATTTGTGTGGGTTGGACTAAAATTGAGAAGATTTTTTATTTTTCTTAGTTGAAAAAGGGATATAAGAAAGTATATAAGATATTTTTTATAAATTCAATATACAAGTGAATAGCTTACGAGTTTAGGTTGCCGCTCACTATTTTGTAATTAAAACTATTTTTAAATAGTAGTTAAGCTAGAGATTGTCAGCATTGTCTGAAAGCAAACGTTTCAGTTCTTTATGGCAGGATAAATAATGGCTTACTTTTAAGTTCCGTCTTTATTCGAACGCTAATTTTAAATTGTTTAGTTTGATGTACCATACATTTGTATTTAGTCTTACACCGTTTTAATACTTAATTACCTTTCCGAAACGAATATTTATTTGTGGAGACTTTAAACAGCTTTCACAATAAAACAATTTTTATTTTGCCTTAGAAGTTTGTTTGAAAATCAAACTTTAGAAAAAAATTTACTTTAGAGAAAAAATTGTCTATTGTGAGAGCTCTGTTAAGGTGATGATATATGTACAGATTTTCCCTTTAAGGCATAAAAATTATGCGCGCTTGTTGGTTAAAAGTCAGCCATCTTGAATCGCTTTGAATCAATTCGGATGATTTTGCATACTCATGAACGATGGCTACTAATAAGACAATAAGGCTTGTTTCAGCTGAACTAAGCCAAGCGAACTGACCTATGTTCATCGTTCTTGGTTGTATATAAAAAACTTTTATAAGCCCCGTTTCCCACTTGAGCTAAGTATTTTGACTGATATGAGCTATGTTTTCATTTAACAGCTTCACGTTTTGGTTTTTTTTCAAAGTCAAATAAGAGAAATATTGTAGATAAATCAATGTATTTAAATTTTTATTTTCACCTTGGAGATACGAGGGTATATCAAAAAGTCTTGCAATATGAAAAAAAAGAGTGAGTGAGACAACAATATATTTTTCAAACCCATTTTTTGTCGCGATGAAACTTCTAGAAGAACATTTCGATGTAAATTTTACAGTTCGTTTTTTTTTGTCAATTTAGTAACACGTGTTTTGAATTTTTCTTAAAATGAATGAAATTGAATATCGCGCCCTTATTAAATTTTTCTATAAAGATGGACGAAATGCAATTTATATATTCAACTATATATCAAAAGTTTACGGCGAATCTGCACCATCATATGCCACAGTAACAAGGTGGGTAAAATTATTCAAAAGTGGCCGGGAGTCATTTGAAGACGACAACCGCTCGGATCGGCCAGCAGATGCTATTAGCCATGAAAACGTAATTTTGCCGAATCTATTGTATTGGAGGACCGACGTATTTCTGTTCCGCGGTTAGCGTGGAGACTTTCTCTTTCATACGGTACCACATATACTATATTACATGACCACCTTCACATGTCGAAAGTAAGTGCGCGATGGGTTCCCCGTTTGTTGAATGCAGAACAAAAAAAAATGCGTGTTCAAACTTCAAAGGCGATTTTAGATATGTACAAAGAAGATCCAGAAAATTTCTTGGGTAACATAATAACAGGCGATGAAACATGGTTTTATCATTGGGATCCGGAATCCAAACAAGAATCGATGCAATGGTTTAAACGTAGTGAACCACCACCAAAGAAATTCAAAACTCAACTGTCTGCTGGTAAGGTTGTGGCAACAGTTTTTTGGGATGCTGAAGGAATTTTGATAATCGATTATATTGCACCGAAAACCACAATCACAGGCATATATTACGCAGAAGTTTTGCGAAAATTGAAAAAAGCGATCCGGGAAAAACGGCCAAGGAAAGTTATTAAAAAAATCTTGCTTCTTCACGACAATGCACCAGTGCACAAGGCTAATATTGCTCAAGCTGCATTAAAGGGCTGCGGCTTCGTGGAAAAACCGCATCCACCGTACAGTCCAGACTTGGCACCGAGTGACTACTTTCTGTTTCCCAATTTAAAAAAAAAAACACTAAGGGGCCCGAAATTTTCCAGTGACTATGAAGTACAGTCTGTTGGAAATGAATATTTTATGGAGCAAAAGAAATCTTTTTTTTAGAGGGTTTAGGCAAGTTAATTGATCGATGTGACAAATGTATAAACCTTAAAGGAGATTATGTCGAAAAATAAAAATATTGCTGTCTCACTCACTCTTTTTTTTTCATATAAAATTGCAAGACTTTTTGATTTGCCCTCGTAAATAATCAGCTCACAATCAGCTATGTTTCTATCCCACAGCTTTAATTAAAGAAATTAAATAAATCGGGACGTACGAGTGTGTTGAGTTAAGCTTCGCTAATTCGGTTTCACTTATTTAGGCTTTGCAAAGTAAATCGAAAGCTGTGATCTCAAAACATGCTCACTTTGCTAAAAGAACATAGCTTAAGTGTGCAAGGGGCCTTAGCGCGAAACGCAGCTATTAGCATAGTTTGGCATCCACAGCTCATTCCACTGCACATTTGAGTTAATTACATCGCTCTCACATACATTTCAATTCAAGTAAAATGCTATATGTCTGCCAAAATATTATTAGAATCACATAGTCACATAGGCGAATATGTACACAATAATAGCAATGTATGTGTGAACGATATAGCTGACTTTTGCAATCCAAAGACAACGCGAGCTAAGTTAGTTTCATCGCTCAAAACAGAAAAACATAGCTCGCATAGCTTAGCTCAAGCGTGCATCGTCTCATTAAAACTCTTTATTTTCAACCAAGAGCGATGAACTTAGCTGACATCGCTTAGCTTAGCTTAGCTCAAATCTGCAACGGGCCTAATGGAACGATGCACATTTGAGCTAAACTATGCGAGCTATGTTTTTCTGTGTTGAGCGATACAAACTAACTTAGCTCGGGTTGTCTTTGGATTGCAAGTCAGCTATATTGCTCACATTGCTATTATTATGTGTACTTATAAAATATTGAAATTTGGATGACATTTGAGTATTGTTGTGTTTGGTATTGTGGATCAAATTCAAAAAAGTGGTTGAATTCTTAAATAATATAATAAAATTAGTTAATTAATTTTTGACAGACATAGGACTTTACTTGTATTGAAATGTATGCGCGAGAGATATAATTAGCTCAAATGTGCAGCGGAATGAGCTGTGCGAGCTAAACTATGCTAATAGAAACTACGTTTCTTGCTTAGCTTAGCTGAAATGTGCAACGGGCGTTAGAATGAAATAAGTAGCCGTTTTGAACAGAACCAAAGAGCTAAATAAAAATTAAGGTTAATTAAATGGGAGCATTATTTTCATAAAAGCTCCCATTTAATTAACCTTAATTAGGTTAATTAAATGGGATTTCAGTTGGGTTCTTGAAAGTTCTTGTTCCTACAATAGCTTAAATTGTTGTAATTTATTTTATCTTAAAAAACAAATTAATCTCTCATAAGATAAAACAATAATATTTTTATCTAAATTGTATTTTAAATAGGAAAGCAATCGCCAATGGTAGTTTTTAACTTGCTTATTAGAGTTTTAATCTCTTTACAATTTTCATAATACCCTTCTTAGACCCTTCTAAGTCACATAAAAATAAAATTAAAATTTAACCCATACAAAAATTTTAAAACATGTACTAGTTTTTTTATACTGAATAATACAATTTTTTATCCTTATCTGGCAAATTAAAACCTTTCTTTAATAAATGCTTGTAACATGAAGGTGATTTAAAATCAAATTCCAAATACATTTTTTGTTCAACTTGTGGTCGATCGTCAAGTGTATTATCAATTAATATTTTTATTGTGTTTTCTTCTGTTTGCATTTTACTTTTCTGAGGGGTATTTAATATAAACCTGAGAATTTTGTTTAAAGGTTGAACGGGTACTTTATTTTCGTCTTCAATTTGATGTTGCGGACTAGGAAATTGCGATGGTGAGATGGGACATTCATGAGGAATTTGTGGAACTTGATAATTCTTTAAATAAGTTCTTGGAGGCCCTTTTTCATATTTCAATGTTATAGGTGGGAAGTCAGGTGTTTTCAATATTCTTGTTGTTTGACTCTCAGTGTTGTGTGTCTGGTTGGAAATCGTACGCGAAACTTTTGGAAAAACGCTTGCATCGTGCATCTATGTCATTGACCTTACACTTACAAACAAGATTATTAATTGGCTGGGGAAAGACAGTTTTTTAAATATTTTTTGTTCTAAAACTACTTATTTTGAAATCATTAAAATTAAAGTTCTTCATAATAGTTATGCGTTTGGAAGTAACTTTATTCTTGTCGAACACACGACGATGGTCATGCAGCACCGTAAAAAATGTTCTGGTGGATTTACAGTCATTTTTATTTAAGCAGTTTTTGTAAGCACACACCATTTTATCACGCAAATTCACAAAAGTTTAATACACAAATTTTCAAAATGAACTTTTTATAACGTTTAAAAATAAGAAAACACAAAGCTACATGCGTTACGATTAGACGACAAGCAATAAAATTTTAAACGAACAAATTTACGAAATTAACTTGCAAACAATTTTTAAATCTTTGTAGTGTGTAGATGTATGATTTCCTTTTACATATATTGAATTGCTGAGTGTGTGCGTGTAAATAAGTATGTATATCATCGGTGGTCTATCTATATAGTTATCGAAACGAAAACCAAATAATGTGTATGTGTTGTACCTACAAAATCATTTAAAATAATCTTTAATTGGATTTAAATGTAGATCGTTTTTATGGACAATCTTCAATTATTTTAGCTTTTTATAATTTTCAACGAATATTTTAACGTTCAAAATTATTTGTCTATAATTTAGAAAACATTGTTGCAATTCAAAACAAAACCAACTAAGCTGCGATCGGTATTTTCTCTCCATCATCTTTGTTACATTTTCTATTTACTTTTGAGCGTAAAAACTGTTTTGACTTATTGAGAGCGTCATTATATGAGTAATACAATGCGATTCATTACTATTTATGATAAGAAAAAAATTTAGTTCCCATTTCTGTTTGTTTTCATATAAAATTATTATTTTTATTACTATTTTATTTATTAATTATGTATTTGTTAATTATTATTATATATGTTATTTTATTTGTCAATTTGATATGAAAAGAAACAGAAATGGGAACTAAATTTTTTTCGTATCATAAATAGTAATGAATCGCATTATAAGTATATGTATAGTTTTTTTTGTTTTCTGCATGTTGCATTATAAAATATTCTAGCTACATTTAGGAGAAGGTTATGCTATTTAGGCGGATAGGTAATTGCAGAAATTCTTTAAAAAGTTTAAAACGATACCAGTAGTGGTATCTAACATTTCACTCACGAACCTACCATTACATTACTATATAATGATTATACAATGCTTTCACTTACTGAAAAAATCATGGAGCCGAATAAGGGTTTAGTGTGAAGGATCGCCACTCAAAAAGCAAAGATCTTACGAGAAATCGTCAAAGGACACGAAATGAACTAGGAAACAGCACAAAAGGCGATTTTCGATTTGCTAAATTTATTTAAATCTGTTTAAATTTCCACTAGGAAGATTTCTTACTTGGAAGAATCAACAACAAATTATAAATATAAGCTACTATTGTTTTAAACAAGAAGTCGCTATGACTGCAATGGCGAAGGCGAAGATTTGATTAGCTATGTTAGCACAGTCACTCCGATTTTCACTCAGATGGAGATAAAAAAGGAAGTGGAACTCTCTCGATGAATTATAATTTCAAAGGAAGTTTCAAAGCCAAGTGAAGGGGCTACAACCTTGATTTGGTTACTGATGAGCAAATCGTTAATGTTCAGGTCTCGGCAAATTAACCAGCACCACTGCAAATAACTATCGGCTGTATTTATGCTTAAGATAAGGACAGAGGAGATTATCGATGTTCTTTTCATAAAAGCCTCGAACATAAAAGCTGCGGAGGAGGATTGTTATAAGGATAATTAAAGTGAAGCTAGAAAAATTGTAATTGCAATTATAAACTCTTAAATCCTGCAACCTGAATCCATTTACTCAAAAATGTCAAGTAAAAATAGATAAAGCCACATTCAGAAGGTTGCTGAAATAGTGCAGTGGTCTTCGGCATGTCGGGAAAGGGAGTAAGACATGATCTCTTACCATTTTGCACATTTAACAGGCTCGAATAATTATGCGACTTATCATGAGCTGAAGGTGTCGTTTATATTTTCAATTCTTTTTAGAGTTATATTGTATGATATTCTCAGCATGGACCCCGACTGCTTAAATGGTAGTTGAACCACAAATATCTTGTCCACAGTATGTTTCATTGACTTAGTTCTTCGCATCTTTGCTCTTTTGTAGTTCTGCAGGTAACTTTTGGAGTTTCTTGTACCACCGAAGACTGAGACATATCAATATTTTAAAACATATGAGTTGCACAGTACATTCCCCATTATAGAAATTTCTACCAATCACTACCCAACCAACATTGGTTTGAACAACTATTAGGCTAATTGGTAAATTACGGCTTTCAAAATTCTTGGTTTAAAGGAACATATACATCAAGAAATTACACCCATATTTCTTGAATGCCGCTTCATCCAGCTGTAGTTTGGCAATATTTTAAGATCCCATTCTCGACTCGATCTGTAATTTGAACAGGATAAAGCTTGAGCATCACATATTGCACTGCTATCCGGTGATGGACATCAAGTTCAAAACTCTTCAAAAACAAAGGTTGGCCTTGTATTTTTCTACTTCTGAATTTTGTGTTTTGCGCATTTTCCATATATCCATATGGTGGAAACTGATGAATTCCTCAAATTGACTTTTTGTATAACATTTTATGATAATGGTTCGGCCATCTATCCTTTCCGTAAGAAACAGTATAATTATTCAAATAAGGGAAAATACTATTCTGTATTTTCTGGTTTCAAAGAAATCTTATCTGATTAACCAATACATTATATAACAACCATTAAATCTTTCTTCGGCATCTGGCCATAATTAAGCATCGTTTGGACATATAGGGAATAGGGAACTGGGGAAAAAAATTTTGTAATTACTGTTGAAAAATTATTTTTCCGCCCTACTGAGGAGAAAAGGTTTATGTAAATATTTATAATTTGGGAATAATTTTTCCATACCTAAATTGGCAGGGAAAATTATTCCCGAATTAATTTTGTTTCAGAAAATTTCTTTTAAATAAAAATTACTTATAAGTTCTTTCCTCAATTCCCTTTTTTCGGGAGTTACCAGAATAGTGCCCTGATGAGCAAGGAACATTAAACAGTTCAAACCGTAATTCGTGGATTTTCGTCATGGCAACCGCTAAGGTGTGAGACTGCGCATTGTCTTGGTGAGGTAAGATTTTTTTTTCTGCAAATATGGCCGTTTTCCGCAATTTCTGCCTTCAACTTGTCACGTAATAATGCGTTCTATATGGTCTCGTAATGTTTTTCCTCTTTTCGAAGATAATCGAATACGATAACTCCATGACTGTCAATGAAAACAGCCACCAACTTTCCAAGCAAGAGCCTTTTCCCTGTTCTGGAGGCGATTCTTTCTTGGCAATCCACTGTTTTGACGGTATTCTGGCCCAAAGTAAGCAAAGGCGATACCCATCTCGCGAACCGTTTTCGCATGTCTAAATCTTGTTTAAATATGTAACAAACACGTACTTTGGACATATTCAATTATAGCCTCTTCTGTCTCTAATTTTAATCCGATGGTTGTCTAGCTCCATTTGGTGAACTTGTGCGATGTTATCATGATTGGTTCCAGCTGTCCAGAGTTACAGTGTAGGCAAATGTATTTTTAAAAATAAATATTTAATGACAGCTCGTTACTCGATTTTTTCCATTTTCATAAAAACACTTGCACACTCACTCACTCGAATGATTGTTAAATAACAACTGCGTCCAAAATGTTTGATATTTCGATGAGTACCTTTCAACGCATGCGCAAACATACTCCTCTCCTTTCGTTGACGAGTGCTGCCATATTCATGTTGAGGTTGCGAACTTTTCGGACAACCCACGTATAAAGCACTGTGCCGATAATCCAAAGGATTGTTGGTTTCGAAATTCAAGTAATACGATGTAATTAAGTGTAACTTTTTCTCGCGCGGGTGCTGTATAAAGGTGGAGTGTGTTATCAATTTACACCGTACGAAGATGTTGAATGATGATAACAATATTACAGCATAACCGATATTCTGAAGATAAACTCTTTGTAAACTAGCATTGTAACTAATGTGAAATAACATTTTTGATTTTGTAAATAACAATGGTAACCCCGTATCCGTAATACCGACGTTCGTAGTACTTCGTTCACGTTTTTTCAACTTTGTATTTTTTATTGTATGTAGTATTCAATAAGGCCGTTGGCTGTCTTGTGCGATTATTACAATTTGTGTGTTTCTTTATACTTGACCTGATCCAGTTCCGGTCATGTTAGCCGAAACAGCACAAAGGCGCTCTTTAGATTTCAAATGAAGCTTTGTGATCTAAGCCAAAATTTGGATTCGGTTTTCCATATAAAAGTTGAACTGATCGGGATCAGTGTATATCATGAAACACGGTAAATGTATCTGGTTTTTGCGACAAATTTTTTGGAGCTGTTTTAATTAAATTTGGAGTGATGGAAAGTATTCTATCATCGTTCATAGAAGGGTTGATGCGAGTTATTGGTCGAATTTGAGTTAAATTTTGTCCTGATATTGTGAATTTTTGTTTATGTGATTTTGTGTGAATCGCTCGCCTAATTTTCAATTGTTTTTCAGTTTTTTTAAATTAAAATTCAAAAATTCTAAAATTTGTATTCAAGAATTTGTTAAACAGGAAAGGAGAAAGTGGCAACTTAACTAGCCCAAAACCAGTATCAAGGCTGTTGTAGATTAGCTTATTAGTTATATTTATTTCTTGGTTACTTACCTAAATCATGTCAGTTTGACTGCTTCGCACAATTGTAGCCCTGACAATGGAACTGATGTTCCGATTAGTCCTTATCCATGTTTCAAAAATCTCTAAAATTATTCGCGGCCAATGGACTCCCATTAAAGCTTTTTGTTCAAAATTTTTAGAAGAGTGTTTCGATGAGAATTTAGTTAGCCGTTCCGGAAGTACTTTTGATTTCACAAACATCTGGCTTATCGTCTATTAATAAAACTGTCGTACCTATCGAAATTCAAAATTTCTGGTAGTTACCAATCAAAATCGTAGCAACTCGATCATTATATAACGTCACGCATAGGTTGGACAAACGGTCCACCTAATTTGGCAATAACTTAGGCCAACTTAGGGCTCTTTAAGCAGTAATGGGTGACGCATCCGATTTTTTCAATCGGAGCATTGGTACAACAGTATATGTTTCGAATACTTGGCAACCGCTCTTTTCTGTACATCTAAATGAAATACTACAAAGATACAGTGCTTATGATAGACAGTTGCTTGCAGCTTAGTCTAGCATTAATCATTTCAGGTATCTTCCGGATCCGGATCTCCGTGTCAATATAGACATATTGATTTCATTGGTCAATTCAATACTGATAAACAACACCTCAGGCGTAGCAAACGTCGTTGCAGGCACCCTCACGTACAGATCAAATGTCTATCTCTTAAAGCATTGACTAAACTGCAATAGAAGATGCACAGACCAATGATGCGGAATTTAGAGACATTTTGCGTGGTGATGTGTCATTAAAATTTGAGCAACTTCCAATCCAATTATAAGTTTAATTCTGATAAACTTATTTATTGTGATATTTCAACAGGTATACCAAGACCATTTATTCCATTACGTTTTCGGAAAGGTTTTTGCATCCTTGACTAAAAATGTTATTTGGCCTCCTATATCAAGAAAGATTCAAACACTTTACTCAACTATGTATACACTGTCGAAATTCAAAAGTTTCAAAGTATACTAGGTGTCCTCTACAAACTTTTAATTACCTTCGCAACGTTTTGCAGAAATAAAGCCTGACATCTTTCGTCCGTTACCGATTTCTGATAATCAGCGATATTATGTCACATTAATAGATCGTTATATGCATTGACCTAAAGCGTCCCAGTCTCCATTGTTACGAATCAAGGGGTCAAATATGAATCCGAATTATTTATCGAAATTTCAAACTTCTCGGTTTTCAGTGCAAAAGGATTACAGCCTATCACCCAAAGTGGTTGAAAGATGGCATTGCATGCTTAAAGCCACTAACTTATAAGTCACGAAAGGACAGCTGAGCTATTATATTACCAACCGTGTTATTTTAGATTTGCTTTCAGTGAAGCGGCCCAAGCTTCACATCTATGGAAGTACAATCGGGGTGGCTTCGCCAGTTTTTCAATAACATTACTGACATACCGCAAAGTTAATTTGTGAAGCAAATTAGTGATTATTTTAGTGAATTCAAGCCTACCCTAGCTTCAAGACATTCAATCGTTATGCCTTTCATTAATAAAGAATTGGAAATATGTACCCGTGTGTTTCAGCGCAACAACCACCTGTAATCACTATTCCAGATGCAGTATCTGGTAAAGTTATTCTGGATAAAAAGCGAGCGTTTTCTTGTGTTATTATTTTTAAATTTTCAAGTTACAGTTTATTCATGGTTAACTTTATCCAGGGAAGGGTTTCAGATTGACAAAGTGTGGTTGCTACAGCAGAACTCATTTATTTTTAAATTTCGGTTGACAAGTTCTGCTGTACATGGTATCAGTAACTCACCAAATTGGAAATACTGATATTCGACTTTTGCATTTTTAATTTAAAAAAGCCGCTAAATTAAATTTCAAAAATAAATTAATTTTAATTTTTAATATTTTATTGATTAATAAAAGATAACATGTTAGGCATTTTTTAAAGTAACGCCCGTTGTTCCATTAATTTGATGCTGTTCCGCAATATTTGCACTCTATACCCGCATGACACTCCAACTGTTAATGACGATGGTGTGGTGGCCTAAATGGTGTCGGTTGATGATGGTGATGATGAGGAGGATGAATTGGTTTATGATGTGGGGGGCCTGGTGGAAAATAGGATGGTGGAAAATGGGACGGTGGTACATACGGTGGATTCGGATGAATTCCAATCACTAAAAAATAATTTAAAATATTCCAATTACTTCAAATTCCATTCAATATTCACTTCATTTCGCTTACTTGGTGGCGAAACAATCGGAGCATACGGCGTTGGTGTCATATAAGGCAAATCAGTATCTTGTCCAACAAAACTTAATGTGCAATCACCTTCGATTGAAATGTATTGTGAATTGCCCATAACAGGCAAACGATAGTTGAATGTACAAAAATGTGACCCGTTTATCGTTATATTGAAATAAGATGGTTCAGCAGCAATTGTAATCTCAAAATATGTACCCCGTTGTATTGGACAGCCACCGTGACGTTCCTCGTTGGCCCACTGCTGGTTTGTGTAGTGATTGCGAACGATGGCATTCTCATTTGGCCGAACACTTAGATGTATCGGACAATTATCCCGTGGCCATGTAGATGGTCCCCGCTGAACGTAAATCGCAAAACTGTGTGTACGATTAAAATAATAATATTTAACGATAAATTTCGTGACTAATATCGTACGTATTCAATAGAACTGATAACGTATCGATATATCATGATTAAATTTTAAACAAAAGTTACACAAACAAAATGGCAAAATAATTATTTTTGCTTACCGGTCGGCTCCATGAGTCATTTGCCCTTTGATCCTAAGCATACGGCCGAACGATAAACCACCTGGGATTAACCCCACGAATGGGACCCCCTATGAAAAAAAAACAGATGAATTTTATTATTGTAATCCTAATTCGACTATTCATGTATATAACTTACTGGATTAGAAATTGGTAAACTAGCCATTTTTAATTTACAAAAATTTATTTATTTACTAAACTGTTTAAGGTGCCTTATCCGTTCAAAATTGATTACCGTACTAAAATAAAATTAATGAATTGCAATTAGTTATCGTTTTATAAAATAATTATTGGAAATCACAAAAGATAAGCGACTAGCTACTATGTAGCATGTTTTATCTTTTTAGGGTGTACCCGGCTGATTTTTATCAAGCCTACATTTGTCATGGCATTAGATGTTGTAACGTACACCCAGGAAACAAAGACACGAATAAAATTCCGAGTACAACTGATGGATTCAAGTGCTGATATTTTATCGGTCGAAACAAAATAGCACGAGAATACATCAACTAATAAGCTGTTTGATATTAGTCCCCTAAATGTTGATGAAATATTTAAAACCACAACAATTGCATTGTATAAAGCCGAATTGGCTTTAATGTAAGCCGAAAAATTTTTAAGTTTAGTTTAAATAAAACCATTTTATGGTTATGGTGTTTACTACAAGGCAGTTATTTTTGCTATTTTTTTTTGTTTTAAAATGAACCAAACCGAAATACATTAAAAAAATTAAAGCCAAAAGTTGTTGCTTTCATATTCAAAAGCTAAGCTAAGCGGGATTTGTGAAAGCAACACAGCTATACTTTACAAAATGATCGGCTTAGATATTTGTTTGTCGTTTCACTGTGCTAGTTGAAAAATGTGACAAGCTGGGCACCCAGGTAAACCTAATTCGAGTACGCTGAATTCAATGGACCCATTTCAAAGTTAGTCCCCATTTTTGAGATATCGCTTTCATGTTTTGGCTCTGAGTCATTATATAATCTCATTTTAACGTTTACAGCTACTGAACCATTAAGATTTTCGTTATGTTTTCTTCAACAAAGTTGTTGCACATATCAAGACCGAAATCCACCATATATGGGTGTTTTACTTAGGTCAAGATTAGGTTGGAATTGCTGCTTTCGCACACTTAGACTAGTAGTGGCCCGTTATGATACCACAGGAACCTATTTCCCCTTTATTTCTGTTCAAAACCATTCGGAGCTACGTACGAAGCGCTAAATATCTCGCACCTTCTACATACCTTCTGTATGATAATGCCAGACACGTGCATAGGAAATTATCTAAAGTTTCTTCTTCCTTTTCGTCCATGCCACTTCTACAAAGTCATTCGTCTCTCGCATGTTCCCCAAAAAGACTGGGTCTTGTCAGTTTTGGCAAAAGCTTCTCACAGAAGACTCCGGCTCATACATTGCCGTCCTAGAGAAACATGGGTACACAGGTAAGGCTAAATACAACTGGAAGTAGGCATACTAAGGCTGACCAGGACGCTCAGTTCAGATAAGATACAATGAACACTTCAATGACTTTAATGAAAGGTGCACTAAATTCAATAAAAATGTGTATTTTGCACAGAATCAAAAAAGGACTGAAATTAAACACGTTAGAAGACCAATACCAAGAGTATAAATTTGTGTAGAATTTGACTCATGAGTCATGAGATATTTGTGTATTGTACGTATACAAATTTCTCATGAGTCATGAGTCAAATTACGGCCAAAATTCACATCTTGAAAATATACAAAAACATAAACACCAACAATTTACTTAACGATAAAATCAACTTAATAAAATTTACGACTTATTATCCATATCTTAAAAATAAAGGAGGTACCAAACAGGAGCGCCTAGCTACAGTATATAAAGAACTTAAGTTTTTCATCTAAATATATAAAGTGACAAAAGAACACAAAAAATAAAGTGAAAATCGGCTTGTGAAATCTGGTGAAATAAATAATATGGATAGGTGTTTTAAACTCAAGTGCTTTTGTTATGTGTGTGGAAAATTTACAATTATGAGCAATCGCCGCAAAATAAGTGATGAAACCGCTCAATTATATCGACTATACTTTTCACAAAATGTTATTAGCGGTGTAAATTGAACGTCGTCTTTTGTTTGTACAACAAGCATTTTCCATCTGCATAGATGGTAAAACACTGGAGCCACAATGCCATTTGGTGTCCCGATGATATGGATCGATCCACAAGGACATGATGCAGTACAATGTTATGGGTGCATGAATTATATTCTCGGTACAAACAGAAACAAAATTGGTTCTTTGACATGCACTGCAACGACATATGCTCAACTACCATTGCCGGATTCACATGAAATTCCTGTTCCGGAAAGATTCAACAACATTTGAATCAGGTATGAAACCAGAGAAACATCTGCATCAATATATCAACCATCAAATGTCACTGCGCCATGCAATCACCTTGAAATCTCGCAAAATCGTTTGGATATTATTTTACGACGCTTGAAACTATCGCAGCGGTAAGCCGTTCTTTTCTCAAAGCATTTAAAACGAGTGAACATTTTGGCTCCAAATATTCGGATATTTATGGAGCAATAGGTCGTCATTGTCATTTTACGAATTTTTTCAAATCAATTGAGAATAATTCACTCGCTTTTTGCACTGATATCCGAAGTTTGGTATTCACAATGCACAGTGCATATAATCCCGAAGATTGGCGATTGTTTATCGATTTCTCTAAAAGCAGTTTGAAGGCAACTCTCCTTCACGTTACTAACTCAAAGAATTCCATTCCAATTGCACTCAGCACAAACACAAAGGAAACCTATCATGCATTAATGAAAAAAAAAAATCATTGATTTGATTAAATACAATGACTATCAATGGAAAGTTTGTGCAGATTTAAAAGTTACACTAAAAACATGTGTTTTATATGCTTGTGGAATATACATTTTAAAGGCGACCAATACAACGAGCGGAACTGGGCTTTACGTGAGAACATTAGATTTCCATACGACAGCATCCTTGAGGCGCTACTTGTGTCAATTGAAAAAATATTGCTACCATCACTTCTTATCAAGCTTGGAGTAGTTAAACAGTAGTAACAACAACAGTAGTTAGTGAAAGAGAGCTTGTGGCATGGAAATGTGTAAACTAATTTATTAAGAATGTTCTCGAAATTAATCGATACGATGATTGGCGCAGATATATTGAAAATATGCTGACCGCTTTACATAATATAAACGTTAGAATGTCATAGAAAATACATTTTTTGCATGGTATGTGAAAAATTCGGCAAGGCACGACCTATATGAAGTTGGCCCAAAATTCTAGCCCAAAAAATGGCGGTTTTAAAAGCTGGCAACACTAATGCAAGTGTCGTGAAAAATTGAAACTATCGTGATAGAAAATATTAAGATGCAAAAATGATAAATCTTTAATTAAGTTGTTGTGACTCCTTATGTATATGAAGTTGGGACAAAAATGTTAACCCCAAAACTATTAAGGTTCTGTAAAATATACGAACATTTACTACATCAACTATCTGCCAAATATTGTGTATTTTTGATATGTTAAATCAAAACTTATTCTGTTACCATAGAAAAACACCATATTTAAATTTCAGCCCAAAAATAAATATGTCGTAAAACTATCAAACCGGCATGATAGTTAATTTAATTCTATCAAATCAAAAATTAATGAAATAAATAATACATTTCAGCAGTTTATTTGAGACTTAACTTCTGACTATAATTAGAATTTATGTTAAAGTATACATCGGTACACTAAACGACATAATAATTTGTTGGGAAGGAGGGGAATCCAAGGTTTAAGGGGCTCGCCTTGTCATTATATCGAAGATAGTACCATTCAGACACCGCCGGCGCGAAGTTTTAGGACGATGTAATTGGTATCTCATGGCGAGAATGGCCCATATATAGCCACTTTGAGACCACACTGTATATATTAATGGAAGTTGAGATTTTGGGTATTGGTCATCGGTCTCACTATGATTTTCGAGAAGTTCTGGTCTCAACCTTTGCCGCTGCAAAGTTTTAGGAGGATGTAATTGGTATCTCATGGCGAGAATGGCCCATATATAGCCACATTAACAACATACTGTATATCTTAATAGAAGTTGAGATTTTGGGTATTGGTCATCGGTCTCACTATGATTTTCGAGAAGTTCTGGTCTCAACCTTTGCCGGTGCAAAGTTTTAGGAGGATGTAATTGGTATCTCGTGGCGAGAATGGCCCATATATAGCCACTTTGAGACCACACTGTATATCTTAATAGAAATTGAGATTTTGGGTATTGGTCATCGGTCTCACTATGATTTTCGAGCAGTTCTGGTCTCAACCTTTGCCGGTGCAAAGTTTTAGGAGGATGTAATTGGTATCTCGTGGCGAGAATGGCCCAGATATAGCCACTTTGAGAACACACTGTATATCTTAATAGAAGTTGAGATTTTGGGTATTGGTCATCGGTCTCACTATGATTTTCGAGAAGTTGTATGTCCTCAAAGTGGCTATATGTGGGCCATTCTCTGCACCGGCCAAGTTTGGGACCAGAACTTCTCGAAAATCATAGTGAGACCGATGACCAATACCGAAAATCTCAACTTCCATTAAGATATACAATGTGTTCTCAAAGTGGCTATATATGGGCCATTCTCGCCAAGGGATACCAATTACATCGTCCTTAAACTTTGCACTGGCAAAGCTTACGACCAGATCTACTCGAAAATCATAATGTTTAAGGCTTATTTATTTCGGTTTACTTCAAAAATCTATAACGAAAAATATTTTTGTAGTTTGGGCTGACATCAATAAAATGTCGTGACATACGATTATTTTTTGGGCTGACAGTTCATACGTGACAGAGAAATATTTTTGATTTTTGGGCTGACATCATTCAAATGTCGTGACATATGGTTTTTTTGGGCTGATAGTTCATATGTAACAGAAATTATAGTTTACGTGTTGCCGCTGCGTTTTTTTGGGCTGACATTTGGGCCAACTTCACATACATCAAGGCACGAACATTAGTACAGCGGCAAAAAGTTAGATGCACTCTTGGTTGACATTTGTTGGAATTTGCAAGAGGAAGAAGACCCCGGAAAGAAAGAAAAAGTTAAGAAAAATGTTAATTATTTAGGATAAAATTGAGAAAAATCACAATAAAATCAACTGAATCGATTTAATTTTTTGTTAAATAGTTTCTATTGTATCTATCAGTCGATTTTAATTCAATAAATGGACAAAAAATGATAAAAAACGTGACAAAAAATGTGAATATAAATGTCGTTTTTCGGTCTTGATACGTTCAGCAAAGTTGTTTGTCTTGGCTTGCGCAAAAACTTTGCTGAAGAAAGCATAACAAAAATCGTAATGGTTCAGGAGCTATTAACGTGAATATTTTGTATATATTTTGACAAATTTTTGACTCAGAGCCTAAACATGTCGAAAGAACCGGTGTGAAGTTTTCAACATTAAAGTGTAGATGCACAATTCAACAAAAAGTGTAGAGCTACATAAAAAAATGATGGCAGGGTTGAATTTGTTATTTATCCCACTAGAATTTGTTTTTACAAGAAACATGGAAACTCGCTAGAGGGAAATTTCAAATAAGCAAAATATTACAGAAATGTTGGTGTCGATTCCGTGTGCAAGTTCGATTTTTCTTTCCACCCCTCTTCTAAAATTTGCTGACTTAATCTTCAATTCAAATGTTGAACCTGAACATATAATTAAGGGACCTGAATATATAATAAGGGTCATCAACACTTATTTCTAGAGATGATAGCACAAATCTGCGTGTACTAGCATTTCGGCGACACTTTCGAGAATTTTAGTGATAAGCGGCATATCGTTGCGACCTTCGGGGTCTAATTATTAGATACTAATAACTATTCAGTAATTACTAATTATTAATTACTAATTATTAATTTCTAATTACCAACTACTAATTACTAATCACTAATTATTATTTAGTAATTACTAATTATTGTTTAGTAATGACTATTTTTACTTGTAATTAGTAATACTAATTATTTATTACTAAATTATAATAACTTATTACTAATTACTAATTATTAATTACTAATTACTAGTTATTAATTACTAATTACTTATTACTAAATACTTATTACTTATTACTAATTATTAATTACTAATAATTATTTTCTTACTACTAATTATTAATTTCTAATTATTAATTACTAATTAATTATAACTAAATATTAATTACTAATTATTAATTAATAATTACCACACCGAGTGCAACGCAACATGTGTTCTCTTCGTGTCACTTCGAATAGATTGAGGATCCCTATGAACAGTGTAAATTGTCCAGTGTAAATTGGATCATTGGCACTGGGCTATCCAGTGTAAATTCGATCTGTATAAACGAGCTCTCCATTGTGTGAAATGGACCCCCTTGATAAGGGCTCTCCATATGAATGATAAGTGAGGTATAAATGAGGATCCATATAAACTTGCTCTCCAGTGTGAATGGATCTCTTTCAACGAGTTCTCAATTGAATGTATTGGACTACAGTTCAAACGGCCTCTTCATATTAAAGAAGCTTATTGTGGGATAGTTATGCTAGTGACGTAAAGGTGAGTTGGAACGGTGTGCGCGATTAACTAATTAATAATTATTAATAATTAACCCGTGCGGGGAACTTCTTACCCCCATCGGGCGCGTCTCTATGTGGCGGATAGAGGAAAGCTCATCGGCCACAACCGAAGGGTATAGGAGAAAAATAAAATATTGATTTGCTCTGGTGGTATACGTTAAACAATGCACATCTGCGCACTTACACTTTTTCATTCAAACTTTCATTTACACTAAATAAAAAAAACTTCCCCGAAGGTCGCAGTGATATGCCGCTTATCACTAAAAATTCTCGAAAGTGCCCCCAAAATGCCAGTACACACAGATTTATGCTATCTTTTCTAGAAATAAGTGTTGATGACCCTTATTATATATTCAGGTCCCTTAATTATATATTCAGGTGCAACATTTGAATTGAAGATTAAGTCAGCAAATTTTAGAAGAATGGATGGAAAGAAAAATCGAACTTGCACACGGAATCGACACCAATATTTCTGTAATATTTTGCTTAATTGAAATTTCTCTCTAGCGAGTTTCCATTTTACTTGTAAAAACAAATTCTAGTGGGATAAATAACAAATTCAACCCAGCCATAATTTTTTTATGTAGCTCTACACTTTTTGTTGAATTGTGTAGCTACACTTTTGATAAATGTTGACACCGGTTATCGAAAGCGATATCTCAATAATGGGTACTTACTTTGAAATGGGACTAGCACCATTGAATTCAGCGTACTCGAATTAGCCACTCCCTGTGTGATCAGCTTGTCACAAAAAAAAGTTTGCGATTCAAGCACAGTGTTTTTAATAAAATGGGTAAACGTAATTTTACTAATCCATCGAGGTTTTAAAACGTTTTACATAAAATGTTATCTAATTAAAACAGTTAGGGTAAATTTTTTCAAAACAAAATTTCGTATTTGTTATTTTATTTCAATTGCAGCATCTAATTTCTTTTTTGTATTAGGTGATCACACGTTGTCTTAATTAAAACTAGTATAAGCATAGAGAAAAGAATCAAAAACTGTATGTAAAGCTGCATACAAAATTTTGAAAAAAATAAATTTTTATGGTAACCCCAAAATTCAAACTTGTTTTACGACTTAAATACAGGGTAGCGCCTCAATTTTTTTTTAAATACTGTATATTTTATGGAAAATATTTTTTGATTGAAACGTGAAAAATGTAATCTCGCAAAAGTGGTGAGTTATTTTCTGATTCACACATTCATGCTCTTTCGAACACATCTTTCATAACTTTTCTCAAAACTTCAGGTGTTATGGCCAGGTTTACATTTCGAATGTTATTTTTAGTTTTGGTAAGGTCGGTTTTTATTGACGTAAACTTTCTCTTTTAAATAAGCGCAAATAAAATAGTTAGGTAGGAGGAATAGGTTTTGGAATAGGAGATTCCAAAAATAACAACCCGAAAATTTTGATAGCTACGTTATAAAAAAAATATTCAAAGTGAAATTTGGAACAGTATAAAATATATAGATTCTAAACAACACACCAAAGTGGCACAATATTCATATTGTAACAATTCTCTGTATGGACCGTGCGATAGTCCCCGTTACGTTCAACGTCTCCTTGTTCATGTTTATAGACTATTCTGCAAACTATCCAGTACAAGTTGCATAATATCATCCAAGCGGACCGTACGTCTACTTCCGGAACCTGGGAGGTTCCTTACGATACCGTGTTGCTGGAAAGCAGGCTGCATCAAAATAAAGGACCATTGGTTTTCATAATAAAATTCAATTATTTTAATTCGTTGTTCCTTGTGTATTGTTCCATTATAAATTTCCCGCAGGTCCTCTTTACAAAATTCTGAAAATAAAATAAAAAAACATAATTTAACAAAATGTTATTAAACATTTACATTGTAACGATTTTTTTGCACCACCCTGTAATATACTAAGATTTTTCAGCCCTTCGAAAATATGTTTGCGAATATAACGAAAGTCATTTCTATAATAAATCAAACTACATTGCGCCAATAAAAAAATCGGAACAGAAAAGTTTTTCGAAAAACTACCCAGATTTGAATGCTTAGTGAAATAACACTTTCCAAAAAATAATTTTGCTTCTAATTGAAGGAAATTTTGTCTTTCTTTCGAAAATTAATACTTTCTTCATTCCCAAGTCCAAGTTAGTCCTTTTGTAGAGAATTGCGCTGAGGAAATTTCTGTACAACAGCTCCTTCTCGATTTATAGAAGTTTTAGGGAAAACGTATATCAAAAAGCGTATAAACGTTAATAAGTACATTATTTTTTATCTTCTAAACTAAGCTCTCTAATCTCTCTCACAAATTTGCAGGAACTCCAAGATACTTCACGAGGAGAATGTCAATAACTGAAGTCAGGTGAAGTAAATTGTGGACCGCTATGCGTTATCGCCGCGCACGGAGAAACAAATGCAGAAAAGCTAAAGTTTAATGATAACATCAGCAGCTGTTATCCCATTCATTACTATTACGGTAGATGGTTTCTATTGATTTTTTTGTCTGAAATTGCGTCTGTTCTAAATGGATCATAATGAATCATTACATTGGGCATCCTTAGTTGCTTATTAATTTCACAAATGCGTCGATAAAATTATCCAAACACGAACAGCTCCGACTCGACGTTTGACAATCCATATTTAAACACGAACTTTGCCAACAAGTTCCTTCATATTATTGTCCCTATCGAAATGGGATAAAATGAACTTTAAGAAGAACCATTCGGGATATGTTTATCGACTGTAAAATTCTCGCAATGCTCAATATTATATCCTTCCAAAATTAAATTATTTTGTTTTCCTAAGAAAACAACGAGTAAGCCACCTCCCACTCATCAATATTCTGTAGAAACGAAATGACAAAGGAAAACTGACTACACCGCCCAATCAATAATGTAACAAAGCTATCTTTATTCTGTACGTCTTATAATATTTTATATATCTACTCAAGTCTAATATTGACTTAAGAATTATTCAAGTCACGCACGCTCCTCACTAAAAAACAAAATTTGAAAATTTGTCACTCGTACATGAATAAATTGAAATATTTACATTTTACAATATAGATTTTTACGGCAAATGGAAAATTATACGCAAAAGGGTTCAACAAACCAAGGAACGAGTAAACGAACAGGAACGTAAACACGACTTTCTCAAGAAATATTATAACCTTTTTATTTTTAATTAGCGCGTAAAACGAAAGCTCTTCTGTACATATCCAAATATAATTCACGTTAATGTTGACATAAAAATGCTAATTAATAGCAACAACAAAAATTGGTATCATCTTAAAGTTTTGTGTCGTTCCCCCTCCTCCCACCCCCTCGTTCGAATAAAATTCCGGTCGCTTTAAAATTATTTCTTGTATCCGCGTACGTATCATGTTTATATATTTCGAGTTTAGAGGAAGCGATAAAGCTCATCCGTACGAAAATCATTATTTCTGTTTGTTTTAGTTTGGCTTCTGTAAACGAGTAACGATGTACAACACTAAAATGAAAAGTTTGATTATAAAATTTAAAAGTTTTCGTTTTTACCCAGTTTCATATAAAAAGTCATAAAATTATAACCTAAAATTTATATTTATTTGTTCTTAAGTAATGGAAATTTTTTAACTTTTGGAAAATTATTAAGATAAATTTAAGTTTTGTGTATATAGTGGGATTTAGAATTGGGTATAGAATAAAATCGATCAAAAATAACGGAAAGAAATGTTGATTGGAGTTTAAAGTGCCTTCTCCTTCTACTGTTGGTTCCACAAAAACCCCTTCTTCTACTTTAAAGTAAAGGTATTTTAACATTGGTGTGAATCAAGTTTTCCAAAAGGTCCGTCAAGTTAAAATAAAGAAACGTTTCTGATTCTCAATTTATCGTACATTTTGTTACAAATAGTAGTAGGTACTGCAGTAACACAATATTCACGTCCTTAAAGCTAGCTAATTAATAAAAATTTTTGAAATTTTGGGTTTCATCCAATTAGAACAACGGATTCTATAGCTTTAAAAAACTTAGCAGAACCCATATCAAAAACTGATTTAAAAACAATTGGAAAATAAAATGCTAATTTTAGGATAATTAAGGCTCGTTCTAGAAAAAGCATTAGGCACACTTCAAAACTAGTACAACCCAAATCGTAAATCGGGCCAAAAAGAACGCAAAATAAGATCAATTGAAATACAAATAGTGTTATAGGCTCATTATGGCATAACTAAATGTCCTATTGGAAAATGTTGGGCTCCACTCGTTCTTGATAAAGCATCAATTCATTTATTTTAAAGCTAGCAGAACCCAACTCTAAAATGTTTTAATGGAGCATTTGATTATGCCATAATGAGCCTTTTATTATTTGTATTTCAATTGATCTTGTTTCGCAATTTAGGTTTTGGGCCGATTTTCGATTTGGGTTCTGCCAGGTTTAATTAGCCTAAAATTAGCCTTTTATTTTCTAATAGGTTTTAAATCACTTTTTGATATCGGTTCTGAAAATTTTTTCTAATGCTAACAGAACCTATCGGTTTAGTGTTGGAACGGATGGAGTCCAAAATTGCTATCTAAAAAATCCAGAACCAGAAGCCGAGAAAACATGAAATGGTATTATAAAATAAACATTCAAGTATGAAAATGAAGCTCGTACCAACCTTCTCCTTGTGCAAGTAGAAACTCGACTTTGAAGTTGGTTGCATTAAAATGGGATGGAAATCTGGATGAAAATCGGAGTTACTCACCAAGCAATATCACTTCAATTGCATGCAATGGCAAAAATACAGAAGGAAGGAAAATGGGTTCCTAATAAACTGACCGAAGAAAACAAAAACCGAACAATTGACACCTGAATGAATTTACTTTCTCGGTACAAATGAAAAAAAAAATTTGCACAAAACCATAGAGGATGATTAAAAGTGGATTTTGTACGATAATCCTAAACGGAGAAAACCATGGGTTGACAAAAGTGTTACTGTGTATCTGGTTGTGTGTCTGGAGCTTCTGGAAGCTGGTCAAACTTTTAGAGCTGTAACAGCTGAACATTATCAGGCCCAATTGATCACATTAAGTGATACTCTGTAGGAAAAATGACCATTTACGGGCCAAAGTAGGCGGAAGGTGATGTTGCTGCATGACAATTAATTATCCATATATAAGCAAAATCAATCCAGGAACTCATCTTCTCCTTAGTCTGGGAAGTTTTAAAGATGCAGCGTATTCTCCAGACTTGGCTCTTCCCTCTGATTACCACTTATTCCCATCATATTTGACAGACCAGCGGTTCACAAAAGTTGAAGATATGCAAGCATTATACTCGATAACTATTCTGGTTCGAAACCACCAAGTTTCTATCGCAAGGGCATTAGTCATCTACCTGAAAAAGCAGAATTTTTGCACACCTAATATTATGAGAACCACAAACGCAAAAAATCTTGGGTTAATCCTGGTCATGGTAATGATCTTTCTTAACCAAAGCGAGATATGCATTGCAATAAGATTACGCTCTGTATCTGGTAGGATCAGAAAGGTGTGGTAAATTATGAACTGCTGGAATTGGGTGAAAATGATTGTTGTGATTGTTACAAGTTTTCCATCTATAAGTCAAAAATTCAAACGTATCAAACGGTGATGTCTAAAAAAAACCTAGCTTTAGGGTTATGACCAAACAATCACCACATCCTTTTTAAAGAACTGCAAAGGCTGATAAATCAGCTAGGTAGTTTATTTGCAGACCAGGATTGCTGATATTTCTTTCTGAAAAGCAATTTTCTGTACCGCCTTATAGAATTAACGTACCGTTTCTGTAATGTATTTCTGCCGACGGTTAATGAGCATGCGTCTAACGTCGTCATACTTTGTACTTGAGGCGAAACTAACCATCATGACCTGTTGTACCTCTTCACAGTTAATGTTAGGGTTCCGATGGACTGCATTCCAAAACAATTCAAGCGCTTTATCTTTTATAGACATAAGCCTAAAATCTTTACTTGAAGTGTTCCATTCCATGCGGGCTATAAACCGTTGAACGGTCAACTAGCTGTGCATCCCTTGGAAACGCACGTGTATCTTCTTGAAAATCCGTTCACAGCCTAAACTGATTCGAAAGTTAGTTTACCTCGTTTGTCCAGTGCTCCGCAAGTTGTTATTACTTCTTTTAAATACTCGGATGCCTTTACGAGTTTAGGTAACCTGCTTGCTCGGTTTAATTTGCCTTGGATGTGTGCAAATTTTGCTGACTTCTTGGTACTATCATTCCAGGCCGAATTGTTGGTTCCAATGAGAACAATAACACACCGGCTGTTGTTGCGAATCTCCACGATTGTGTGAAAACTAGTCTTATTTGTGGCCAACTAGTATTAAGAGCCCCTCCACTACCAGACAGCTAAATGTAACCAACCAGATGAGTTGTATCCTGGATGCAAATATCCTAATAATGGAGAGACTATGGTAACCCAGCTCGGGGGATAATACCCAAATTTCAAAACTGAAGTTAAAAAATAACGCGATTCTTACCTATAAAATTATTTTCCGATTATTTTGTATTATAAATAACAACCTTTAGTCTGCTGTACATTCGTACTGCAAGTTAGGTTCTAAACACAGGGATATGAAAAATATTGGGGCAATTTTACAATACCAACTGGGATGTGGAATGATGCTTCAAATTTTACTGGGAATTTATAATTCTTAATACCCGAAAGGATTATGCACAGTCCACGGAAGGAAGGAATTAATGGATTGGAATTAATGTTTGATTAGCGTTTTGTGTTATAGCATTGCTAACAACTACCGAAAGTTTGACCAGATTGGAAAAGACCTTTTGTTCCTATTAAGTACCGTTTGAGACAATGTCTTATTCAAATGTAACTTGAAATGGAGGCCTACATAAACAATTATATTGTTCAAATTTGTAAGGGAATCCTCAATTAAATTGGGATTCACTGAGTGACTCACTAAGTGATTTTTGGTAGATAATACCAAAACTTTTTCGGCCATTTAGGCACAACTTGAGACTTCAGCTCAGCTAAAATGCAGATCCTGTGCATAGAAAATTATTCATTTTGCAATCCCGTGCGGCATAGGCAACTACAGCTCAGCTTGGTGGAGGAATTTGATCATGAGTTTAGGGTGCACTATCACGGTGTCGATTAGATGAATATTAGTAAGTCGATGATATTGATAAAGGTGTTACAAGCAAAAATCAGGAAGCGATACCACAGGTCTAAAACCGCTAATGAGACTACTGGCAAACCATTTACCTCACTGGGCCCCAATATGTTAGTATTCTAAATGTTTGACAAAACTTTTAAATTCAGTTTTAAAAAGTAAATAACTTTTATTTAAAGAAAAATTATAGAAACATTATTTTAACAAAATTTTCTGTGATTAATGACTGACTAGTAAAAGAACGCTCAACTTCAACCTGTTAGTATTATCCCAAGAACTGACTACGCTACTAACTATTCAAACAATTTCAAATTTAGAATTAACCATATTAATTTGCGAATATGGGTTTAATTTTTCATGAGGTTGGGCGAGGTCCATTTGAAAAATCAGAAGACAATGGTAGGTAGTTCATTTACGATTATTCAACTGCGGTTTATTAAAAATTTTAATATGAATGAATGACGTTTCCATTATTTAGATATCGTTGAAGATATTATCTCCAAGTTGATAATGGAATTTTGCGGAATACCGTTACAACTTATTGGACCTTCTAATGCTGTTCACTTCCAATGTTGAAGCTACTTCTTTGGAGATGTTAATATGGTTTTATACCCTAATTACTCGAGACGTCTAATTCCATGTAATCTTTGAATCAAATCAAACTCATATACAATATGCGCGTTTACGATTTCTACTGACTTAGAACATGACAGCAAACGCAAAAATCTTACACACACCATTACACCACAAACACATAAAAAACATAATAAATCTATGCTAATAATCCAGCAAATATAACACAAAAAAATTAAATTTCAATCAATCGTCCCACTTATCCATCCATTCATCGCACATATACGCGCCATGTGAAAATTGAGATGAAAAACCAAAACAAACAAAAAAAAGAAAACCTTAACATTTTCGCATCATCATCATCATCAGCAGCATCATTATTGTGTTCATATATAATAAAGAACCGCGTCAATCTAATTGTCTTCTAATCTGCTAAGTATCATCTTCCATCGACCTTTTTATATTATGCGAGTACCCATTCGTCAGCGATACTGTGTGTTACAGAGTCGCACCGCTACCACCCCCCCCCCGTTCCCACTAACAATATTTGATTGATTACCATTTACGGCATTCCTTAAGAAACCGCATAAATCTTGTTGTAATTTCAAAGATGCGCATCATAAATCGGTATGTATATGTTACGGTAAAAGCCATAAATTGGTAAATGTCCGAATAAAAATTGGGAAAAAACTGTTTTATTGTTTCGAAATTAAAGAAATGAACGCGGAACCTAATTGTGCCGCTTGACCGCCTCATGACATGGGTAAACGAACAATTTCGGACTTTAACCGTAACGTATATGCTAGATAGGATACAGTGCGTGACAAAAAATTTAATTTTTCATTCGTTTTTATATTTAATTTTTGGAAAGTCATTTTCGTTATGATTCCCGAGAGTTTTGCGGTAGATTAGATAAAACTGTGAATTTGATATATAATCCCTAATACACACATACATACATACATATATACATATACATACGTATATACATTTCCATACGTACACAATTTTGTAAAAAGCCATTGAAAAATGCTCATTGTGATGAGGATGGGATAACGGCGACGCCTGATGATGTGGATTAAATACAAGTACGGGGTGATAAAATTTTATACAAAGTATGGAATTTTTGTATATTATACGATTCTACACACAGATCTATGTGTAGTAGTTGTTGTTGCTGTTAGAAAAGTATTTTTAATAATTTCGTTGGAAAATGGAGAATTTTCCATTTAATGAAATGGAAAATAATGTAATATCCTGGATTTTAATGATGAAAATATTAATGTTTTTGTCCTAATTATGTATATGTAGGTGTGTGTATGCGTCTGTAGTTAGATGAGGTTAAACAGCATGACGTTGCGGCGGGATGGTGATGGTTTTTCTGTTGATTCAAAGTTTTTTGTTTTCGCATTGTTTGCGCTTAGATGTTTGGTTCGTTGGTTTTAATGATTTTGTTACATGTGATTGGAATATAACAACCGAGGACTAATTAAAGGATTTTATGTGGATAAATAAAAGTTAAAGTTATCACAAATTAGTTTTTCAAAGTTTGAAATTATAGCTTATTCAACTTTTGTACTAATTGTGTAAGTTTGTAGAAAATATTTCGCATGGAGGGTGAAACTGTAAGAAATCGGAAGACCTTAAAGCTCCTTCAAATGTATAGTACGTATGTGTTTGCGTAATATTTTTGAAATGTCTTGGACGTTACATAAGTTACATCACCATAATGGCAACCCATACGATATATATTCTCTAAGCTAAGAACTACAACGCGGAGGAGAAAAATTTAACTTACCGGACTTTTGGTAAAATTGTCTTAATCAAAAATCATTAGCTCTGATAAATAAGGTCAGTTGTGGTTGAAAACTTAATCTTTAAATTTATTTAAACCTTTTAATTCTTAAAAGATGCATAAATGGCTCAAATTCTGTTGTTCAATTCAATTGTTTGCCTTTAGTCCAATCTTCGGCGGGAGGAGTTACATCAACACAACATCATACCATTCGCTTTACTTTCCAAGCTAAGTACATCAATTTTCTTGAGGGGAGCAACTTTTTTAATCATCATCTCAATACTAAGCAACTACCAGAGATGAGAGCAAGGTGTCACTATATTATATGTTGAATTGGCTGATCTTTTAGAGAGAATTTTTCGGTATAGGGTTTTTTCGAGCGGTGAAAATGTTAGCCGGTTAATAGCAATTTCCACCGTAAATCTTGAGTGTTTTATCAATCATCGTAAATCTTGAGTCTTGGAATCAAAACGTCTTCGGAACCATAAATACCGAGTGTGGAATTTAGTGTTCTCAACTCGGAATGGTGTTTAAAATTAGTAGAAAAACTTCTGAAAATATTTGCATGATGTGATTGATGATATGGTTCTACACTTGGAAGCGTCTTTGCCAAATTCACTTAAATCTTTAATAATTCAAAAAATCATCGGAACAATGAGTGCCAAGTGTATAATTTAATGTTTTCAACTTGAGATCGTGTCTGAAATTTGTAGAAAATATTTGAAGACAATTTGCTTGTTGTGATTGGCGGTTTGGCCCTACGCGTGGAAGCATCTTTGGCCACATTCACTTGTTTCGATGATTTTTGATGCGTCCACGTGTAGGGCCATATCATCAATTACAACATGCAAATATTTTCAGAATTTTTTCAATTATTTTTAGGCACCATCCCAAGTTGAGAACACTAAATTCTACACATAGTGTGGATAGTGTTGTGATTGCTAATCGATAGTGTTGTGATCGCTAATCAGTTTAATCAATATTTCGCGAATATAGGTAAGGTTTTTAAAACATCTATTAGTTCTATAAATAGTTGCACAAATTACTTAAATTATGATGAATATAATGAGTCGAATTTCTTCTTTTTCCATACTGATATTTATGAAATCTGTGCTATTATATCTACGCTCAAAAATAAAGTTGCATCAGGCAGTGATGGCATAAGCTCGTTTGTCATCAATAAATTTGGTTACAACTTATGTTTTCCATTGGTTCACATTTTTAATAATAGTTTTATTCAGGAGAAATTTCCAGTAGCACTTAAAAAAGCTGTAGTAATACCGTTGTTTAAAGGTGGTGATGCTAATTTAGTTTCTAACTATCGACCTATATCAATATTGTCAGTTTTTTTCAAAAATTCTAGAGAAGTGTGTTAAAGCTCGTATTTTGTCTTATTTAAATAAAATAAATTAAATTTCTCAACATCAATTTGGATTTCGAGAAGGACTTAGTACTGTGAATGCACTAATGCAATTACTTACCTTTACTTACAACACTTTAAATGAAGGCCGTGTTGTTAATTGCTTGTTTATTGATGTTAAAAAAGCATTTGATACGGTAGGCCACAATTTATTAATTACTAAGTTATCCTCAATCGGAATTCGCGGAGTTACTAATCGTTGGTTTCGATCTTATTTAGAAGATAGAATTCAAGTAAGTAATATCAATGGAAATTTGAGTAGCATTGAATATGTTCAATGTGGCGTGCCTCAAGGCTTTGTTCTAGGGCCACTACTATTCATCATTTACAGTAACTCATTTCTCGAATTTAATCTATATTCTGATTAAGTAGCTTTTGCAGATGACGTGGCGCTGATATATAGTGGTACTAGTAGTTTAAATTTATCTGTGAAAATAACTCATGATTTGAGTTTACTTTGAAGGAAGAAGGAATGCAAGTTTACTAACCAGAGATTTTCATTTGTTTATTGTCGTTAAATTGGTCTATTACTCTTTCGGTATAATCAACGCAATTGGATTATGGTAGCTAAAGTAAAATACATATATACTGTCGACTCTATCTTTTATAATTTTCATTGAAAAACTGCACAATGGTCGTCCCATATCTCGTAGTAAATATATTTCGACCTGAGTTCATGTGCAAATCGAATTCGTCTCGCAGGAAGTTTATATGTAAGTGGTAAGTGTTGAGAAACAGTAAAATTAATATTGAAATCCCCGCTCATAATCATCGGCAAAAGATGATAGTCTCCTTGAAGAATTTTTGAAATTCTTTTTGAATATAGAGCAAGGACGAAATATACGAACTTCATTATGTCTTCGACAGGTTTATTCGGCGGGGTGACTAAAACTACAGAAAGCATTTTGTTCCCATTGAGAAGCTGAAGTTCAGCCTTGTATATATATCATCAGTGGGTTGTGTTGTTACGCTCATACCAGGTGTTTGTCCAACGATGATTTCCTTATGCGAGGTGGCTGTATAAGTTGTATTGCGTAGCCAGATCTCGGAAAGCAAGAAAATTGAGCATCCCTGCGTGACTGTATCAGTTTGGTCGATGTGATGTGTCCTGAACTGTGGCAGTTCAATATTAAAAATCAGACTTCATTCGTACAAAATTCGCCATTACAACCTCTATACTTAGCCGATTTGTAGTGAGGCGCGATAGCTCGTTTGGAAGAAGATCCATTGAGGTCCCATTTTTCACATCCATGGTAGAAGACTTGATCATCGATAAGCGACGTGATGAACAGTCCTTCGAGATTCGTTACTCGTGATAACGCAATATCCTTTTTCCTGCTCGGTGACACAATTGAGTGGGTACGGCAAAAGTACCATGTCAAAAATTTATTTTTGTATGCGTTTTTTGAACTACCTTACACATTTGTGTATTCCTTTCAAACTTATTTTCGTCCGGAAAAAACATTATAGCTATACACACAATTGTGCTAGTTGTACTTCAAATCAAGCGAAATTTTTTATCTAAAACGCCATTACATATTTTGGTTTTTTACTCACACATTTGTGTGGTTAGGACTTAAATTGAGCCAATTTTTTTGGGTTGAAAAAGGGATATAGACAAGTTGTTGACTATATCTTTTATTGTACGAGTATATGCTGACTATCTCGTTATATGTACGTTATATGTGTCATGAATTGTGGTGGCACATGCAGGTACCACTGGAAAATGATTACGCTTAACATTAATTGTCCGATGGTTGTTTAGATTAACAGTTGAGCTTTTTCTAGAAATGGGCACCAAACATCGGTCGATATTCGTTTTCTGCGCCCAACCAGCTTTAAGCCGCCTGACCTTTTTGCCAACTTCTGAATTTGAACAGAAATCCATCCAGAATCGTTTGACATTTTTTATTGTCGACGTTTTCATCGTTCTCGTTATCCCGGTCAGGATGGCTGCATTCGATATACCTCAGACAGCCCATTGTCCCGTTCGCCAGTCCATCTGTTACGTAAATTTTGGTTTTAAGAAAGTAAGGCCTATACCTATATGACAAGTGGAAGTTCGTACGGCATATTATTTGTGTCCACTATGATCATTTTATGGATCTTTTGACGGAATTTGCTACTCCGGCAGCCCGCTGACTATCTCTCTAGAACTGAACGCAGCATTCAATCGTCGGAATATTAACATTCTCGTCATTGCGCAGCCAGGTCTCGGAAAGCAAATTAATTGAGCATCCCTGCGCGACTGTGGCGGCGCACATACTATTTTGGCTGTGTTTTTAAGTGTCTATTCCATGGGAAAATTTTACTGACTGCAAAAATAAAAGCGAGAAAAAAATATAGATTTACTGGTTGTGTACGAAACAAAAATTTTTGTCAGTAAAATTTTACTGAGAAAATAATTATCATTGTGGTAGTGTGCTGCCATAACGTGCTATAAAAAAATGTAAACTTTAGCACTTTTTATGGCAGCATTGTCAACACATCTACAAAAAATGTATGTAAAGATAAGAAATTTTTTTCACACTCACACAAAATAAATCGTTCGCCACTTTTATAGTCAAATGTCAGTTTGTTTTTTTATTTCGATACCTAAAATTCGAGTTTTGTTTACATTAGTGAATATAAGTGTTTTTAACGTTTTTTTAGGTGTTCAAATATACAAAAAAAATCTAAATACTTGTTATAAAATACAAATAATTTTATATTAAACTACATAATAATAAATTATTAGATACGTGAGAATTTTGTATTAATCTATTTATATAATTACAGCACCGAGTAAAAAAATTATCGTATTGGAAACTATCCGGGTTGAGCAAGTATCGCAACTGGACGACAGCGGCAAATCCCCGATACAAATTTTTTTGCCAGCTATGGTGAAGAGTACGATGAATATTCAGCGTCCGCAGAAATTACAAACATTACCGGGTAATCGATCGAAATCAGGGGCCCAACCATCGCCAGTAACTCGTCAAATTCGTTGACGCTCATGCGGGTATAATTAAAAAATAATTTTGGATCTTGCCGCAACTCGTTAAAAATACAATTGTATACCCCGGTTCGATCCCGCTCTAAATAATAAAGGCGTACCCAACATTTACATTTCTTTTTGGTCTTATTTTCCACATTTCTTAAATTCATTATGTTTAGTGGATCTAAATAATCCAAATCTTCCAAATCCATGGTGATATTAATAAAAATTATAAATTAATTATAAAATTAATGGCGTTTACAATTTTTTTTTGTTTGAAACGAACGAAACGAAATTGCAACTTTTATGAAAATTTTAAATTATGTCAAAATGTAACTGTCAAAATTAAACCATAAATTTTGCTATAAAAATGAAACAAAAGATATTTGTTTTCTTTGTCACTCTTATGGAATTTTAAGTATTTTTTTGTTTTCGTTTTTGCAGTAAAAAATTACAGTCAGTAAAATTTTTCCATGGAATAGGCACTTTAATCGTAAGAGTATGTAATTTCGTAATCGTAATTCGTATTTCGTATCTTAATTTTTTTTTTTGATTTTTCTGATCGATGGAAATGTCGATGGTTTCTATTTCATTTTTTTAAATTAGGTTTTTTGTTTTCCCTACTATTATACATATACATACAAGCATGCCATGCATAGTACAAAATTGTTTTTATTGATTTTGTTGTTTTTTTTTCAAACGAAGTAGGTACGTCATTTCCGTTCGTTTCATTTACAAGTTTAGTCTAATACAAACATTTTTGGTAGGCGCGCGAGTAAAGATGTTGACACATCAAAAATTATTTTATTCATTTCGTTTTATTTCTGACAAAACATCGATGAACTCGAAATTTTGCTAAGTGTATTTTTTTATAAACACGACCTACTTTGTGAAAAAATTTGATGAAAAACTTTCTGTTGTGAGTAGCCCAGTGTATGATACCATTGTAAAATCTGCATTAGTGTCGCATATTTTTATGATAGTGGATCAAATTTATGGAGTTCTTCCTTTTTCCCCTGGCGTCACCCTAACATCAACAAAAATTTTTGAAAATAAAACAACTTTACAAAACCATTGTTTTTATTTGACAGAAGATAATTCAGCTTATAAAAATGGTTTTATTGGAAAGGCATACTCTTCTAGATCCTATTAAAACAGAAAGTTTAATAAAAGAGCTCTTTTTTTTTAAATTTTTTGTTAAAATTAATTTGTTGGCGTATGCGAATTCACTAAAAACACTAAAAGTGGAATAACTTTTGCAGCATCATCAATTCGAAAAAACTTTAGTTGGTGGTTTTTGTTGGAAATGAGCTCTCCTATCACCCTGCTCCGTTTGAACTTCCAATTTTGGGGCACACTGTATAGTGGAACCTTGCCCCAATCTATGGAAGTGGCTTTTTATTGGCCCATGTTGAAAAATACTTAATATTTTGAGTGAAAAATTATAATAAACAATTCTGATACTTTTTCTATTAAAGCTTAAATTTTAATTTATTTCTTACTAAATTCATACATAATTTAAGTTTGTATTTTTTACTTATTTGTTTAAAAAAGTATTTCTTTAATATTTCGTAATTTTAAAAAAATTTTATTTAAAAAATTATAATGTTTAAATGTACTTGGCTTTTGTTGTATTTTGTTTGTACCGATTATGTTTTGCTTGTACCAATTTTGGGTGGACAAAGTTGTTGTTGTTGTTGTTGTTGTCCTTACTGAAAAACAGTATGCTTCATACAAATACCACGGACATGTCAGCAGAAATTGGGTGGGTATATTTTGCACAACAACTTATTTTTCAATTGAATCTGACTACCAAATTGAAAAGCAAATGAAGAATACGAGCACATACGAGTATATAAATGCGATTTGGAATGCAAAAATTGTATCCATGCTATAATTACAAGTGCACATCATATAAGGAAAATACGATAAATTACGGTTAATTGTAGTTGTCTATGAAACGATCGCCTTATGCACATACATTAGTCAATGGACTCGTATTTAAGCAAAAGAATTCGAATAATTTAAGATCGCCAGCATTAAAATGCACATTCATTTCCTATTCCCGATTATCTATCATTTCGTACAAGTTATTTTCTATTTGTACTATTCTCTCTATGGTAACATATGCATGTATATCCAATTATGTATATGTATACGGGAAGTTGAATGTTACATAAGTACAAAACATTTTCTTAGGAAATACTTGTTGCTGTTGGTAGATGTGTCGGTCATCATTATGTTTAGTTATAAGAGCCCGATATATAATACGATGTATGACTTTGAGAAATCATATTTTCAGTTAGTTTTCTAGAATTCTAATTTGTAATTCAAGACACTAACCGATTTAATGTGTATATAAAATGACAACAACAATTACTGTAGATTAAATTTTTTTTCGACTATATACGGTTCGTTTAAAGATATCTCCGATTGCGTTTCGCACTTCTTGAACCAACCGGCATATGATGGATGGAAAGCTTTGGGATGTCGCCTTTCAAATGTTGGACAATCCGAACGTCCAGAAAATAACTTCGCTCAGTCAAAAGAAAGTCAGGACCACGAACTAACTATCCTTCTAAGTAAACCAGCGGTAAAAAGAGACGTACTGGAAATTCCGCGACCGTACTCGTAATATCATGACGGAAATAATACAATACGTTTTATTGAGATACGAGTTCAAAATCTGCGTGAAATGACCTCTCTTTGGAGATGTAAATTTTGACTCTCTGAACCTAGTTATCCGAGTTTGAGTTACTAGAGATCATTGATAATTTTATGTCAGCGGTACGAGCATCTATCTATCAATTCAAGTTCTGAACCTTCGAAATAATAGCCTGACTAACTATTAGTTGCATCAATGAACCTCGCCGAGCCACAGATGACACCAGAGAACGACTCAATGAAGCATATAAAGTCATTGGAAACGACTTTAGGCTTAATATGCTAGTTGGGTTGTGAAAATCAGGCCGAAAAATCGATTGTCGCGGACGTTCCTCAGGCGTTTCGTATTTATCTAAACGAAATAATAGTCAATCCATAGCTCCCTGTGTTTAATAAGTCCTAATTTCAGTAATCCTTAGGCAAACTTTATAGCAACATCACTGCGAAATCCCCATCGCTTTAAAATTGATTGGAAAACTCGACAGCTTGTGCAAATTTGTAGCTTCTCTATAATTTGACTTAAAAGCGATTCTCGGCTTCATACTGTGATTCATATTTCCGGTTCACCAGTAACAGTCCTACTTGATAGTGGGGCTTTTATTAGTCTGATTGGTACAGATGCTTTTATTCTAATAAACAAATTATATCTGATAATGACAACTTTTAGTTCAGTTAAACAAGTTGCCGATGAACCATCGTGGGATGGCACATCAGGTGTGTTTTTACTTATACCTACCACCTTAGAAGGTTCATTATACGATTAACGAACCCCTCTGCATTATTTCTGCAATCGATCCAACATACGTTAACTACTGAGCAGCAGAAAATACCATACTACATACCATACAAACATATGTTTCTTTTTCGGATTAGTGAGGTGACTCCAGAAAACCAAATTTATAACTTCACTCGATCTCAAAGATGCCTAACTTTTCACGTGACAAAATGCGCTTCAAGATGCCTGGTAAACTCCTCTGTCAGATCACCGTGATGCCGTTTGGCCTATGAATTGCACTTCAAACTTTATGTTGCTTAATGGATCGAGTATAACCTTACCAGTATCATGGCGGGATTTTTATATATTTGGCGACAACTCTCCAGAGAATTACAATTGATTTATCAAAGAGCCATTTTGTAATGCTCGAAATTAAATACCTGAGATAACTGGGTGGCTGGTTCCACAGTCCTGAGGCAGTTAAATAGGCAAGATACTCTTAGGTCTGGTCAGGTTGTATTCAAAACTTACCCCCTATTTGGTGAGAATACTTCTCCCCATTTCAAATTTACTGCAGATAGAATAAAAGTTTCAATGGAATCTTGATGTAGAGATAGTTTTTCAGCCATCAAAACCTCCTTTTACCAGCAACGGGTTTAATTAATAGGGCCTTTACTAAACCCTTTCACATTCGTGTGATGTTTGTACCAATGGTGTTGGCAGGGTTTTTTATCAGCTCGATGAAAAAGACAACGAAAGACCGATTTCTTATGTCTTCCAAAAGCTCAAAAAAGCGCAGACGATTGGCCTTAATTAGTGAGGTTGATTTATCCTCAATCCTAGAATCAAATCTCAATCCCAAAATTATCCGAACCACAACAGTTTCGGCAATCAGCTTTATATCAGGAACCGAATCGCAACACCGCTTTAACCGATCTTCATTTATGGAAACCTTGGCTTCCAATTAATATTACTAACGACTTAATCCGGGAGGAACGCCAGTGTTACGCTAGTTTTTCAACTTAAACCTAATGTTTCTGGCAAACACAATTTAACTCGTGAACTTCACACTTTAGTGTTGCCCAAAATAACTGAAAATATTCAATAACTACAAAACTGATGAAAGATGGTCAGATGAAACCTATTGAAAACCATCAAATTATATACAAAAAACGATTCTCGTATGGGTTTTTGCTTGAAAAATTGATAAACGACACTAGCAAAGTTCAAGTATCAACCTCAATAACGACATACATAGCACCACTGTTGGGTGGCTTCAAAGTATGGAATGCTGTTTTGCTCTCGATTCACAGTTTTCGAAACTGTATAAATCATTAATGTTTAAATACGAGGACCTCCAGCACATTGGAGAAATTGTTCAGGACGAAGTTGACGATATAGAATTTTATCTGCCACATCATGGAGGTAATACGAAAGGACAGCTCAACCACAAAGCTCAGGGTGGTTTTGACGGATCTGCTAATTCGTCCATCGGCATATCTTTGAATAACTGCGCTAGCACAGATCAAAACTATAGTTGTATTCGATTATGCAGTCTTTCACGAATTGAACTTTTGATTCTCAATATCACCTTGCAAATATTGCTCGCACTACCCGACTGCTCGGCTGCTTGAAATTGGTGTTGCATGAGTCTCGGTTTAAAGCGCGAATACAGAGTCAGCTAATGGGACACTTGCTTAACAGTAGGGTTTAACTGACTAGAACACTTCTTCACGTGGGTGTTGACTATGCTGGCCCGATCCCAATCCATTTGTTAATTTAGTTGCTTCAGCACAAAAGTAAGTCACTTGGCACTACATGGAGACTTAAAAATTGAATTCTTTTTCGTCGCATTAAAAGATTTACTGCGCTCGTCGAGGTATTACACAAGAAATTCACTATTATAATGCATCTAATTTTAAAGAATTCCAGGTTTCATTTCACATGCAAGTTTAAATTTCGAAGTGACAAAAGTTAAACAGTAGTGAAAAATTGGAATCAAACCATAACAACACAAATTTTAATCCACTAAGTGCACTGGTGGTATCTGGGATGCCACTATCAAATGGACAAACGCAACCAACATTGACAATGTCGTAATTAAAGATGAGAATTTTTCAGTAAGTCAGTGGCCTTGGGAGAGTAATTAAGGTTCACCCAGGTCCTGGTGGTATCGATAAATTGGTCACTTTAAATGGAAGATCGGGTGCAACAACCCGATCCACTAATAAATTATGCTTGATATACCAATGGATTTTGAACTCTCGATTAAGAGGAGACCAAATTAACAACAATACAACAGAGAAGTACAACTTGGAAATTAACAAAATTTGTCAACCTGAAAAGCAACTAACAAATTCATTAACATTCTGAGCTTTCTGAACGTGCGAAAGAATACGTACAACTCACTGTGTTCCACCACGTATTATATATTGACGTTAATAATTGGATTTTGCTATTGAAATCGGGTTTATACGATAGGCAACAACTGCCCAGGGAGTTGTTTCGAAGGTTTGGCACTAAAATATTATTAAATGTATGCGCAAAGACCATTTTGTTGTATATAAATTCTATTGAATTAGGTGAATGCAAACGGGAACAATAGAAATAGACATTTGTTAAACTACTTGTTTATGATCCAATTCAATTATAGCATGTCCCCGCAATAAACGTCACAAAATGCTTTAATAGCACCACGGAGAATTATACAGATAACAAAAAAAAATATTTTTGAACACCGTAACGATGACCTAAATAATAAATTTATATATAACATTCCTAGAATACCAAAAAAAATTCACTTATCTACTTAAGTTTAATGCCATCGCTTCGGACACACGTGACTTTGTCACTCCAGACAAAAAAAAATTAAATATTAAAAAGCTTATAATACCGTTTCGAGAGAAACAGCTATAAAAAAACTGGTCAACATAAAAGCTGTACTCATACCGAAAATGAAAAGCTGCAGAAGTTATTTTTACCATATATTCATACTCAAATTCTTCTTATATACCGAACCAAGGTGGATAGGTGAACTTGTAGGTACCAAATATTTATATACATATACAAACAAAAACTAAAGAAAGATTTTTCTTAGTATTTACCACTCATACGACGAAACATCGCATATGCTTATCGCATCCATCTATCATCTTGAATTTCAATTTCCACTTAAACTGTGAGAGGCACAATAACCTCTTAACAAAAAAAAAACACACAAAACAAAAAAGAACGACTAAATAAAGCTTAAAACGGAAAATTAAATTCCATCACCTGGAAAAATAAAAGCTTTTATATTTTTTCCGTTTTGCGTACTACCCTGGCTGTATACGTCTTTCATATACACCATGCGCGCTCTGTTCTAATCTTTATAAAAAAAATAAAAAAAACAAGAAACAGGTGTTTTTCTCTTATCACACATTTTTCACAAAAATGGAAATTTATTTGAATACTTTTTTTTAATACAAAATATTGTATGCCACCCTGTATTTTGTAAATATTTTGTCATTATTATACATTACTTGTTACAATTCATTTTGTTTGTTTGTCAAGAGTAAAAACATAAACTTTGAGCTTTTTTCGCGAGACGACGATTTTTGGTGTTGTGCTTTTTGCCCCG
Source organism: Nephrotoma appendiculata (assembly GCA_947310385.1). Taxonomy (NCBI): domain Eukaryota; kingdom Metazoa; phylum Arthropoda; class Insecta; order Diptera; family Tipulidae; genus Nephrotoma; species Nephrotoma appendiculata. The sequence continues at coordinate 39,667,255 of OX371223.1, forward strand.
TTCTTTGTTATAAATGTAATAGGAATGTGTGGCAACGTTACGAACAATTTTTCATTTTTCCTCTATTCTCTATATTGTCGAATCAAAAAAAAAAAAAAATAAATAAATAAAAATAAAATAATGAAACGGATCAAATGCGCACAATGGAAACGCGCAGTCACTGCTTTGCAGGTTGTTGCAGCAATAATAGTGGTATTTAGGAGCTTGGTGTGTAATACTCTCGTATCGGTCGAAAATATAAAACCGAAATAGAACTTTATGTATACCGTTTACAATGTATACGGTTGTCTCATGTATGTATATATTTATCGTATATTACAGCGCACCATCGTCACAACAAGAAATATTTTTATAATAACACATAAGCGGCAAACCAACATGTCTCGTGTATATGCCGAGTATTTACCACAGGCGATTATAAAGTAGCAGCTTTTATTGTTGCCAGTACTTTTGTATGCCACTGGTGTGTTATATTTTTTATAATATGTGTATCGTGTGTCCTACTTTATCTCATATACATATATAATATATGTATATCTCATTTAGGATTTGGTGCGGTGAAAAATTCTTAGAATTAGACCCAGGGTATACACAAAATGTAAATTGGAAAAGTCGATTGGATCAGAATTTATACTAAACTAGCATTACACGTATCCCCCAGTTATATCGCGCATTACAGGTATCATATTGTGGTAGTACATTTTCGGGGGATACTGAAAAATATTTTTTTCACGGGTCATGGACATACCGGCGGCTAAGGTTTAACCGCAGTGGTCGTTATTGCTGTTAAAATTTTACGTTATTGTCTCTATTTTTAGCCGACTATGAATATTTGATTTTTATATGTTCATTTTTAATTCCGAAGACTTAGAAAACACTAGACAAGGTTTTTGTTGTTGTTTTGTAATCTAATATGATTTGTTGTTTGTATTAAATTGGGTTTAAAAATATCAATTCGAGAGTGGGAGGAATAATATATTACAACAAGTAACCTTGTTCATTCATTATGAATTTGTTTTAAAGTTGGATTGAAATTTGTGTTTAAGGCTTTAATATATACACGGGGTTAGGAGTTGGGCTAAGAGAAAGGAATATGTTTAGCAAACCGAGTAAGTTTTATCAATGTCCACTAAATTACACATGAGAGGCAGTTAGGAAGTTTTGTGATGTTGAACGATTATATTTCCATTTATATAAAATTATTATGCTAATGCTGATCTGCTATGGTTGTAAAGTGCTGTAGTGGTGAACATCATGGTTGTTTATATTCTCGTGAACTGCATGTTGTCTTTTTTCTTCGCTGAATTCTCCAAATTTGTAATGACAGGATCAGGTCGTGGATGTTGTTCTACGATAGAGGGTGATGGTGTAAGTTGGAGTATTTCAAAACCTGAAAATGTTGTTGGAGTTGTTGTTGCGTATCTAACTCTCTGGGTCATATTAGACACGGTAATATGAAGTGGATAATGCAATCATGAAGGTTTGCAGGTTGAAGGTTTAATGTAGACGTATTGTTGATTACGGAATATTGTCACATGCAATATTTGAAGTTCCTCTGTTGCAATTGAAGTAGTTTTTACTAAAATGACTTTGTCTTTTAATACCCTAGGTTTGATATTTGGAAGATTATTTAGTTGTAATATGTGGTGCGTGATTTAATGTAAATACTTAGTAACAGGCTCTTAAACATTGCTCGTTTCCAGTTCACCTATAGGATTTCATTGTAACGATTGCTTATCAATTTCCTGTTAAGTTTGAAATCATTGTTGGTTGTTCAGGAAATTTGTTGTTTCACAATGTCTAGCATGGTTGCTAATTACCAACTTAACTTGTTTATCATCTTGATCTAGAACTCCAAAAAAGTTCATTTTAGATATTCCAAATAAAATTAAATTGAGTTCTTTTTAATATGTATTTTGAGAGTTTTACTTGCTTTGAGATTATTGAACATTTATTTATTTTTTGGCACCTCACAGTCAGTTGGTGTCTTAGTTCCTGTAAATGGAACGTTGAATTTCAATCACTTCTTTCTAAGTAATTATTTTGGCCCTTTCAGTATTATTAAAGAAGATTTCTGGGTGGAATTGAAATTGAGAGACGTTAATATAGCAGTTGTTTTGTTGGTGATGAATGTGAAGTTAGTCCAGAATTTCATCCCAGGAGAAAAATAAAATTTCAACGGGTAACACTAAAATTGCAATGATATTCCCGCCCAGAATTTGTTATCGTTATTTTGTTCAATGTTCAACATTGAGACGTTCACCCCACTTCTTCGTCGAGTCGCGTTTTGTTGAAACTGAGCTGATGCTCGTGCAGCGCGAACTTGTCCGATATAATCACGTCTCTGTTCATTTAATTCTTCATGTTTCTTTTACACTTCATTCTCACGGACATCGTGTATATTCTTGAGAATTACGGTTTCTTTGACCTAGGTTCGATCGTCTGATAGCCGGCATTTTAATCAAAAATCAATTCCTAAACATTACAAAGATTCATTTGTCTCATTTACTTTGAAATCATCAATCCACAAAAATGAACTTACTGACCGAATCAATCTCAATCCCGCAATCCAATTTGATAACTGCAATTGTCACGCACTAAAAATTTTTTGGAAAAAACTATCGAAATCGTAAAAATCAAATAGTGAATTAACACTCAAATTTCCAATTTAATGGCAGCAAAAAAAAATTACACGTTTGCACAAACGAAAATGACCATGGGTGATTTCAGGTCTCATGTCGTGATTAGTCAAAACATCGAAAATTTGATTTGAAAATTTCATAGTCAACATCATTTTTCGATTTTCCGAACTTTCCGACTTTTCCGGTGGATTTTCGCAAAATTTTATTCGTAAGAATCATTTCCAGGAAATTGCAAATACGACAAAAGAAGATTTCGCCACATCGGTTCTGCCGTTCTAAACTGAAAAACATCATTTTTCGATTTTCCGAATTTTCCGATTTTTCTGTGGATTTTCCCAAAATTTTATTTCGTAAGAACCATCTCCTGGCAAATGTGATCACAACAAAAAGATTGAGCCAAATCGGTTTAGCCGTTCTCAACTGAAAAACATGATTTTTTGATTTTCCAAATTTTCCGACTTTTCCGGTAGATTTTTCCAAAATTTTATTCCGTAAGAACCATCTCCTGGCAATTGTGATCACAATAAAAAGATTGAGCCTAATCTCAACTGAAACACATCATTTTTCAATTTTCCGCATTTTCCAGTGAATTTTCTTTCAGCAATTGTGAAAACAACAAAAAAAGATTGAGCCAAATCGGTTCATCCGTTCTCAACTGAAAAACATCAGTTTTCGATTTTCCAAATTTTCCGATTTTTCCAGCAGATTTTTCCAAAATTTTCTTTCGTAAGAACCATTTCCAGGTAATTGCAAATACAACAAAAGATTGCGCCACATCGGTTCGGCCGTTCTAAACTGAAAAACATCATTTTTCGATTTTCCGAATTTTCCGATTTTTCGGAACGATCTCCTGGCAATTGCGAACGCAACAAAAAAAGATTGAGCCAAATCGGTTCAGCCGTTCTCAACTGATACGCGCACATACATTTTTTACACCATTTTTATATATATAGACATCCAAATTCTGTTAAATTTTGGAAATTGGATGACGGAGTGTGGCCACCTACAATCAGAACATTTTTTAATAATTTCCTTATCACAATAATCACAATAAATGTTATTATTTCATTCAAATAAATCCAAATTAAATTGAATATATGTATGAGTGTCTGCATTTTATGTACACATACAAATATACACGGTAAAAAAGTTTTTCGTTTTATAATTTTTTTTTTGGTAAATTAAATTTATTAACCACCAGTTGAAATGAATATCTGTATGTATATGCAAATTTTTCCATTTAAATTCAAAAGAAACAAAAAAATAAAATGGAAAAATAACAAACGATCCACATATAAGGACGTTATGCTGCTACACATATTACATAAACTCATACATAAAACTTTTTGTATGCATAAAACAGCAGCAAACAGGAAAAGCTTTTCTTATCCGATCCAATCCAATCATTTCCCAAAATAAGCTCATATTTAATGTTGAACGGATTTTGTGATGTTGTTTGTGCTGTATGCTTGATTCAAAGAAACGATATGGAAATGTATACAGATTTCCAGGTACACGTAATACATATAGTGATTTGGTCCGTTTTCTTTTCGTAAGGTTAAATTGATGTCATTATTATATATTATGAACGGTATATACGAAACGGATGAATTAAGAAAAACGGTTATTTTCATGTTTGAGATTATCGGTTCAAGTATATATGTATATGTACTATACATACATTTGTACATGCGGATGAAAGCTTGCGTGATTGAAATATAATTTATTTGTTATTTTTGGTAAATAATAAACGATTTTCTATTTTTATATTAATGAAATATAAATTTTTCGTTTTTATTGCAGTTGTTGTAAGTTCAAAGCTTTTTTATACGGGGGTTGGGAGAATTATTTCCCGTCTTAATGGATCAAAACAAAAACATAAAACACGAAATACAAATATAAAAAAAAGCTTTGTGCGATATTTTTAGATACCTGTTTTAGTTTGAACAAAGCTTTTGTTCTAATGTGTAAATCGCAATAAGTTGAATTTGTTACAACTACATGGCTTAATATTTCAAACACATGAAATGCTTATGGGGTCGAGATTCCTTTATTTACTTTATGAATACGGGTAGATATATAAAGTTGTCACAAAATTCTAAAACAAAATTGTTTTTTTTTTTCAACACCTGCAACACTTTTAAACTATCACGTGGCTCTACAGGTCATATATGGCCCAATTATAACTCAATAAAAACTTGTAGTTTTTTTACTCTGTAACTTCTAAGTTTAGTTCTGGACCTTATCTATACCAGTGCGTCGTGACATGCGATTCTAAAAAACCCCTCGTTACCCAATTCTAGCTCAATAACTGTAACTTCTAAGTGTAGATGCTGATCGGCGATGCTATTACGTTTTAAGCCTAGTTCTGCTCCTAACATATACCAGTGCATTTTGGCATATAATTCTAACAAGGCTCTCGTGGCCATATATGAAATATGACCCAATTTTAGCTCGCAATAACTGTAACTTCTAATTGTATTAGAATGTATTGGATACAAATTTCTTTTAATGACAGTTTTATTTTAATTTTATTTTTTTCTAGAAAATCTGGTTTGGGTTGTTAAACCTTCTTCAGTCGTTTGTTTTTTACAAATAATTTAATTCCAATGTTTTCGTCATTTATATATCTGATTTGGTAATTACATACATAGGTAGCGTGAAGTTTCCGACAAACTGACAAAAAACCTTACAAAAGCTTAAAAGTGTATATATTGTATTAGTATTATACCAAATTACACACCCCTTCCCTTACCATCCCGTTCAGACTAGCCCTTAATTTAGCGTGGGCTTACCTCGGATTATGACCTATAAAATCAACATAGTAGATGTAGAACTAGGTATATCAAGTAATGTATCTTTCTGATATAAATTATTTTTTCGGCTGGGATAGCAAAGACACTATCACCATTACCATCTTTTGGCTAACTTTAATAGGGTGTATTGCCCACATTTTTCTGTTTGAATATTGATGTTAATTTTCTTTATCGGCACAATCTGCATTACCGATATTTTAAAATATTTCCGCTGTGGCACTATTCTGGTAATTCCCCGGGAATAAGGAACTGGGGAAAGAATTTATATATAAATGCTATTTAAATAATTTCTTTTGGCATACTAAGGTAAAAAGTTAGTGGCAATTTTTTTGAAAAAAAAAAAATAATAATAAACTTGGGAATCAAGGCGGATTCAGTGCTGCTTTCGTTCGTTCCTTCCTTCCTTCTAAATTTTTCTATAAATCAATCAAAGTTGCTGAAAAAAAATTCACAAGATAAAAAACAATGAAATTGGTTTAAAAATTTTTTAGAAAGAAGGAAGGAACGAAAAACGCAACACTGATTCCGTCTTAACTTTCCCTGATAATATCGCTATGGAAAAATTATTCCCAATTTACAAATATTTACATCAAACTTTTTTCTCAGTAGGCCAGAAAAACTGGTTTATAGATTAAAGCTATGTAAAATTTTTCCCCAGTTCTCTATTCACGGGGAATTACCAGAATAGTGCCGGATAGCAAAATTAATATCTGCATTACCATATTTCGGCTGGGATAGCAAAGCCACTACCTATATGCATTACCATATGTATGTGGAAAAAGTGGTCGTGATGAAAAATCCGTCAATTAATAAAAATGGATGAAAAGCCAGTTGATGAATTGCTGCAGAACTATTGTGGTTGACGATGGCTAGAGTTGAATTTTAGTGATGGAGGGAACAAGTTGCACTATTGAGTTAAATTACACACACTGAATGAAAAAACTTAGAACCAAACTATTTTAAAAAGTATTTTATTTAATTATTAACACACTGTATTTTTATTTTTATAAAATTATAACTTTTCTGTTCACCAGATTACAAAGGAATCCATATTTATTAATTTCTTAAAAACTAAATTGTCATTTTAATATGTAAACCAAGAAATGTAGAAAAAATAGATTTATAGGAAAAAACTTTCTTTAAACTTTAAGTAGGAAACTTAAATTTCCCGGTACTATATACAATTTTAAATCATATTACGTTTGCGCACAATGAACCGATTTGTACCGCAAACTTCTATTACGTTTTGATTTACATAGAAATTACATTTAATGACAGGTTTGTTAATAACTTTTTTGTTGACATTTGTGTAAATAGTGTTTAAGAAGGTAAGTATACAAATTAATAGTTATAAATTCAATATTAACTGTAACAAATTCTAATAATATTATTGTATTTTCAGGTATTTAAAACTATGCGCCTTAAGGGCGTAATAAATCACAGTGGATTATGGTAAGTAGCATTTCTGTTCATTAATTTATGATTTAATTTGGTTTTAGGTGAACGCGGGTGTTGTAGTGAGACATTTTATATGAAAATTGGAAATGTAAATTAACCAAATAAAAAATGTTTTGATTAATCTAATAAATGTTGTGAAACAAATTGGTGTTTGTGCTTTATTTGAAAATTCTCACCAACATACTCCCGCACCTTAAGGAATTTTAATAATGAAATTACTTAATAGGCAGCTTAACTAACTTAGCAACTGGACGTTTCACCTCACTTCTTGATGTTTTAAGAGTTGCTACTCGTATAATGCCATCATGGCCTGGATGAACTGCTATTACTTTGCCAATAAGTTGTCCTCCCTGATTAGAACAACATCATTTATTTCAAGTTGGTCGGTTTTTGATTTCCACTTGTATCGTTGCTGAAGAGACGTAAGATAGTCGCGATGCCAACGATTCCAAAAACCTTGAATCTGTTGCTGTATATTCTGCCATCTGGATAACTTATTTTGCGGTATATGATGTAGTGTTGGCCATCCCCGAGCCAACACTACATCATATACCGCAAAATAAGTTATCCAGATGGCAGAATATACAGCAACGGATTCAAGGTTTTTGGAATCGTTGGTATCGCGACTATCTTACGTCTCTTCAGCAGTTAAAGATTCTCCAACCAAAAAATGCGCTGGTGTAAGAATTTGTAGATCATCAGCATCATCATTGATTCTGCATAACGGCCTTGAATTTAATAATGATTCGATTTGAGTAATGAGTGTTGTCATTTCTTCAAATGTCAGGTTGACATTTCCGACTCTTTTCAGGTGGTACTTGAAAGATTTTACGGTTGATTCCCACAGACCGCCAAAGTGAGGAGCGTGAGGTGGGCTGAAGTGGAAATTAATACTTTTCGTTTTAATGCTGCCAAGAATGAGTCGGTATCCAGACTACTCACTATACTTCTAAGTGGACAACTTTAACAACAAGGCATACAAAAACAGCCACATATGCCTTTTCAACTGGAGCGGTTTTGCGTTTTGAGGTTTTGATATACATAGGTCCAGCATAATCTAGGCCAGTTTTTAAAAAGGGTTGGCTCTGCTGACATCGTACTGCTGCTAAATCAGCCATCTTTTGATCATTTTTGTGGAACTGGTAACGAATGCAGACAGTGCCTTCCTTTATATAGCGCTTGATGGTGTACCTCGCTCCTACTATCCAGTATTTATTTCGTAGAATACTCAGTGTTAGTGAGTTGCCTGCATGCATGTGATTAATATGTATGTCTTTTATTATGAGATTGCAAACTACATGATTTTTCATGTATAGAGTCTACAAATGGATCAAGTGAAGATAGTTGATGTTTTGTTGGTAACGCTGTTTTGTCGTGTATCATAGAAAATACGATCGAAAAAATATTTTGGTTGGACATTTCAAAGTAACACCATTTCTGCCTCATTCATTTCAGCTGGCCCGATTGACATACTTTTGATTTCTCTCTGCTTAAGTGCTTACTTTGAGTTGATCTGCAAAATCTGAGGATGTAGACCATTATTTTCCGAATTTTAAACCACGACGAGTATTTGTTTAGCAGCTGTTGTATTATATCATTATCATCTGTGGTCTCGGTCAGAACGTGGAGATATTTTGGCCTTTCTTCTAACTTTATGCTATCTGAGTTTGTAGTGCACTTCGATGTTGGCCAGTTGTGCTCTGGTTCACTTAACCATTGTGGTCCATGCCACCACAGACCCGATTTTGTTAAATTTGATGGTTTAGCTTCTCTTGATATTACGTCTACTGGGTTATATTTTGAGTCAACATGACGCCACATCATTACGCGGAATTGTTTCGAGAATTGCTGCTGTTCTATTTCCAACAAATGACTTCCATCTTCGTGCAATATCAGATAACCAGTGAAGAACGATCATGGAATCCGTCCAGGAAACAATATCTATTTGATTGTAAGTGAGCGATTCCATGCAGAATTTTACTAGTTTGCAGAAAAGCACTGCTCCACACAATTCCAACCGTGGTAGGGAAATTTGTTTAATTGGTAGTGTTTACTACCTTACTCTTCGCGGAAATGATGTTTACGGTTATTTCGCCCATCTCATTGATAGCTCGCATGTAAATGACACAGCCATATGCCGCTTCGGAGGCGTCACAAAACGCAATGCAAACGCATTGCAACTGCTTCTGGCCATTTAATGATGTTAATCTTCTTGGAATACGAATAGTTTCAAGTTCTGGTAATGAATTATAGATTCTTTCCCATGATTGCACGATGTTATTGGGTAAAATAGAGTCCCATTCGGTTTTCAATACCCATATTGTCTGGAGCAAAATTTTGAATAGAACGACAATCGGTGCAATCCAACCTAACGGATCATACGCCTTGGATGCTGCCGAAAGTATTTTACGTTTAGTCCACACTATAGGATCGTTCTCTCGTTGTACCTTAAATGAAAACTCGTCTGCTTCTGCATTCCAGATAATTCCTAGAGTTTTAATAGGCGTGTCATCTTCAATAAGCTTTGGAATGTTTTGTATTTCCTGTTTCGAAAATGACTCAAGGAATTGATTATCACTAGATTTCCATTTGCGTAGATTAAATCCGCTTTGTCGTAATATGTCAATTAACTGCCGTTTCAGCTCTATTGCTCTTGAACGGGGTCACTACCAGTCAACATATCGTCTATATAAAAATCGTTCGTTATAACATATGCAGCCCTTGGACATGTCTGAAGATAACTTTCTGCCGATTTCTTTAGGGATTTAATTGCTAAGTAAGGTGCACAAGCTGTGCCATATTTGACAGTGTTTAGTTTGTAGGTTTTGATATCTTCATTTGGACTGTCACGCCACAGAATCAGTTGATGGTTAGTGTCGTTTGGGCAAGCTTGAATCTGCCGATACATTTTCTCTATGTCAGCCACTAGAGCAATGGCATGTTGTCGAAATCTTAACACTATTGTAGAAAGATCTGTTTGTATATTTGGGCCTAAAATTGAAAATCCCGTTACTGTTCGTCTTTCGGGATTTAATATTTGGAAGAATATGTCAGCTCCGAGGAGAACGTCAATTTTGTGTGGTTGGAAGAATTGTGAATCGGCTAACTCCAATCCACGAATTTGGGTGGGAAGTTTGATTGGCTTCGATGGCAAGAAGTTGGTAATTTTATTGATAATATGAGCCGTAACGAATAGCTTAAAGTTTGGTTCTAAGCGTGAATAAATGGTCATATTGATTGTTCCTTTGGTTTGTCCAGCCGATGCAGTTGCTAGACCGTAAACAGATATAGATGCTTGGTTTATTTTAAGGCCTAGGCTTTGTGCGCAGGATTCTGTTACAAAAGATGTTGGAGACTCTGAATCCAATAGCGCTCTAAATGGCTGAAGTATACCGGTACGTGACTTAATGTAAATAGTTGCTGTTGGTAGTACCGTGGTTTCCGATGCATAGTGTGTGTGATGTACTGGTGTTTTAGTTTGGTTGTCTGTATTTTAATTTGAATCAGTAGTGATTTCTGGCTTCGAAGTTGGTTGCTTAGCTGGCTCATCGGACTGCTGATTGACTAGGATGTGGTGAGTAGTAGAGCAGTGACTGGATCCTTGCCCTTGAAGATTTTCATTTGAATCTTGATGGAGTAAAGTATGATGGCGCTTTTTACAGATGAGGCATGAACCTTTACTGAAACATTTCGCACTTACATGACCTTTCTTGAGGCAATTACGACATAAGTCTTTTTCTATAGTTAATTTGGTTCTTGCTTCAATGTTTTTGTTTTTGAATTCTGGACATTTGAGCAGCGGGTGATTTTGTCTACAGACTACACAGTCAAATATAGTGTTAAAATTAGCAGTTAGAAAGCTTTTGGTATTAGGTTTCGGTGCAGTCTCCTTACTTGACGCATCGCTAATTTCTAAAGCATCACACCTCTTATTCTAAAATTCAATAAAACTATTAAATGTTGGATAGTCTCTGCCAACCGAATCATTTGCCCACAACTGTTTAGATTCATTGTCAATTTTCCCTACCAAAATGTGAATAAGCCATGGATCATGTAACTCAACGTTTGGTCCCAATGCTCGTAGTCCGCGAGTTATTACATCAGCAGTATCGCAAATTCGTCGCAACTCCTTCCCGTTAGTAGAAACACATGGCTTTTGTTCAAAAAATGTTTGGGTGTCAATTTATTGTATCGGCTACATAATTTATTCCACGCTTTTATATAATTATTTTCCGTTATAGGGATATGCCTAATTAAAGAAGCAGCGTCATCTTTTAGTAAGCCCTTTAACATTTGCAATTTATGCACCTTACTAATTTTTTGATTGTCGTACACCGTAGTCTTGAACAAGTCATGGAATGAGGCCCAATTTTTATAGTCGCCCTAGAATGGCTCCATATAAATTTTTGGCAAGCGAGTGTGCTGTGACGTATTAACTCCCTCATAGAAAATTTTCTGGTGTTCCAGAAATTGTCCAAGACTGGTATTCAAATCATGTGCATTGTAATTAAATTCGCTTCGCCCAAGTCTAGTACAAGCACAGCTTAATAACTCTCGCGCTTTAAAATATGTTTCTTCAACTACATCTAGATTCGAATTATATGCTGGATTATCAAATAACTGTAGTTCAAGTTCATTGAAAATTTCATATCTATTTTCAAGAACTTCGCGTCGAGCTGTTATTGCTTCAAGCGTTGTGGTCTCTGTTATTCCTTCAGCAAATCTTAAAATATTTTTCATTGATGTGTGCGCCCGATCACGCAACATCACTAATTTTTCGGTCATTTCCGTTTAATTAACAGTATGGCTTCATACAATGTTATAACCACGAGGTTGTATAATATAATTTTCCCGTTTTCCCGTAATTGTGATTTCGATAATCAAATTTCTCGCGGTTTTTATTATTTTTCAAACGACACAGCAAGATATATAAATAAAAAGTTTTACTTAGCTGAGTATCTGCTAATCCAGGGTTTTGGCACCAATTTTAGGTGGACGCTACTGTTGATGAGACATTTCAATGGAAATACGAAATGTCAATTAACCAAATAAACATTGTTTTAATTAATCTAATAAATGTTGTGAAACAAATTGGTGTATGTGTTTTATTTGAAAATTCTCACCAACACCATCTTTCGGTTAGAAACTTCCGGCAAACTTTAACAGTATGAATTTGGCCAACCAACAAATGATAATGCAGAATAAAAAGATGATTATTAGAATATTTAACGAAAAATTATTAATTTTAATAGCCAGCCGAAAACTGTCAATGATAAACCGTTTTCGTCAAATAGCATAAACTTGATGAGGGGCAAACTAAGAACACAAATTGATTCAAAATAGATCTGAAGAGCTTTACAAGAGGTGTAGGTCTAAGTTTTCCAATTTTTAAATGATTAAATTGTCCAGTGTTTTATATTTTCCCCATTTTTCTCATAGCACAGGACAGCTGTTAATATAATAAGTCGTTACATGTGCATTCTGGTTCGTAACATCGTATCCCTTAAAAAAGTTCTGCTCCCGTTGGAAACAACAGCCCAACCAATTGACCTTCATATCCACGAAGCGAAAACGAAATATAGTTATGGATATCGCGAGAAGGCAAATACGTGGAGAATTTTTAATAGACAGCACACTATATAAAATTGAATGAATTTAAATATCTGATAACAAGCGCTAATAAGACTATGTAGTAGTAATTTTTGGTACCGAATCTTGGACAATAACAACATCAGACAACAATAAAGACAGGACCTTGCGGGATGCACCCCATTTAGTGGATGGGCTATATTGAACAGAATCTTCAAACTCTTGGTTATATTGTCTGGCAAGACCATTGTTGAGGTGGCCAAATCTCTTCATGGGATCATCCTCGGTTCTCTATTCTTCGAGAGATTTGTGAGAGAGTTTGTGTGCCAAACTTATACCGTGGACAGACACTAAAATTGTCGCGATTTCTTCCAATCGCGATTGCATGTCAAACAAATAAAATCGCGATTTTATAATTATGGTGACAGACACAAACCCGATTTTGTAACTCTGCAAACGTTCAAATTCATTCATCTATTATATTAATACGCTAATTTTTTCAAACTCAACCCTAAAATGACCCCTAAACATGATCCGATCTGTTTAAATTTTTCAGGGTAGGTCGACATAAATATTGCGGTGTATATAGGCTAGAGTAATAGGAAAAATTCCACCAGGAAGTACCCAAAACAGGTCCCTCAGGTGTTTTCAGCAAAATTTTGTTACGACGCCAGAATGCCATGACAAAATATATTTGTGTTGGGTCTGATCATGCGCATTACACCATAACAATGAGAAAATTTATTAAAATTGCTGATGTTTTTGTCATGACACAGTGACAAAATGAGAGTTAAAATTTTTATTTGACTTTCAATAAAACAAAACAGAGAACATACAATTATTTTACATCTATTTTAGTGTTAGTAGTTGTGAGTAGAAAAATACAATTTTGTCATGACACTCTATCGGCATGACAAAATTTTGCGAGTGAAGATCGACCTTAATACTTACACAAAAATTATATCTATGGAAAATTTGAAATAATCAGTTCCGTCCGATTTCAGGCAAAATGGATCTCTTAATGTATGAGAAAAGGTTAAGTGGGAAGTTTCGTCCCGATATGCGGTTGATTTGTGTCTCAGTATATTTCGTAACCGGATAATTTATTAAGGTCTTAATTTCATGCTTGAACTAGCGTGACGTGTATCTGCTTTTTGTGTGGTGGTAAATCGACTATATAATCAATGCCTCCTAAACTACAGGCCGCTTACACCAAATGATGTCGACACGCTATGTCGACGGTTTTGCTGCTTTCTCCAGTTGTTTTGTTAGTGTAAATATATTAACGTTATTATGATGCTCTCTCGGTTTAGACATAAATTGATGTCATATGCGAAAAATGAGAGTAGAAGGGGCCTGTAGTATAGGAGGCATTGATATAATCTACATTAGTACATTGGTTTTGGTTATGTTGTTAATACGAGACTTGCTTTGGAAAACGTCAAAATTATTCCTATACAAATGAAAATAACACACAAATACAGCGATCCTTTTGTACATTTCTTATTAAATATTTAAAGTTGCACGCCTCGGCAATTGTGTGCTTTTCTCTTTTGAGATTTTAATATCTAGTTTGGGCGCGTAAGTGGTCATGTGATCCCGAGCGCGCGCTTCCCATTTTAGAATAATTGGTTCATGTACGCGGTAAATGGCAACTTCGTCAAAGAGGTGGAGAGAAGGTTGTTGCACGAATGTATAAAGTTAGCTTGAGAGATGAGGAGCGTTTCTTCTTGCGGCTGCTTTTGCTACATATTCGAGGTTCCACCGCAGCTTTGAATTTGAACGAACATTCAATGGTTTTATTTACAAAGCCTTCAAAGAAGCTACAGCTGCGCGGGGTCTGGTAAACGATGATGAATGGGATCACTGCTTAACAGAAACAGCAGTGTTTCAAATGCCAAGACAGCTTCGAGATATTTTCGCTTATGTTTCTTGCTTTTGTCAACCTTCAAAACATCTTGATCTCTGGTCGAAATATGCAGATGACATGACTCTTGAATACAGCCGACACCATATTGAAAATGTAGCAAAAAATTTGACTCTCCACGATATCAACATAATTCTTATACAGCACGGACTTTCTTGCGCTATGATCGGATTACTAACTCCATCGAGAGGTCCCGTAGAAGTGCAAGTATTCAATACAATTCGAGAAGCCGAAGAAGCTGAATTACGAATTCAACTGCTAAACGAAAAGCATTTGGATGCATTTCGTAAAACAACTGCTGCAGTGAATAATGAAAATGTCTCCAGCCGAAGTTGAGATTTGAATATTTGGTTTGGGCGCGTAAATGGTCATGTGATCCCGAGCGCGCGCGTCCTGTTTGAGATTTGAATATTTGGTTAGGGCGCGTAAGTGATCATGTGAACCCGAGCGCGCGCTTCCTGTTTGAGATATGAATATTTGACTTGACACGTAAGTCATACTGTGTTAATCATTTCTTAACCAAAAATTCAACAAAATGTATTCACGTGACTGATTATTCAGTAACAGGACTCACAGGTCAGCTAGTATTTAATTAATGAAATAAAACAATTTCAATGCGTATTTTCCGATTTTGAATTCGATATCAGTTACAATAAGTTAAATATAAACTAAATGTATAAATAATTTCTGTGACAGTTTAAACATTTTAAAATTTAATTAACAATCTAACAATTTTTCTGGATACATTCATGAAAATGACTTATGTTCCCCAGCCTCATACAATCCTACTGATTTATTTCAAATTTATCTTCTTCCTACAACCCGATTGTAATAATCTTGTTCTATAAACGTAATAATCCAGTTTTGATGAAAATCGTGATATAACAGACCGGAGAAATATCGCGGTCATCAAGAATTCATGATTATCTAGTTTGTGTCCGTCTACGGTATTACGGTAAATCGTTTAGAGATTTTTCGATCAGTTTGCCATCGAGTTTCGGCACACAGCCTAAGTACTTTTTAGTCTTATCGTTGCGCTGTAGGCTTTTTATATTTTTAGAAAGTGTCATTGGCATGTTCTGTTTTAACCTCTGTTGGGGCATGTACGTTAACAAATGAGATATTCAAGTGGCTTATGTATAATCGCATTCGTGAAAAGCAATTCATGACAAGTTAGTGTCTTCAGTGGTGTTGTTGACGATAAGTTTTGTTTCACTATAGTTTAACTCAGCGTTGCCAAGTTTGTTGAAAATAATCGTCTTGGAAACCCAATCGAACCCAGTAAATTTGTAGTAATTTAAATTTCAGTACAATTTGTGTATTTTTAATTTGCCGTTCACCTCATTAATCAAACTTTTAATATATTTTTACTTTTGTAACTCAATTCTGAAAATTTAAAATTCTCCTGCCCTATTTATACTGTTGTACGTTGTAAATGCTGAGATTATGTCCATATCTCTTATTTCTTTGTTCAAACTTCTGCCACTAAATTATACCCTAAACAACAGCCAACATGTACGTAATTCGATAGGACTTACTCTTCAACAAAATAGAAGCAAAAAAAACCCAAAATTTATGTCCTAGATACAGACAGTCCTAATCCCTTTACATCTCTTAAACAGTTCTCTATAAAACACCGCAAATAACCGTAATAAATCTTCCCCGAACGGAAAATTTTTTTTCTACCCCGAAATGGTAAATTGGGTCATCTCTGTGAACAAAAACATATAACATTTTTATGTAAATGCGCTCAGCATTCGAATTTTGTTTTTGTTTTCGTAAACATCCTCGGTTCGCTGTAATATCTGGCACACACACACACACATAAATAAAGGACTTTTTGCGATCCTTTTATATTCCAAACCATATCGCAAAAATCTTTGAAGCAAATCAGAAATGATGTATACGATTTGATTTGTAAAGCTTTTTTATGCTCTACGCTTTTTGTCGTGTCTATGTGTGTGAGTTCAACTGTGCGTGTATTTTTGTTGTATACAACAGAGACCTGACCATAAAACATGATACATAAACATAAATATTTTTTGTTGTTGTTGTTGTAAAGTGAATATTCGGATTTATCGACGTAATAATTTTCCGAATGAAATATGCTTTCAACAATTTGAGCTAGATAAATTGGATGAAATTTTGTTTTGCCTGGCAAAGCTGTTCTCAATATTCTGGCGGATTCGGACCAGTTTGATTTTAGAGTCGCCCTTTCTTTATCAAGAACTTAGGATGATTTGATTTAAATCATATTCGATGATGATAATTCGATGAGCGAGCAGTCAGCGACTTCCTCTACAACGTACACCGGCTGGTTGTTGTTGGAACACTTGATTTGTCATGCATTGCTGTGGAGACTTTGCAACGTGGTCCAGGCATGTAATTTAATTAGAATTCATGAATCCCTCCGAGGTGTTGCTTTATTCGTGGTTCATACGAATCCGATACGGTTTTCAGACCAAAGTTGAAACGAATGAACTTCCTTTCAAAAGTAAAAAACATTCTACGATCATTAGAGGTCAGGGTACAGCTCTACCACCCGAAAGCCAGCGCTGGTTTTATGAGTGCCTTATAAAGTTAGAGCTTGTACGACATATATTTGGGATTTTGTTTCTGCCTGCATATCATTTGATGATGTTATTACTGAGCCTAGGTGTTTAAAATGTCCTCGCAATTTATCGCCGCCGATTACGAGATTCGCTATTTAGATGATCCTGGGTGTTAATAAAAATTTAGTTTTGCTGCTGTTCACGTCCAAACCAAGTCTTCTTGTGTAGCAATCCAGCGGTACGAAACTATTCTTAATATCGCTTGATGAGTGCGTCTCCCTCAAAAAGAGACTATGTTAATTTACATACACAGAGAAACCAGTATCTCTGGAATTCCTAATCTCACGATTGATAATATGTCTGCGCTGGTCTGTGGTTGATCGGCTAGCTCTTTTTAGTTCCAATAGATATGGTGATATGGTTTGGAATTGATTTAAAATTAGGCTTTCCAAACTTAATCAATTCTTGTACCATCGGGACTGGGAGCCTTTCCATTTTTCAGTCTACTAATAGCTGCTTCTATTTCCTTTATGGTGGTATCTTGGATGAAGACCTCTTTCTTCACCTAGTAAAGCAATTACTCTAATAAGGTTAACTTCATCATTTCAATTTACAGTTTTAGGATGTAGGTTTTCTCTTCTGAGTGAAAATCAGCCACGTTTGTACTCAGCTCTCCATTTCCGTGTTTGATGGTTGTACTGCATCGTGGAAGTGCGATTTTTGGTGGAGTCTCCATATTTAGTAGTAGCTTTCTTGGCACTGAAAAATTTTCACAAAGCTTTTGTTTATTTTCGACGATCAGGCAACATTATTGCAGGATTTCGGCGGTCTTTTTCCAATAGTATTTGTTCACAGTAGTTAAGCGTGACTACTGTATAGCACTCTATTGCTCCTGGATGTTAAAAGGATGTTGTTCGTTGGTTTAAATAGTCAGTAACAGCTTATCGGCTACTCTGCATTGATGCTTGATCTTTCAAAGCATTGAGCGATATTTGCACTTTTTAAAGAAGATATTGCTGGTGGAGTGTCCTTAAAGACGATGATGCGATGATCCGTTCTTGTTACTGATGCGATGCAAGCTGTTAGAACTGATGTACATTGTATTTTCTGTACTGAAAGTGCGCTATACTATTGACGACTTCCTCCAAGTATCTCCTTGACGTCATCACATTTACCTTCGTTGGGTGCATTCTCATCCATCGTTAATGTAAATGGATGAGACCGTCAACCACAAAATTTCCTCCATTCTGATGACCACGCTAATGAAAAGTGTAACCATTTTTGGTGTGATGGATCCCACTCCCAGACCTTCGAAAGGTTTTAGAGATCTTCCCAGTTCTTTAAAGGCTGAGTATGTTCCAAGCTGCCATTTTTAAAGCGTTGTCATTGTACAATGTCCAAGGTTTGTTTGATAGTATTTTGAGACCTTTGTGTTGGTTACATATCATATAGTTGATTTTATGAGAGATGAGTATTAGCCCGCCTGCAACCCGCTTGCTGTATAAAGAATCTTAAGACATCTAGTTCCACCTTGAACACATTTATGTAGTGTGCCGCTGATATAAGACAGACGCCCAATTTGGCCTTAACATGATAATCCGGCGAGAGAGCATTCGAGGTATGAATCTCAGATTTTGCTTTCCCAGCGAACCGTTGTAAATATTTAACTATTAATCTTAAACCGTAAATCAATTTTCCAAAAAATTAGCAATCCATTTCTGGTTTTGTAGCCCTACCTAAATTGTGATTTTTTATTGTTAGCCGAGGTTAGTTGAGCTGTAAAAGAACAACTAAACAGTTAGTTTGTTTGACATATGTATTCCAGAAATAAAATATTGTGACGGATTTTATACGGATTGACTTTTGCAAATACCACCTGTAATGAGTTTAAAACACCTTAATTTCTACAAGACCCAGAAACTAAGGGAAATGCTGCTGAGTTGTGGGCTTTCGGCTAAAGGAAGCAGGAAAGAACTGC
This sequence comes from Nephrotoma appendiculata, assembly GCA_947310385.1. NCBI lineage: Eukaryota > Metazoa > Arthropoda > Insecta > Diptera > Tipulidae > Nephrotoma > Nephrotoma appendiculata. Next base: position 39,686,217 of record OX371223.1, read on the forward strand.
ATATAAATATAATTCAGAGGTTGATATGAATAAGTGCAACCGGTAACTGAAATACGACTCTGGACGATTACACTTGAGAAGCTAGGGCTCACCCCTTATAGTAACTTTTCAAAAACATGGCAATCAAAATAGAAATGTTTAATAAAATAAAAGCCAGCAGACCAGGATATTGCATTATCTTGAACAAAATAAATGCTAAAACCAGTATGGACCTACCAGTATTGGTATCCAACTTTGGGGTTGTGCCAAGAAAACCAATGTACAAATGTGTGATTGTGAATGGGGGCAGGCTGCCTTCAGGAGTACATTAGGAACGACAACCTTCTTAGAGACTTGAAGATGCAAAGAAGCAAACAAGGAAACCAGTGTTGTGCGTCTATGGGTAATTCGGAATTATCGAAGTGTTTGTGTCGAAAATAGTGTAGACAATTCATTTTGTCGTAGACTATGTCGATAATTCGTAGAGTATGTAGAATATTCCTATAGACAATGTAGATTATTGCTGTTTTATTGTTTCTCCATTTTTTCAGTACGGGGCCAACTCACAGTGTTCCAGTTTAAATTACGAATTTCGGATATTTTGAAGGTTATAATTTAATTTTTACAAATCAAATAAGTGAGCTTATAGATCACCATCGATCTGAACACAGAACATTTCAGGAGTACCAAAAAACCGATCAAATTTAGTTTGCTCGGCGCTAGAATGACTTTATTCATTATGTTTGGTCTATTTGTGGCAAATAAACCAATTGTAGTCGGTTTTTATCAAAAAAAGATTTTAATGCCAAGAAAAAGTAGATTTAAGGTATTTATTGTATATAATCTTATGTTACATATTAAAAATTTTAAAATTAAGAATTCACATAACATTTTATTTTAAATATAGTAAAATTATTTGAAATGCAATTTATAAATATCAATTTATAACATAATTAATCTTAAATTTAAAATTATAAAACAAGTTTGAAAATTACTGGTTTTTGTTAAGAATTTTCACGGGAAGTTTAATCATATCCAATTCTTCGTTTTGTTCAACCGAGTATGTGAAAATAAATCATAAAAGGAGTGGCAATCCTGTGATATTACAGATTTCAAATCCTTAAAATGTTACTATTGTTTTGGGAAATCAACTGTGGATAATTTAAAATAGGGGCCATGGTTTTGCAACTCGTTAGGAGCTATTGAAATGAATCATTAAAATTTAGTTGAACCCGTATGTCTCAGGATCATACAAAATTGCGTTTATGTCCGTCTCATGAAAAGTTCTGCTTGGTCGGATTGTGGTATAGCGTACCTCTGTGAAGCTAGCCCAGATTTTCAGATCGAAATTTTAATTTTTTACTTATGGCAATACAACTTCTGTCATTACACAAAATATAAGCAAATTATAACTATAAAGCAAATTTGTGTCACACGCAAATTATAATTTTATTTATTTATTTTTTCATTGGCATTACAATTTTGGTAAAGTAAAAGCACATATGGAAGCAATATAAATGAAGAACAACAACAACACCACCAAAAAAATACTTCCATTACTAAACACTCCATGCTAGTATCCTCCGTATTGAGCTCAAGCTCATTTGTTAAAGAGGACACTGCAAGAAGTGAATACTTACAGACTATATACAAAAATAATACAAATAAATACAAAAATATTATTACAAAAATAGTACTACATGTATTGTCATTCAAGCGCGCCACGCTAAATAACATGCTTTAAAAGATTTAGGTGACGCTGACCTCTTAATATCTAATGAAATAGAATTCCAAAGAGAAATATCGCTAACAGAAAAGGATGTATTTAAAGATCTACACAGGTTTACAGGGGGAAGTAAACGTAAATTTGAACTAATAACTTGTTAAATAAATTGGGAGGTTGCTTCGTTCTGAGAAGCTTAAAAATAAAAAGGCATACACGAAGTTCATAAAGGTCAACCAAACTACAGCCAAGGACCAAATTTAAAAAAAGAGAAATATGATCATATTTCCTAATACTAAAAATGAAACGAGTACAAGCATTGAAACATTTTTGGAGAACATTCGTATTATCCTGAAGCATTCCAAACTAAACAACGTCACCATAAAGAAAATGTGGAAGGAGGTGCGAGAGGAACATACGCTTTTTAAAATTACTATCAACGAACCCTAAAACTTTGTAAAAACAACTAAGCATTCCAAAAACCGTTTTACTTACCTTAATCAAATGATCACCCCAAGTGAGAGTTTTATTAAAAATTAACCCTAAATTTCTAACTGTATTAGAGAATGGAATTAAAGAATCACCGAGATAAATTCCAGGAAAAGAGGAAGTATTTATAGATTTTTTATAAATTATAATGGACTGGGATTTACTAGCATTAAGAGCGAGTCGGTTAGATAATGACCAACTATAAATACTTTCCAAATCATCGTTAATTAAAGAAATATTAGAGCGAATGGAATCATTATTCTAAACGACTACTCCTATATATTTGGACATCATCAGCAAATATAGTATATGAAAAGAAGAATGACGAATGGAACATGCAATGCCATTAGTATACATTGAAAATAGTAAAGGACCAAGAACCGACCCCTGAGGAATGCCAGAAGAGACAGGTAAGAAGTCAGAAAAAGAATGGTCATAAAAGACTGCCTGAAAGCGCCCCGAAATATAGTCTAAAATCAATTTAGCAGCAGAGGTGGTGGTGATTAATTGAATCAAACCCTTTAGAAAAATCTAAAAGATTAAAGCAAATCATTTCTCTTTTACTCATACTACGACGAATATCATCACAAACATTCAGTAAAGCAGTGGGTGTACCGTGGAACCTTCTAAAACCCGATTGAAAAAGCCTAAGCAAATTAAAGCTATTGATATGAGATTGAATTTGGTTTTTTACTACCAATTCAAACGCCTTCGGCAGAGAACTTAAAATGATAATAGGGAGGAAATGGGAAAGCTCAGAAGGATTGCTAATTTTAGGAATAGGGATAATTTTACTCATCTTCCACTGAGCGGGATATGAAGAGGTCGTTGAAATAAAATTGAAAAGGTGTAACAAGTACCTTGAAACAATAGGAAAAACGCGCTTAACTAATTTTAAACTAACCATATCTAGACCAGTGGAGTGCGATTTAACTTCCCGAATTACAGAATGCAAATCAACAGTAGATATATTTGTAAACGGAAAAGAATTAAGGGGTTCGACGGACACTAAACCAATATTAGAAATATCATGGGTGGGACTAGAGTTAACTAGATAAAGGCTAAAATCATTATCTTTGAAATCTACAGAAGCAGTTGCGTACGTTACGCCAAAATATCTTAGAGGAAAATGAGGGATCTATGATCTATGATGAAATAAAGTCTCTTGAGAAATATCAAAATTAAAATCACCCAATGGAAACCTCATCATACCGACAGGAAAAATAACTAAAGAGACATTCAATGTCTAAAAGGGATTTTTTAAATCGTGCATAAGACCTCTTGTTCGTTTTAGGAGGATTATAAACCACACCTAAAAGAAATTTCCGCTTATTCACGAAGACATTTAAAAAAAGAAACTCAAAGTCAGAAATGAGCCTTTGGGGAATTGAGGGGGAGAGGGGGTACCGATACAACACTACATTTAATATGCTCGTTAACATATATGCATACCCCACCATAATAAACAGGTGGACTTACCCTGTCCCGCCTGAACAAATTATAGCCACTAATGGCCAACGTACACTGAGAGAAAAGCTTAATGACCACACGCCTATAAAGTATGGATAAGAAAAATATTGGAGATTCCCCTATGTTTGAAGTTATTTTAACGGTTCAAAATAATAATTTCTGTGATATATTTATAGTTTATAGGTAAATTGCCCATGGATACAGAATACGTCAAATAAATTTTTATTTTGGATAGGACATAAACGACTTAGATGCAGGCCCTATACAATATTGGTATTCATGCTAAGTAATATTGTCGGTTCGGCATATTTAACGAACCAAAATACCGTGAAGGTGTATATACTACCTATATTTATAGGTGAGACCTGTCATCGTAAACAATTTTCTTATTTAAAAACATAATCGATCATTGCTTAGTCTTGTCTCTGTTGATTATTCAGTTTTTATGTGAAAATCGTTTATTAGAAATTTGCTAAATTTTATTTAATTTTTTTTAAGTGACGGATTAAAATAATTAAATTAGTTAGATACATTAAAACAGTGGAATTTAAAAATAGTGCAATATTATATAAAATAATAATTTGTTAACAAACATATTTTCACATTGTTTGTATTCACAAATGCGCAATGCACATAACATAAATTGTGTTGATTGAAGAATTTAAGCTGGAAACAAAACATAATTGGAAGTTCCCCGTATAGGAAAGCGGGCGTCATTAATAAATGGAACAGTGTAAAAATTTTATATTATTGCATTTTGTTGTGTTTCGTTTGTTGTTTTAAGACTATAATTGTGCAAATTAATTTAGTATATAAAAAAAAATTGATCCTATAATATTATTTAATGGCGTTTCATGATCTAAGTACATTTATTTAAATCGATGTTTAAATCGATAATTAAAAGTCATTAATTTTTTTTATATAAATCTATAAGTAAAAATTGTTTATTAAATTTTTGCACATGTATAATGTAATGTTTGTACGTTTTATAATAAATATAATAAAATAAAATATTTTCAAATGTTAATTTTGTTTTTTTATCAATTTAGTAAAATTGAGAATATCTAAAATACAAGTTAGAGTAAGTGTTTTACTAAGTAAAAGGTGAAATTCCAAACTGATGGGTATCCATTTATTCCTATATTACAACAGGTGACCATCATACATGTATGGGATTTTCCAAAAATGATTGGAATTCCGCCATAACATTATAGGGTTCTAAACTCCCAATTTCTCTGGAATCCTATACTATCTTGGAAAAAATCATTCTAATATTGTACTTATAACAAAAAGAAAAAACTAATTACCCTTAAAATTGCGATTTTACCTATATTATTGTTAACATAAGACTAATGTTCTAGCTAATTTGCCAATATTTAAAGCTGAAATGCCACATAATAAGATCTATTGCATATTTTATTATAGTTTACCTTCCTATAAAAAGGGAGATGTTGCCTGACAGATTATTAGTAAAAATAGGGGATATTTACCCATAAAATATTGTTGTCCCAAAACAGCCTATAACTATGGTTGGAAAGTATGCAAAAAATCGGGAATTTTTCCAATGTTTTTTTTCAGTGTAGAATTGGAAATACTGGATGTCAAAAATGTTTCCGATAAACAAATAACACCAATTGGGACCCCATTATTATTAATTAATTGTGTATTAAATAAATATCGAACTAATCCATGGCTTCTAAATTTTGATAATAATAATAATAAACAATTTATTACTGCTGAAACATCAAAGTAAAAAAATTATTAGGTCAAGTTTTCAAAAAAAAAAAAAAAAAAAATCTAAAAATGTTTTCAGTGGAATTATGGGAACTAAATTCAGCTTGTGAAAAAGTTTATCGAAAATAAATTGGAGTATATTCTATTATATCTCGCCTCATAAACGATTCACGAGCACTTGACCTATGTATAGTATATCACTGGAATTGCTAAAGTTTTGACTAGAAACCGACAGAATTTCGGAAAAGTTCTATCTCGATTCACTAGCACAAATCCGGCGATTTATGCCAAGTGCTCGTGAATCGCCTCTGAGACGAGATTCAAACGTCTTTATCCCGGTTATTCGTGATAATTTTTTTTAAATCTCTCAGTTTGTAGGCAAAATTTTAAATGACTATCCATAAACAACGAATTAAAATTTTGGGCTGCAAGTTCTTACTTATAGATTCATACAGTTCAATCACGTTATGCTAATTAAGTTTTCGCAATGTCATTTTTCAGGTTAGGTTTGGGCTGTCTAGTTTTCCTGACAACTGACGCTATAATTTAAAAATACGTAAAAGTTATATTTATAATTTCGGGCTGAATGCTGTAAATGTCATAACACCATGACACATTTTACTATCGCGACAGTGGTATTTTTTCGAGCTGGGATATAAAACTTTCTCAATAGTTATATAGTTTAGTATTGCTAACGGGCTTTTTGAACTAAATACCGGGATAGCTTCATTTAAATGAAGAGTTTAAGTCTGACTAGGCTACCAAGCAATAGTAATATATCTTAAAAATACAAAAAAGTAATTGTAATATTTCGGGCTGAATGTTATAAATGTCATTTCGGGCTGGGATAGTAAACTCTCACGATAGTGATAGTTTAGTGTTGCCATCGCGCTTTTGCGGGCTGAGTATCGGGCTAGCTTCATATACATAAGCAGATAGTTTACAATCAATTTCAGTAAACCCTGCAGTAAGAGAGTAATAAATTGATTCTGCAATGTTTTGGCCTTATAATGTGAATGCTTCTTGCGCGCACTATTCCAACTTTCAACGTGTTTCTTCTACTGACTCTCGTCATTATTTTTATTTTCATATTCAATGCATGTGTCGCATCGAACCTTCTTGAAAGTGAATAGGCTCAGAAATTTGTTTTTGAAAAATTCTCTGAAAGCCTTAATTCTAAGATATTTCTTCTGGTTTTAATTACTTTATAAAATTCATATAATTGATTTAAAGCCACGTAATGTTGATCAATTTGTCATTTCTGACATAATGGGAAAGTTATTTTGGCAAATTGTCCAAAAATTTGATCAAAAACGCTTTTTCTCGGGAAAAGATTTGACACGAGAGTGAATCATTCATTCCGCATGCACTAGCCCAAAGAGCCCATTCCACTGTAAATCGACCTAGATCAATAGTTTTGAAAAAACTATTCCGACGTCATTGTATCAAATCCTGACCATTTGCAGCATAAGCAATCCAAAAGTTGAGAAGACGTTGAGTAAACTACACTACGAAATTTACAAATCAAATTGGCAATGATTTCACTAATCATGATAAGTAAGCGATCTGAAAGCGCTCATTGTCTCTTCTGATGAAAAGAACAGACTTTAGATAGCAGAGTTTGTTTGAGGGAAATAACATAAACATTTATTATTTTGCAGTAAGCGGGACCACACGTGCGTTGCATTATTATAATGTCAACTGAAGAAATCGATTTTATGAAAATTGTAGTTAGCAGATTTTAAACAAAATTTTTATTTGTAATGCCATATGTTTTTCAAATAACAAACCCTAGCGCCATATCTACCGCTACGTACATCAGAAAAATTTAACTTTTTACCGCTTTTAGATGTCAACATTTCTTTTCGGAAACATAATAATTTTGAAAAAATACTCGAACTAAACTAAACTGTTAAAAAGTTTATTTTGAAATTGTCAACGTCACTTGTAAAATCAGATTACTTGCAAATCAAAAACAGACAGCCTCGGCTACATTTTGTAATCCAAATTTGTGAATTCAAATCAAATGTCATTGCTATTTGAAAATTTAGGTTAGAATTTTTCAATGTGAGGTAGAAATGAAGCCAAATGGTACCATTAACAGAGAATTCAGGAAAATTTGATTATTGGTAATAGAAATAATCATTTAATTTTTCAATTGTCTACATACATTCTCTACACGGCACAATGCTAAAGGAAACACGCACAGCGATCATCTCGACATGAAAATGCAGAAATCCGTTGTATGTTGGACACCACCAATGGAACGAAGAGATACATTACGAGATGGTCTCTGAAACACTTGTAATATTGAATAAACAAAATAAAAAAATCTTGACCAAAACGGATCAAACAACTATGGGATAACATCGGGGGATGTAATGTCCTCGGTCTTATAAGATTCATGCAGTACGCCCCTAAAGGTAGCAGAACTCATCCAGCAGGACAATGCAAAATATTATGTATAATTATAGGCTAATCAAATACTCCATTTGAAAATGTTGGGCTCCATATCCCTTCCAACTAAAACCAACGAGTTCTGCTAGATTTAGAAGAAATTAGAAGAACTCGTCGGTTTAGCAGAACCCAAATCGTGAATTCCACTAAAACCGAAATTAGAATATAAAATAGAATCTAATGACATAAAAATAATTTTAGGCTCATTATGGCCTAATTAAATGTCCCACTAAACATTTTAGGCTATACTCGTTATTGGCCAAGCTTTAGGTAATTCCATTTAAAGCTAGCAGAACTCAAATCGAGAATCGGATGAAAAGCGAAATTAGAACGCAAAACAAGATCTTATGATATAATTTAAGGCTTATTCAAATGCTCCATTGAACAATTATGGGCGGTACTAGCCCTTGACGGAGGCCAAAATTACGTTGAAACGGTTTTTTTTTTGTTAGAAATCGTCATTTCCGCTCAAATTTTTAGTGAATTAATTTGGGCCGATAATAGTCGTTTTTCTTGTAAATGATATACTTTTCAAAATACATATTTGTAAAAAACAGAAAATCTCCTATGGAATCTTTCTCTTGAGGTGGATCAACTTCGGCCAAAAATCACACACATGAGATCTCCAAATTTATGTAAAAAAAGGTTATGTATGAAGTTTCACTCAAATCAGTCATTATTATCAAACATTTAACGTGGACGGAACCATACACCCACCCCCAAACAGAAAACTTCTTGCTTAAAAACCACTTCTTCGAACTTCAATATAGTGAATGATAAATCTGCAAAAATCTCGGGGTCAAGATTTTTTCATGATTACTATATTTTATTTTACTACGTGAAAATATAAAACTGACGCCCTCACCATAATTGATAGGATTACTCATATAACACCCAACTGGAGCTGCAAACTTCCAAAGTATAACATTCATCAAGCCAATGTTATTCAGGTACCATTTACTAATTAATAATAATATTTTCAACATTTTTTATATGACATTTTCCCATATTAAGGAAAATTGGGCAGCATGAAAATCGATAAATAGAAATTAATAATTTAAAATATTCCAAAATAAAATGTTACAAGACAAATTGAGTGGAAACCCATTTCCAACTAAACTATAATGAGGTCAATGTATTTTGATTAGTTTACCATATAAATTTATTATTATATGTTAAACAGTGTGTATGGTGATGTCAATGGCCGACATTGACCACATAAAGCTTTATACGTTCATTTCGAAATTTTATTGATTTTGTAAGCAATGTGAAAATTTGCCTCTTAAACTCGAGAGTGGTACTGCTTTTTCCCCTAAAATCGTTTTGTTGTTTCAATAGTTGGTTGCTTTTATAACATAAAAGAAAAATTGAAACCTGAAAAAGCTCGTGAAAAGCTTTGAAGAACAGGGTTCTTAAATATTTAGTTTTCGCAACCTTAACCCAATTTGTTTTTCATTTTGCGTCATTTACATTATTTAATGTTACTTTAATACTTGACATAAAAAATTTATCCGCATTTTGGTGAGAGTGGGACGGTTACCTAATATATGAACCGAAAGAGAAAGTTATATGTACATTTTTACACAATTTCGTAAAAGCTCTACATAATAAGCGCACGCGGGGAGAAAACAGATCAATATTAAGAATTTTTTTTGTGTTTTGCTATTTTCCAAGAAAGCTTTAATCGTTTTTTTGTGCTTTGTATACCGGGTATAAAACGTTACTTTAACCTCTTTTTTAAACGTATTCGTTTTAATTATTTTTAGCTTTGTGTTATGAATTTTTCTTTGTTTTCGAGATTTTTTACCTTGAAGCAAAATTGTTCTGTTGTTATTGTTGTACTCTTGTCGTACTGTATAAAGTTGTATTTGAAAATGATTGCACGCTTAATTCACAAGCACCTACAAAAAACGTCGCTACGATTTTATTGTTGTTACGAAGAAAACATAAAACGCTTGACGAACAGCATACATCCACGTACCTACATATTTTAAAAGTCAACAACATTTTACGGATTACAACGAAAACAAGCTTTTATGGAATACGTCACAATCATATTAAATTTAAATGGATTTTTCAGGTAAATTGTGTACGAGAGAATGATTTGAAACAACGAATGGGATATTTGTTTAGAATTTACCATTTCGTGTGGAGGATGAGTATATTTTGGACAAAGCCGATTACTTTAGATCCGAAAACTTCTCCAAACAATATTTCTTCAGTTGAAAATATTTTCAATGTTGACTACATTTTCGGATAAATATGAAATTTTATGGAATTGAATTTGAAATCCTACCATATATGTTACGAGAGATATTTTTAAAAAGACCCTTTCCAGGCGCTGATCAACCATGTTGAATTGTGGTAGCGATAGTTCTGCGGGAAATATGAAAAATGCGCTCAAACAGTGACAGAAGTAGTGCTTTGTTGCTGTCTTCAACTTGGAAACCATGAGTTACCAAATACGCACCATTAGGAACCCACCAGGCGACGGATTTACGAATTGGACAGAATATGAAATTTTTTCACTTAGGCTTTAAAGTGCTGGTCAACAGAAGGGATATCTTTAACAACAACATCATTGCGGACAAGCTGGATCTAGAAACCCATCGGCAAAGTTTGTAACAAAGGTTGTATTTGTATTTCACATTCTTGTTTTCAGAAATAATAAGTATATGTTGTTGGAGTTTTAAATCACCTATAATCATTTCGAAACAAGCCGAACGGGTCCAACTTCATACTAAACATTTCTCCATTAGTTGGACAATTTTTGTTGGGTTTGGTGGAAATATGTTTACCGGAAGTGGTAGCTTCCATGAGAGCGTGAGGCTCAATTTACTTCAAGTTGTTTACTTCAAGTTGTGAGTCATTCTATTTTAACAACGAACAAAAATAAGACATGCTTAAAAATTATTTTTTTTTCACTTAAAATCTTGTACCAAACACGCCAGGATTAGATGTTTTTATTCGTTCCATAGCGAATTGCACTGGAGGTTGGAAAACCAACAAGATATCCATGTTAATACAACACCTAACAGTTTTTAATAAACAATTGAATGTAATGCAATATCCTCTGTATATTGTAGAGATGTGGAAAAATAATCAATTGAGAAATATTTGCATATGAATCCTTCATGACCAGTCTTCTGGCTATTAGGAGACGTAGAAATACTGAACAATTCCTGTTCCTTCTTTGTTAGGTTGGGACTACAATTGCGGGTTTCTTATTATTGTGTAATTGTACTACTCATAAAATTAAAAAAATTGGATGTGAACCAGCAGATCTTTTGACCGCTAGGAAGGGCAAGAAAGCATTTAATGACGTTGTGCGTTTTATTTCGACTGCAAGTCGAAACATTTTATTTCTGAATCGGATAGGCTGCTTGAATAAGGGTTTTTGTAGCTTCAATTCTCCTAAGAGGTGGGCGAGACAGATTTCGAAATGTATAAGGCAATGACGACAACCTAAGAAATGACTGTACGACCCCAATTTTCTCATTATTTCTTGTTTGATAATGCTAGTAATGTTATCGGTATTTTGCTAATTATCCTATCTAGAGGCCAAAAAAGTTTACATTTTAATAAGTTTACATTATCCAATAATAAAGTTTAATTAAAAAACGAACAACTGTGAAAAAAACTCTGTCGACCAATCCAAAATTTTGGTAATTTCTTTTTGTTTTTGTACAGCGTTTAAATAATTTTGCCAATGGAAGTTTAAATATCGTGAATATCATGTTAAAAATGTGCAAGCTTGAATTTATAAATATGTATAGCGTGTGAGTGTTGTGTTTGGTATCAGAGTCTTTGGTAGGAGGGAGATCATGAGATCTGTAAAGTTGGTAAGTTTACTACATTTTTGTATCATAGTCACCAAATTTCTTTATCATCGAAGTAATAATCAAACACTAGTATTTTCTCGGCGACCATTTGACCCCAACCCCGATGTAAAAATTTTCAAAAAGATTTGTCATTAGCGCGAAAGTGGTGAATTTCTGAATTAAACTGTTGGTAATAAAATTATTGATTTCCAAGACCTTTCAACCATGCATGGTTTACAAGTCACACAAAATTTTGGGTGAACATTCGTTCATTGACCTATTACTCGTAGATAGTGTCAAGTTGTAAAAATCCAGTTTTACTACTTCCATTTAGTTATTTTATCGCCCTAAATTTACGAGTTGTATATGGAAATATCTGGCCCAGGCCCCAATTTCACAAAGTTGCCATGGAACGATTTTTTTCTTAGTTTTTTTAAAGTAAGGCGGGAGTCTGACGATCTTAGAACCATATAGCCTTAATCCGACAAATTTATACTTTTAACGTGCTAAGTATCTTTATGATGTCTAATGTAATTTTATTTCGTACAAATACATTTTCTATTGATATAATGGTTAAGTGGCTAAAATTCTTATAATTTAAAAGTACCGAGTTTTATTTTTGTTTTTAACGTGATTTTTAATAAATTCTGAGCTGGGCTAACTTCATCAATTACTGTTTATTTCGAATCAATTGCAACAAATTCTGGTCTGAGCTAACTTCACTAAAGGGGGGCTGGGCTACAGCAAATTGGGTTTTTATTGATTAGTGTTGCCTGATGATTTTTTTTTAATTTTCTGGGATAGAATCGTGGGATAACTTATCTTTGTGAAGTTACCCCGTAAAATCATCCCAGAAAATGGTTATAGTTAAGTATGGCAACACCATTATATATTTAAGAAATTATAATGAAACTATAACTATCACGATATAAAAATATAACGATAGTAAGAAAAATTATTATGAAAAATAATACACGAAATGGCGGTGTTTTTTTCAAAAATTTACATTTTTTTACTAGAATGAGTTTTGGAAAGGGGTTATATGAAATAAGAGACATGTTCGAATTCGGGGGTCCGCCCCTGAATCAAAAATTCATTTTTACATGTAAAATATATATGTTACATGTTCAGGACCAAGCCCACCATACTTTTGAAGGGGCTGGACCCCGGGGTCTAGGGGCTATGGTACACATTTTTTATTAAATTTCAATTTTTTTAAGATTTTTTGACGGGAATGACTAAAGAAAGGGGTTATATGAAATTAGTGACATGCTCCAATCCGGAAGTCTGCCCTGGATCAAGAATTCATTTTTACATGTATAGATACAATTATTTAAATATTCCGAAATGGCGCGTTAGCGACAAATTTAGATACCAAATAGGATATCTAGCGTGCGATTGTTATACACAAATCATACCTCTACTATAATTGATTTAATTATTCAAATTAATTTTATTAATTTAAATTTAAGACAATCTTTCATCACTTTAACTGAAGACAAATCTCTGAACACTTATATTATCCATACAAATAATCCATTTTTACTGGTTTGACATGTACTGTTTAGTGATATCCTATTTATCATATCCTGTTTTGAAATGTACCATAGTCAGCGAGTTCCAATTTTCACATAACTTTAGAAATAATTAACATTCTATTTTAATCCACTATTGCAACCGGCAGCTTTTAACGAAAATACTAGTTTCATACTAAACGCCAATAGTTTATTACTTTATTTAGTTTATTACTTAAATAATCAATGATTGTTTCATAAAATCAATTCTAGGAAAGGCACTAAAAATATTGTACGTATAAACTGATTTACTTTGAAAAGTAGTAGCGTTTTATATTTGAAAATAGCATCTTCTACAAGAAACATCCTTGGATTCAAATTATTGTACGTGTAAAATTGCCTTAGTTTGAAAAAACTTGTTTTGTTTTTCGAAATGTCATTTTCAACCACAGTTCGCGGTAAAACCTATGGAAGTGGACGTAGTTTTAATCGTTTTGATAAATTAATACTAATTTCTGTTTTGAATGCCCGTCATTCCTGATTAATTAGCTACACGTTTCATTTTTGCTTAAAAATGCCACCGAAAAAAAGAGCAATTGGGTAGGTAACTGCAAAGCCGAAGAAGATTAGAGCCACAAGGGTGGCTGAATCAAGCGAACAGTATGAAACACGACTTGGGAACGTTCGAAGCAGTACATCTTCTTCTAGAGCTAATGAAACAACTGAACAGCGCGAAACACGACTTGCAAATGTTCGCAGCAGGATGTCTTCTTCAAGAGCTACTGAAACCATTGAACATCGTTAAGCCCGGCTGGAAGTCGATCGGTTACGATATGGACGATTAATAAAAACTTTTAAAGGTGATTTAAAGTTAGCAGCATTCAATTACGAGAAAGACTATGATCACAATGTTTCAATTGGGCAAATGGAAAACATTTGTTCGTATTGTCATGCTTTAAAGTTTCACAATGAATCACCTGCAATGTGTTGTTCAAATGGAAAAGTGAATTTGCCTCCTCTGGATGATCCACCTGAACCTCTTCTAGCTTACGTCTCCGGAACTAGTGAGTTATCCATAGACATTTTCTACAAAATATTCGAAAATACAACTCATGTTTTCAAATGATATCTTTTAGAGCAACCCAAATTGTTAAGGATGGAGGTTTTATGCCCACGTTTAAAGTATACAAGGACAAATTTATCATAAAATTGGATCACTTCTTCCTCTCTCTAACAACGACTCCAAGTTTTTACAAATTTACTTCATGGGCAACGAGGAGGCGGAGACTTATCAACGTTGTGCTATTACGTGAAATAATATCAAGTTTACAGATTTTATTCCATGAACGCAATCATCTGGTAAATTTATTTAAAACTGCATTGGAGCAAATGCCATCAGATGACCACAAAGTAGTTATTTGAGCAGATAAAACACCGTCTGGTCAACATGAAAGACGATTCAATGCTCCAACAATCAACGAAATTGCTATTGTTATGGTCGGAACGGATTTCAACCGGCGTGATATTATTATCCATAGACAAAATGAAAGCCTATAGCGTTTTACTGAAACACACAGATCGTATGATGCTCTTCAGTATCCAATACTGTTTTGGCAAGGAGAAGAAACTCGCTGCTGGATGTATTCTATAGAATGGCAGAAAAGAGGCCTACCACATGCTCACATTTTGTTTTGGTTAAAGGATAAGATTACTCCGACTCAAATTGATAGTGTTATATCAGCTGAATTACACAATCCCCGAGAAGATCCGATACTTTTTGAAATCGTTAGCAAAAACATGATACATGGCCCATGTGGAGCCGTGAATCCCAATTCACCTTGCATGAAAGACGGAAAGTGTTCGAAAAAATATCCCCGAAAAATGTATCAGGAAACACAAACTGGTGACGACGGATATCCACAATACCGGAGACGAAAACCCGATGACGGAGGACACACAGCCTCTATCAAAGTAAACAATGTGCATCATGAGGTAGATAATAGTTGAATTGTTCCTTACACTCCGTTACTGTCGAAAATATTTAAAGCCCATATTAACGTAAATACGTCAACAAAGGCAGTGATATGGCAATTTTTGGACTTTCGAATACAAATTCACCATTCGATGAAGTCACGCAATTTCAAATAGGACGTTACATCAGCAGTAATGAAGCTGTCTGGCGAATTCTGAGTTTTAATATTCACGAGCGTTATCCAACAGTTGTACATCTTAGTGTACACTTAAAAAATGGACAACGAGTTTACTTTACGGAAGAAAATCTGTTACAGAGAGCGGCGCAACCAACGAATACGACATTAACAGCCTTTTTTCAATTGTGCGGAACAGATTCATTCGTAAAAACGTTGCTGTATCATGAAGTACCAAAATATTATACATGGAACACGTCGAAGAAGCAGTTTTTCAGAAGAAAGCAAGGCACAATTATTCGGGAGTACACTTGAATACGTGATTCTGATGCCTTGGGACGAGTTTAAAATGTTCAACCTAACAATACGGAGTGTTATTTTTTGAGAATGCTGCTTCATGAAGTAAGAGGACGAACGTCTTTTCAAGCACTGAGAACTGTAAATGACGAAGTATGTCAAACCTACAGAGAGGCATGTCTTAAACTGGGCTTATACTTGAAAATGATGAACACTGGGATAAATCACTAGCCGAAGCATGTCTTATGTGTCGTCCACCACAAATACGCAAGCTCTTTGCAATCATATTAACAACATGCACACCTTTCGATCCTGAAGGTCTTTGGGAAAAGCACAAAGAAAGTCTTAGTGAAGATATACTCGTACTTTGGCAAGCACGTAGAACAAATCCCGATATGGAAATACAGTTTTCAGTAGACATATTTAATGAAGCATTTATATTACATGCTTATACATTAATAACAAAGTCATTTTCCAACTTGGGTTGCCAGCACCGACACGCAATAGAAACGTTGTTCGTGATAGAGATTACGAGAACAAGATTACGACGTTGGTCAGTTACAAGTTTTCGCTGAGACTCAAAAAAGTCTCTTAGTGGATGATCAAAGACAGGCATACACTAAAGTGATGCAATACATAGCAAACGGTAACGGAGCAATTATTTTTCTTGATGCACCCGGAGGCACTGGAAAAACATTTCTTCTTAATTTGATACTTGCTGAAGTAAGACAGCAAAATACAATCGGCCTCTCTGTTGCATCATCTGGAATTGGATCCACTTTACTCGATGGAGGACGCACAGCACATTCAACGTTTAAACTACCATTGAATTTGAATCAAGCGGATAATTTTTCTTGCAATATAACACGAAATTCGGGAATTGCCACGTTATTAAAAATATGTATAATCATTATTTGGGATGAATGTACCATGGCACAAAAAAAGCATTTGAAGCGGTTGATCGTACTTTGCGCGATTTGCGACAAAATAACCGACCAATGGGAGGAGCTCTAACACTACTAGTCCAACACTACAGTCATTCCACGATCAACACCCGCTTATGAACTTAATGCCTGCCTGAAGGCGTCCCATCTTTGGAAACACGTTACGAAAATCACACTATCTACAAACATGTGTGTGAATTGACATCACGATGGTACAGCTAAAACATTTGCCAGGCACCTTTGGACATAGGTAATGGAAATTGCCAAATGACCCTGTATCATATGAGATATTGTTCCCGCCTAATTTTTGTCAAATGCTGCCATCAATACAGGACGTGGTAATGAAAGTATTCCCAAATCTGACAAATAACTTCAAAAATAATGATTGGTTGTGCGAACGTGCACTCCTAGCTCTCAAAAATGACAGCGTTAATAAATTAAATAATGAAATTCAATCGCAACTACCCGGGCCACTAATGAAATACAACTCTATCGACACATACTATTTTTAAAAGACACCAATAATACTGCTCCGAAATTTAGATCCACAAAAATTGTGCAACGGAACACGGCTTTGTGTGAAGAAATTGATGCCGAATGTGATTGAAGCAACGATTAATACCGGTAAAAGTAAAGGAGAAGATGTGCTAATTCAGCGCATTCCTATGATTCCCACCGATTTGCCGTTTGAATTCAAGCGACTACAATTCCTATTACGCCTTGCTTTTGCAATGACAATCAACAAAGCCCAGGGGCAATCATTGAAAATAGCTGGCGTTATTTTGGAAAATTCATGCTTTTCACATGGCCAACTGTATGTTGCTTGCTCCAGAGTAGGAACGCCAAAAAATTTTTTTATTTACACACCAAATGGAAAAACCAAAAATATTGTTTATCAAAAGGCTTTATATAATAAAAATTATTAACTAAAATATCTTTATATTTATTATTCACTTTGATCTGGTTGAAGGTTTGTAAAAATGGAGTATAATTATTTGGCAATTGGTAACAAATACCAAACCAAAATTAATTAACTATATCCTCACAAACAAGATTTCCAATAATATCATTACAAAAGTTCGCCTGGATGCATTGACGGAGGCACCCGTTACTAAATTCAGCTACTTATAATTTTCTTTTCATATGTGATTGCAACTACAGCGATGTAAAAAGAGAATTCTTGCATAACAATCAAGGTATTTGAATTATATAACTCCCGTGCAACGTCGGGTAACTCAGCTAGTTATAAATTAAAACCGATTAACAAATTTTAACTTGCACTATATATAGCTAAACACTATATGACAAAATAAAAAATTTTATAATTTGTATATGAACGAGTGGGTTGTTTATAAAATAAGTAATAGTTAAATTTGTAAACAACAACAATGTCACAAAAATTTGGTTTCTTCTAAAAATTGTCAAAATTCCAGATTAATTAATATTTTAATAAATACACTTATGAATATAAATTACTGTGTACTTCAAAGTACTCTAGCACGGGGATTGGCCTGTTTATACAACAAGTGGCAAAATAATTCTATGATTTAGAGCTTCGCTATAGTCATCTGAAATCGTAGAAGAAGTTCATTACCAGAAACCGGACTATATAGGTTTTGTAGTTCAGGGATTGGCTTGTTTAAATAATAAGAGGAAAAAAAATTCATGATTTAGAACCTCGCTGTAGTCGTTTGAATTTAAATAACAAGATAACAAAACAAAATAACAACAATACGAGTATAATTTTCAATTTGTCTTAAGGAATATTTCGTAATTTTTTTTATCAAATAATAAGTAGAGCAAAAATTCAAACATTTTTGGGATAGATGACTTTATATTCATATATCTCAGTAACCATTGATCGTATCGGGCAATTCTAATGTGTGTTTAAAAGGTGACATTTTAACTTTCAGTTTGACTTACAAAACATTAAAATCGGTGAAGTGAATAAAAAGTTACATTTTAAACATTGTTCCAGTATTTGAATCTAGTGAGATGGATTTATGAACAAATCTATGTTGTCCTTTAGAACGTCGAGAAAAGTGATTTCCATATTCAATAAAAAAATTATTTTTTGGAAGGTCCTCAATTTACCAAGCAAACTTCTCTCGTAACATTTTCTCTCCTATCAGTCCATTTGAACAAATACTAATTTCCAGCAATTGATTTATTACCTTTCATAGTTACGATTGGTTGTACAATCTTGTGTAAATTCACCAGTTAAAGGGACATGCTAGTTCAATTAAAAGATCTGAAGAGAAAAATAATATGAGAGACACCCGATTTTAGTATTGTGGTCAATGCGTTTCTCTGCCTTCATTAGCGCCAGTGAACAGGAATAATACTAATCAGCCAACACATAAATTCCCAACTGTGGCACAACAAAATTTGAAAGTTAAAGCAGCAACATGAAAATTTAATTACATTTTCACATATACGATATACAAATGAAAATAGATTTTCATTACACGAAACAACACTCCCAAAAAAAAACAAATCAACTAACCGTTATTATTTTTTATTATCCTAAACTCATTTTTCTTGCTTCCCACAATTTCGTAATACACGAACAAAACAATTCTTTTGATGCATTGTGTGCTTTATATAAACAACGGAGCTCTATACAGAGAACGAGTAAATAATTTTCCATTTTCCTCCTCCAACAACAAATGGGAAAAACAACTGTATGTATAAAAAAAATTCTATTGTTGCATGATTCTAATAACACAAAAAGCAAATAACGTAAAAAGCTCCGGCATACATGATGATGAACACAAGGAGACGTATACGAATGCAGCATATATCGGTAAAATTGGGTGCAGTTTGCAGTTATGATATTTAAACGTATATCCAAAATCCATTTTCTTATTGGAAAATATTCGTCTTCTCCACCGACTTCGTTTACTGTGAGCTTTTTACTCGTACGAACAAAAATGTCCATGATTTTATTTTTAAATTGAATCCTTTTTTTGAGGTTATGGTGTATAAGTCGTCGTCGTTATTACTGTGACACTGTTAAGTTACTAACTTTACTATATACATAGAGGTACTAGTAGTTTAGTAGTACGGTCTATTCATGTAACATGCAATATCTTTCTCAAGGCTTTTCAATCGTACCGTACAACTGTGTTTTGGGCAAATTGAAAAACGAAATAAAAATGATTTAATGCACGCGGTTGATATTTTTTGACATTTAGTCGCGGGGGAGTCATGATGACACGGTTAATATATTACGTTTCGAGGTTAGAACATTTAACATAAAAACAACTATTTGATTGATTTAGAGGTTTAGTTTCGATTTTGTACATACATGTATTTGTTAATTTCATGGTGCGCATCCGTTTCCTTTATGCGGGGCTGTATACTTTCGTAATCAATCAAAATTATAATTCTTGTTAAACTTGTTAAAAACAATAAAATAGTGTTATGTTTATGGCTCGTGATAGCCGCATGATTATATCTTTTATCAATTTGATGCGTGTGTAACACTAGTTTGTTACTTCATGAATATAATTACGTATATGATCATGAGTAGATAATAGAATCTCCGCATTTTAATAAAAGCCACATCGTTTACCAACATACACAATTGATAATTGACAATTTCCAATTGTCGCATGACATAAAAAATAAATGTTCTTTTCAAACACACATGGTAAAAACACTTGAGTATCTGCATTTTACTGTCATCTATTGATATTTGATCGAACCAAAAAAATATGAAGATGAACTGTGCAAATATTTGACAGCCTCCACGAAATATTCTCGGATACGGGCGCACCCTCGGAAATTTATTATAACACGAACGGTTGTGGTAACTACACCATTTTTCAAATTGGCTAATCCACACTCTTCGGAGGCCGGTTCCATAGATTCTGGGGGGAACAACTTATTGTATGTTAGTAAAATCAATTTTGAAACAGCAAATCCGTTTCAATAGCAGTAAATAAAGCAAGAACGTATGCCAAAAGTAGAAGCCAAAGCGGTTCTGCAACCGATATATATTCAATGACGGTAGCAATGCAAAAAATTGAAGACATGGAGCTTCTAATCTCTATAATTTACAAAAAACAAAATCATAAACAAAAAAAAAAGTGAGAAGTTGCCGAAGACTGAATACTCAACGAACGAGGAAGAGTTAGATAGGGAAACTAACTGGATGTTGAAGAAGGGAAAAGCTAAACAAGATAAGAGAAATAAAAAAAGAAAAGCTGAGTCCTCACCAGAGGTAAAAAATCACCCGAACGGCAATCAGCTTGTAGTGGAAAGAACCGACTAGAAGCCGTTTCAAAAAGGGAACTTCCCCTCTTCATGCTAACGTTCATACATATGCACAGGTCTCTTCAAATTCGAAAGAAAATGCGAGACCAAAGGTACCGAAAATTTCGAAAGCACTGTAGCACTACTGGAACGCAAACGAGATAAGCCAACAAAAACTCGAATTAGAACATTTCCTAGCTAAACACGAAATTGATTTTATGTTAGTTTCTGAAACCCACTTAACCGATAAACACAATTTCAGAATTAATGGTTACGTAGTTTATGATACAAAACATCCCTTGGGCAGAAGTCGAGGAGGAACTGCTCTTATTATAGAAAAGCGGATTTGTCATTATGTTATAAATGAATATAGCACTGAGGAAATTCATGCAACCTCTGTATGTGTGGACCTCGACAAAGAAAGCTTAGTCATCGCTTCAATATATTACCCTCCAAATAATAAGTTTTCGGCAGATATCTACAAAAAAAATTTTGCAACCCCGACTACTCCAAAGACACGTCAATTAATGAATGTTATTTATTCATTACGTTTGATTTTGCAGTCACAAGTAAATTAAACCGAGAAATACTCTAAGCTACAACACTTTTAGAATTATCTTCTGACCACTTTCCGGTCCTTACTACATTACTGGGCCGACCAAAAGCCATGTTCTATAAATAACTAACTAACAAATACCTTCACTAATTGGTGGAAATTCAAGATGTACATCAGAACAGTTCACATATCGATCTAACGTCTACACTGCAGACGACTAACGATATAAACATTGCTATGGAAAACTTTAATGATCTACTAGTCAACGCAGCTATTTCGGCCTCGACTAAACCAAAGAGCTAACATACAAGACATGCAATAATATCTGCGATCGCCAGATGCTAAACATAGCTTTAATCAGGCTAAAAAAACAACAAAGCTCACTACAAAAAAAACAAGGATTATATTCGGACACAAACTATTCATTATGAAAGGCCACTAAATACCTTTAGAGAAAAAATCTAAAGCCTTTACTAATCACCTTGAAAGTGTATTTACTCCAAACCTTGGATTATCGGTAGTTCAAACAGAAAATATAGCAATCAGATCTGTGATGAAATTTAAGACAAAGAAACCATTGGTAAAGTTTATTATTGCACATCAAATTCAATTAAAGAAAGCCTCTGGGTATGATCGAATTACAGGTGAAATGATTAAACAACTGCCTGATTGTGCTCTTGGACGATTGGCTCAAACATTCAATTCAATTTATGAATCGGGATATAGCCGGAACTACGAAATATCATCCCTAATCATCAATTTTGTTTCAGAGCTGAGCACGGAACTATCGAGCAAGTGCACCGAGTAGCTACAGAAATAAGGTCAGCTTACGAAGAAAAAAAATACTGCTCCGCCGTATTCTTGGATGTTGCCTATAAGCATTCGATAAAGTTTGGCATGAGAATTTAAATTAAATTACCAGAAATTAGCAACTTATGAAGTCGTATTTGTCAAATCGCAGATATTATGTCAAACACAACACCTCTAAATCGAACGAGAAAAACATTCTGGCTGGAGTATCTCAAGGTAGTGTGCTTGGACCAACGTTATATATTTAATTTTCACTTCAGATCTACCAACGTCTTCGCAAATTCTGACGTCTACTTTTGCAGATGATACGGCAACCATATGTAGCCATAACAATTCACAAACGGCGTCCAAAATTCTATAACAACAAATTTATGACATCGAAATTTGGCTAACGAAATGGAAGATAAACGTCAATGAAGAGAAATTGACACGTTACATTCACTGTAAATAAGCTTACGGCACCGCATCAGCATCCTTCCGGCCACGAGATGTCTTAAAGAATTAGCCACATTAAACCGAGATCAGCATGAAGCAGCAGCATTAGCAATAGACCGAGACATCTACGTAGATGATTTGATGACAGGATCAGGTTCAAAGGAAGAGGTTATCAAAATAAAAACCGACATTTCTAAAATTGTCGAATCAGCTAAACTCAATATGCGAAAGTGGGCATCAAATGATGAGAAAATTCGACGAGTAATATGCGGAAATCGAGATACAGCAAGCAGTCTAAAAATCGCAGTATGTCCAGAGGAAACCAAGCTGTTGGGTTTAGAGTGGAGTTCTAAAACCGATGGCTTTTATGTTGCCACTAATTTTGAAGAGCGAGTGAAACATACCAAACGATCGATGTTGTCGGAAGTGAGCAGAATTACCCTTTGGGATGGTTAGCGCCCAAGGTATATAGAATACATGGTAAAATATTGCGCATATTGGCATGCTATGTCATTTTTAAATTTTACGTCACGTGTATGGTGGCGTATTGCATTTTATTTTTTTCGTAATCTATTGTTTGACAAACTCAGTAGTTAAATATAAATTTTACAATACACGTGACGTATATGCGCAAAGCGATCGAAAATACAACACGGGAAGATCATTCCTTGTATTCTATATACCTTGGTTAGCGCCTACGATCGTACGTGTGAAAATATTATTTCAAAGTGTTTGGTTGCAAAATATCGATTGGGATGGCGAATTGCCAACAGCAACGCGATAACACTGGGAATACATTCGCACCGATTTAAAAAATCTACATGAATGATTATTACTTTGAGTGTTTATTACTTTTTTGTACACTAACTTTATTAAACTCACTTTTAAGTTATGTATATACTAAAAAAACTTGCTGACATATGGTTTACATTCATAGATATAAAAAACTGACTGTACACCGGAAACACCGTAGAAAATGATATGACTAACATAATTAAAAACATTTAATGAGTCGGCATTTCCTATGATAATGAATTTACATCTAATTACATATTAATTTTTACACATAGTAATATTGCATTAATCCACGACAGCTTTCTATCTAGGTCGACCCTAGTTGTTCAGTTGAACACTGCAGCACGTACAAATTCCGCGATAGGTTGGATCACGTACAAACATCGAATTACGTGGGTTTTGCGACGCAAGTCGCAGCTTTACAGCAGAAAGTATTAAGAAGTTACGGTGGCTCGAGAATCAAAGGAGAAAGCAACTGGTGAATCAGGAACAGAGAGTGGATTAAGTTGTCGAGAAGAAACGTAAACCCAATTCTCGACTGCCGTTTAAAAATCGTAAAATACGTAAAAAGACGTTTAAATACTATTTTCTAAAGCATCAGATCCAGAGTTTAACAGCGATCGAAAATTTTTCAAACTCCTTCGGCAAGCTTTCCAACGTTGTAACAAATTTGTATTTTTGCATTGTAGACAACCGGCATTGTCGATTTTTGCCAAAAACGACACATTGTTTATTTATTACCACAATTTTAGCATAATTAGATGAAAATCGCATGAAATGGACTTATCGGTGTTGGAAAATGATTATGATGTTTATATTGTAACAATGGGTTGCATATCCGTCTAGCAACGCGTGATTAATAAATTATTGTTGGATAGCATTTTCCGGAATCACAGAGGGTTCGTTTATTCACGCTTGTGGCCATTGTACAAATAAATTATTAAGGGGTAAATAAAAAAAATTACTGAAAAAAGATTGCACTATTATTCGGCACCATCATCACTAGAATTGATTTTAATCGATCAGCCAAAAATTTTCGAATACCTAAAGTTTTATCAATAAATTATATGTATAAAAAAAACTATGACAAAAAAATTTAAAATTGGTAATGATGTTATTTTGAAATTCAAAATTTTTTATTAATATTTTTGATTTTGTATATTCTTAAACTAAATTAATCTACTTAACTTATTAGCCGGCACCCTAGATATAAATTTTACGTTGGGTTGCGGATCCGATGGCAGAAATCGTCGAAACTTATAGCAGCATACTATTTATTGTCTCGTCAGTTTTAATGTCGTTCGAATTCATATATAACGATAAATATCCAGGCAAACTGCTTAATCAGCTGCCTCCATCGCATCAGTAATAATTACCCAATATTAATTATGTTTCGATACTATAAATTTTAATTTTTTTTTCGTTTTAGGTAGAATAATATTAAATTTGTGTATAGCAGCTTTTCTAAATTATTATTATAAATTATTATACGTATTAGGTTATATACTTAATTTTAGTTTTTTTTTTGATTCAGGATACATGAGCACATATTTTATTTGTTTTCAAAATGATCAAACTATCGACCGTTTTGTAGTACACGGATAGTGCTATATAACTTTATCAGGCATGCGTTACTGAATAACACGATATGTTTTATCCAGATGCTTCCGAATTTATGGTTTTGTTTGGTAATATAACCACACCCACACCGTTAATTAATTTTATACTCTTATAACTTTAAGTTCACTTTAACGTTAACACTATGATTATTCAGACCCCTGCGGGTGTATAAATTAATGTAATCATGCACTTAACATATCACTAGCTACTCTTATATAATTTGTATTGTATTTATTTTCACTCACTACTATTGCTAATTTAACATTTTACAACCCCAGTCAATGCTGTAGGTATTTTTTCTCTAGTTCGACTGACCACTGATCGATCTGCAAATTTTTTCTTTTCTTTCTTCTTTTTATTTTTCATTTTAATCTTTGTTATCAAAAATCTAATTTCACATTTTTTTATCTCTACCAAAAAAACAAACCGTAACAAATATAATTGTACCAAAAAAATTCATCCGTACCGGGTGACCATTACAAATCGTTACAGGACAGATTCAAACAGGCATGCCATGACTTGGCAAGCGAAGTTCGAATCTGAGTGTTCAGTACACTATACCATTATGCTTTTATATCCTTTGCATGAAAATTTCCTAATAGTTTTCCGTTTTCATCTTTACGCATATAACATTTCTCATTTTTTAAAAATTACTGCTTTTACATATTTCGGGCAAAATTTTGCACAAATATTGTTTGCAGCAGAGCTTTGGGGATGTTCTAAAATATACACCGTTTATCCAGGAGTGAAATTAACATGGCGAGTACGTAAATTATAATATTTGGAATATTTTTCAAAGGCTTCTCGAAGATATTTACCTATCGTATAATGAAATATCGAAATCCTGTCGGTATTTGGTAAGACGTCAATATCTTCTCCTAAAGATTGCATTTCTCGTAACATGTCGTAAGATTTACCGTTCGTTATCATATGGTATCCGAATAGCAGGAAATATGGCGAATGTTCTATGGTTTGGTGTATTGCGGTATACGTATAATAATTTATAATAATAATTTAGAAAAGCTGCTATACACAAATTTAATATTATTCTACCTAAAACTAAAAAAAATTAAAATTTATAATATCGAAACATAATTAATATTGGGTAATTATTACTGATGCGATGGAGGATATTTATCGGTATATATATATGAATTCGAACTACATTAAAATTGAAGAGACAATAAATAGTATGCTGCTAAGTTTCGACGATTTCTGCCATCGGATCCGCAACGCAACGTAAAATTTATATCTAGGGTCCTCTCTCTCAACTGAATATATGAAATATATATGACAAAAATAAATAGACAAAAACAATGAAATTGTATTTATGTCTTCATTCTGTTTTCATTTTTTCAGTCGTATTCCAACCATGTGAGTGAAGGTTGTTCATCACGTTTTTACAGATTTTACAGATATAGCGATGGGATTTTTTTTATTTGCATTGCGACACAATTTGTTTGTTATTATTTTTTTTGTTGTTGATATTTTTCGAAACAAATTAAAACTAAGGTTACTCCGTTCAATGCCTTCTAAACTACTGGCCGCTGACACCAAATGATGACGACACGCTAAGTCCACGTTGTTGTTGCTTTCTCTAGTTGCTTTGTTGGTGTAAATATCTTAAAATTATTATTGCGCAGTCTCGGTTTAGACTTAAATTGACGTCATGTGCGAAAAATGAAAGTAGTAAAAGGTCAGTAGTTTAGAAGGCATTGCTCCGTTCAACCGTATACTATTTATTTTGTTACTGATGGTACAATTGTATGTAAGAGTAAGTGAAATAGCAGTCGTAACATTTCAGAATGATATTTTTTTATGTAATAAAAAGTTGATACACAATACATACAAATGCAATTTTTATATGGGAGAAAACAACAGCAATTAAATTGTTCGGATTTCATGTTGCTAGAAAGAAAAAACCACTCTCGCACAACAATGCCTCTATCTATATGTGACTAGTAGAGACATTAACCAAACGTAGCGGCAAAAAGCCGAGTAGTAATATCTTATTGTATTCAATCAACGATTTGATTAAGTAAACAATTATCCTGATTGACCGTCTGAATAACGCAGCTATCTCATGGATGAATGGATGCTTTTCGGCTGCCGAACATCGAAAATGAACTTAATTTTTTTTTCCTGCGTGAAAATTTTGTATCGAAATTTCACGTGGGGATTTCATAATTTTTGTTTGCACTTATTCGGTTACCCGTCATCATCACTAGAATAATATATTAATTATTAATAAACGAATTTAATACAGTTTTGATATTTTCACATTATAACCTTATTTGAATTTAATTTTATTATTTTTTTTATACCATTATTATTATATTATTACCATATTTTGATTCATATTTAATAATTTTCATTTGGTTTGGTTTTCACTTTGCACAAGTAACTTTCATTTTCCACTTTCGTGAGTTGGTAATTTTCTTTTGTTGGTGAATTATTTTGAAATTTATAATACATCTTAATTGAACACGAATCTTATTTGCAGTAATTCTCGAAGCTTTTATTTTCGCACATTTAAATAAAAACAAAACTATTAACAGACCGTATTATAAACAATAAAATCCTGTCTTTCCACTATGAGTCATTTCGAAAATTGGGACCCCCTTAAAGGTTTATCGGTTGAAGAAGTAGACGTAGAATGTATGGTAAGGGGTATTAAAAGATCTGACTCGCTTGGGGAAGAAACGTTAATCAAGGTTCTTACCTCAGAAAGAAACAATCCATCCTTAAAGCCAACTAGTACTGATGCTACGGATGTCCAAAACGAGTTGAAACTATGTGCTAAGCAAATTCCCGTTTTAACTAGAATTTTGGAAGACGAACGGATTATAGAATCGGGTTCTTTGGCTGACATAAAATCAAACATTGGAAAGATCGAACTTATCGATTAAAGGGTTGTTTCCACCAAGATAATGAAGTGGACAAACTAATAAATCATTGGCGACGATTAGAACGTTTATATCAGATCTGCTCAGAAAAATTGGAAAACTAATGTTCTGGTTCACCCTTAGACACAGCAATATCTACAACAGTAGATGCTTTAACGAATCCGACTGCAGGCATGAAGTCTGTAGAAATAGTAACTCCTGATTCGTTACCGCTAAATATCCATCCGGTGTCCACAACAATTTCGTATACCTCATCAGATAGCACAATTTTATCTCGGACACACGAATCAACTACGGTTACATGGAACACAAAAGATAATTTTGCCCCAAAAACTATAGCGTACCAACTTGTACCTCACACTCGAAACCAGCATGTTACTGAAAACCATAAAGCACTGGCGATCAAACCAATTCCGGGATACAACGTTCCAATTAATGACCCCTTCAAATCACACTTCGACCTACCAGGTCAGGCAACCTAATCGCAATCAAGATCCGCCCTTCGTTCAACCTCCGTATGTTTGCAATACTTATCAATCGCCTGTATCATTTTCCGCCCCGACTAACTTTCCATATATCTATAAATATGAGCCAAAATGGAACATTACTTTCTCCGGACAACCTCAAGGCCTAGAAGTTCATGACTTCATATTTCGAATGGAGTCAATTGCTTGGCGAGAGCAGGTGCCACTGGACCAATTATATGCTATTATGCCGAAACCTTTGACCGACGTGGCAGAAAAATGGTACTGGATTTTTATCCAAAAGTATCCAGGAGCTTCATATTCCCAACTACGACAAGCAATAATACAAAGATTTAGTAGCATAGACAACGATCGCGCAACTCGAAGAGCAATTGAGACACGGAAGCAACGGATTAATGAATCTCTAAGCGACTTCCTCCTTGAAGTAGAAAGTATGAATCATAGGTTGAATCAACCGTTACCGGGACTAGAGTTAAGATTAATTTGCCACAGATACGAGCGTTTGTGGGAAAATAAACGAATAAGCGACAGGCCGATCATAGATCATAGAGTAAGGTTTGTAAATGAACTAATGGCACCAAATCAAAACTAATTTACGGACGTTCGACGTAGGATACTCCTCGACTATAGTGATAACAAAAGTAATTACGATTCATTTCACCCTGACGAAGACGGATATTATGTCGAGGAAATGGCCCCTAATATAAATAAAGGTATGCGCTAATCTCCAAAGGACAGTAACTACAGACAACAAAAATTAATATGCTGGAACTGTAACATGTCAGAACACCGATATCAAGACTGTAATCTACCTCCTCAAGGAATATTCTGTTACGGTTGCGGAACAAAGGATATATTAAAGCCCAAATGCACCAATTGCCAACGAGTTTCGGAAAACTATTCACCGGGAGTGAGTCGAGCGGGATTGACACAACCGGTAAAGATTATGACCCGCTCACAGAGGCCAGCAACTCCGCCAATGAGATACGCGACAGATGCACCCTCCAACATCGAACCGCCTCGTTATCGTTAGAACCACATCCGCAAAATATGACCGCTAATAAGGAAGTATCTGGTGATACGCCAATTTATTCTACTAGTTTCAATCATAATACCTTATTAAAAACCTTTCAGAGAACTATAAAATATTGGAAAGAGAAGCGTAATTTCATTCGCGCCTGTGCGGAGATTTGTATCGGAATTGCAAAAACGACAATAGACCCTATGCGCTTGTTGAGATTAATGGAACCCTTATTCGTGGGTTAATGGACAGCGCCGCCTCTCTTAGCATATTAGGACATCGGTCATTAGAATTCCTAAAGAAAATAAAGGCTAGTTACAAATGCATTGCAGCTGAAGTCTCTATACCGCTGATGGTTCCAAAAACAAAATTGTCGGTTTGGTCGATTTGTCGGTAAATTATCTATCAAATATCATCTTCATTTTCCTCAAACCAACAGTCAGCTGCGGCTACTTATTTCGATTATGTGATGCTTTTAAACTGACTGTCACCTGTCGGAGATCTTAACTTGTCTGAAGTAGAATGGCTCACTTTTGAGTCGGATTTTTTTTTCTGTAAGAAATCTTTATTTTAACTCGAACTAAGACAAATTAAAAACACATCCAGAACCAGTGGAATTCACATGGTCCAGTCACTGCTTGTGATTATCTAGGTGATTTTGGAGTATTTTTCATACACCACTGGACATCCAATTATTTTTTGAAAAATGTATATTAATGTTAACGTAAATGTTAATTCTGGTGAGTCTTTCAGCTTTAAAAAGGGAGACTATGATGCTTTAAATGAGTTTCTGGATAACATACATTAATTGGGTTCGATTTAAAGCTAGTAGTTGGGACTTGGGACCCTTATATTGGTTCTTTTTTGTAAAATACTGAACTTGGCAATTGATAAATTTATTCCTCGTTCGCCTGAAGTTCTGCCGGCAGGCGCACCATGGTTTGTTCGTTATCTGTGTGGCCTGAAATTTCAGAAATCTAAAGTTCATAAGGAGGTTGAATGGCATATTAGAAGCAACCTTAAATGTTTCTTGAGCTATGTTGATTCAATTTCAGTTTACTACCGATGTCATTCTGCATGCTCTTTTGAATGTAAATGTGAATGTGAGTTGTGGTTTGGTCAAAATACACCTTTCGTGTTAAAACAGTGTGCTTGTGTCGTGGTTCAACCGCTCATGTACATCTTCAATTTGATTTTTATAAATCCAGTTTCATTAAGCCAATTTTGAAGAGTGGCCGGAGAAAGGATATCGGCTATTCCTAAAT
Source organism: Nephrotoma appendiculata (assembly GCA_947310385.1). Classification (NCBI taxonomy): domain Eukaryota; kingdom Metazoa; phylum Arthropoda; class Insecta; order Diptera; family Tipulidae; genus Nephrotoma; species Nephrotoma appendiculata. Next base: position 39,716,945 of record OX371223.1, read on the forward strand.
TATTTGAATCGTTCGTATCGTACCGTATCTGATTCTTAATTAAAAATTCCATCTCTGCGTAAACCAGATATAGATGCTGTGAAACGGTGCTTCAAACATTGTGAGTTTTTGATTTATGCTGATGATGTTAAAATCGTTTGCCATATTCGAAAAGATGGCGTTATTTTTAATCTACAACAGGAATTAATAATTTTCTGGGAATGGTGAACCTTGAATAAGCTTTGTCTCAGCGTTCGATCGAGTTCACTCTTTACTATATTTACGTGTCTTATATTCCTGTAGTTTATCGTTTAAAGACCATATTGGCAGATATATCAACAAGGCTAAATCAATGTTAGAGTTTCTCCAAAGATTTCTCTGATCCGATTACTCAAAGCCCTCTTCGTTTCATTTGTTCGTTCGCAATTGAGACATTGCCCATCGGTAGACAAGTACCTAGAGACGAATTTAAAATAGTTATGTTAGCATAAAATCAGAATCACAAAACATCGACCCTTTTCAGAGCCATACAATGTGCTAAATCTGTCCGACAAACAGCTATATTGACAGTTCAGGATGAACTTCCACTACTGCATTTTGCGGAATAAAATTGAGTTACATGATTATGGTTAATTGTAAAAATTAATCAGGCAAGCTCATAAATTACTGTTCGTTATAAAACCTTATTTTACTAAAAATTTCTTATTTGGGCAATAAGATCAGCCTGTGATAAGAAGTTGTGTATCGAGACCGATGTTTATTCATCAGAATGCGTAAACAGAACCGAAAGACATAAACTTGCTGTCTCCCAAATGTAACGATCAGATAGCGAAAAGTAATTTAAGTTTTATCCGAAAAGCTTATAACCGCTACAGAATCCTGTTTTGTAATTTAATTTGTCCTCGCTGATATTGTATCCGTTGCGCACTGGTTCATCTTATCTCTCATATTTGTATGTATGTATATACCCTTGTCGCATAATATTGTTAATTCATTTTCATAAAAATATCTCATTTGCATAATGCTGTACATGTGTAATATAATATATACCGACTGGTATACATATCCAAACATAAGGCGATGATGTATCATAAAAGAGGGCAACATCACAACACAACCAATTGGAATGCACGAAACGAATACATAAAGTCATTATTGCGTAACCCATGTTTATGTACAAGACAAAACTTTGGTCTGTAATGCTCGTAAAGTGCATTCCATTATGTTATTGTCACCCATTTAACATCGGAACGTATATAGAAAGTCCCAAAATAAATTTATTGCAAGCACAAGACACAACATACAACAACAAAATAGTAGTTATACAAACTTTAAATTTTTTTGGTACACTGTATTATGGGATGATAATCATGCCTTCGAACGGGAAAGAAACAAAGTACCATACAATCGCACCAGGGTATACGAGAGCCGTAAATACAGTAATAAGCATTTTAAAAGCTCACCAAGCTTATGTAACTTTATATGTATGTGTGTAAGAATAAAATGTTGAACTAATTTACATGCAACCCGTGATTAGCGTAGATTCAAAAACAACAACAAATATAGTTAGAATTATTTTATAGCAACGAGCTTTTATCTTGACATTGACGGCCGAGATATAAAATTAAAAGCTGTGAGTGATAACAAATTTTGTACGAACTTAAAATAAATATGTCAACCTTTTTGGAGCGCATATTTTTACGCTCGAAGGACGTGACATGCCTTTACACGTGTACATACGTATTACATTATTATTATTTTTGTTGGTATTGCTATATAGTACGAGTAGATATACTCTTGGATCCCAGAGCTTTTTTTTGTGCACGTTGAAAATAAAATTTTTTTGTTCAATCTTTTTAAACTTTACCCATGATAATAATTAAACTTTTAGTGTGGATAATTCTGGGTATATACGATATGGGTGTTGCAAAGCTTTTTGGTCGTAATTTTTATTCATGCCTGTTTTACTGTGCTTTTTGTGTTGTTTGCTTGGTATGTAAGTAAATTAAAATCAATTTTCTATTCCAGTTTTCCAATTTTCGTTTTTTGTATTACTACATGTTTGAGATGAACGAACGAGATGAAAAAAAAAATTGGGACACAAAGACGTATACGTATGTCTCTCTGTCTCTCTATTTACTCGTATCTTAGTAGCGATGTGCGGAGACGAACATGGATTGTCGTTTCATTGATTTTTACTTTGAGCCGAACGCGTATGGGGGAGTGATGGAGTAATATGTGATAGGCAATTAGGAAATCGAAAATGGATTCGTTACAATGTGTCGTTAAATTTTATTGGCACTGATTAATTGTGGTTTATTGTTATTACTCATTTTAAATTAGAAGATGCGTTCTAATGAAATTCTATTACTTATACCTATTCAAAGCGTGAATTTTCTTAACAAGTTGGTCAAGAAACATAATATGCGATCACACATTTTTATTATATGACTCGAGCGGAAAAACAGATTGATATAGGATTCGTTATCTTAAAGTGGTCTCACCGGAGAACCCTTTAATCCTCAAACAAACATTTATCCCGAAATCAGGATCGCTTTTTCGGCACTCGAAAAATCGCTGCCGATAATTTTCATCAAAATAAACAAAATTCTTCGGATCTGCGGCGACAACTGTTCATGTCACTAGTAATTTTACCGAAATTAGTTCTTAATATTCGGAATTTGGGTATTCAACATAATTTTTCCAATAAATTACACCATATACTTGACCGTTCATTCGTTACACTGAAGGCCAAATTCGACAAATGTTTGTTTCAATGTTGCACTTCTTTTCGGGCAATGACATTACGATCCAGAAAGCAGATATAACCCGCGCGATGTTCTGTAGTGGATTCCTCCAATTTAAGTAATACTTCGCCTCAGATTTTCACTGGCATTTGTCCTTTTTTGCGTATGAATGGGCTTTGAATGGCCCAGCGTAGTCAAAGTTCATGATACTCTCTATATTCACCTTCTTCGTTAGTGCGTAATGACGATGCTTGTACTGACTGACTACTCTCTCACACTCTCTCTTTCTCCCTCTTTCTGTTTTTTTCTCTCTCTCTCTTTTTCTCTCATTGTGTATGCCATATCCAGTTCTTACTATTACTCCGAACTTACTATTTCGAACACTCGATTGTGCTGTGATCTATGTGCTGAGATTCAGTGCTAAGCGTACTTTATTCATCAAACTGCTGAATAGGAGAGCGCCAAGAGACGAACTACCGCTTATCTCGCCACGTTTACTGCCTTCTGTGGTGTAATACTGTTTTCGCCGCTATTAAATACGCGTGCATACCAGTTTCGGTTTTTACTCTTTTAAAAATTGAATAGTCTTGCCATCGTCGAAACTCCATGTAATTTAAAGTTGCCTGTTCGATGTTCATCAGATCAGATCGCATATCAACCCATTCCAAATATTTTTACTCGAACAATATTTGGAGCTAGCTATGCTCTGGAATTGAAGATTTTACTCGCATCCGAAAAAAATAAGTTACAGGATCCCATTTCAAGCTGAGCAATTTTTTTTTACTGGATCTTCAATAATTTATTTGTTTGTGGAAAATGTACGTAAGTTGAAGCCCGGGACGGTACACTAGCCATCTTCGGTGGCATTGATCGGTGTTCTTTCTCTCGGTTGCGTTGTTATTTGAATTACGCATTGGGTTGCTAAACATGATACTGGTGCCGTGCCGTTCTCCCAATTTAATCTTAACACATTGGGTGATTTCATAAATATACATCAGTAACAGAACCAGCTAATGGTACACTTTCCAATTTGTTCCACTCCAAGATTTTGAAGTCGTACGTTGGCTGAAATATTAGGAAGTATGAACGTACATACGTTCAGATATTTTCCTTCAACCAGCCATAGAGATAGTTCCATCTTTCATCGTGATCTAATCCTTTCATCAAAAGTCTTTCGTTACTCCCCGATAGATCTTGATTTTGAATACACTCCTCGGCGATGAAGGATGACAATGGCAATGGTTTCGGTGATGATTTAGCTGAATTTTCATAGTCGGCATTCAACAGAGCATGATGCTTTTTGTTTCAATTGAAATAGCACCTTTCCTTCCATATTAATCCCATCGCTTCCTCTATTTCCTTAAAGCTGCTGCATTTAAATATTTTATATTCATTACAAATGCAAATTGGAGGCTGATTCAGCCTTCTCCGGGGCCAGCTCCAGTTTATGTCTGCAGAGCCATTCGGAAACGCTTTCTCCTGAGCGCCCAATCGCTATTCTAACTCCGATGATCACTGAGTGGTGCCTCCGGTCTAATATGGCAAATCGCCCCCCCCCCCCCCCAAATTGTAGGAAAGTCATCAATCTCTATCCACACGATTCTTTTTTCTGACCCGGATTTTCTAATTGGAGTATCGCTTGAATGGTCGATGAGCGCTGCGTCACCCTCAAGTGTATTTTCCAATCATCTGCTTTCAATCTTCACTGGTTCGGCTAACTTACTACGACAACTGTTTTTTTTTTTGGTGTTACCAGCAGAAGATCCAGCGACAGATCACTTCCATTTGTGTTTAACTGAAGCACTCGCGTTTACTTCTATGAGGCGATCCTAAAATTCTGACGTGGGTTCAATCCGTTGATTGCTTAGCACAGGCTCCATATTAATGGCATCACCTATTTCAGTATCCGTCCGTCACTGCTAATCTTTTGCCTCATTACATTGTTCTCTTCTTGTTGACGACGACACAATTATGAGCGTGTACTTCAACACCGCATCTGTAACATCGAGGGGCAACAGCATGCAGTCGCATTCATGATGGCCAGTTTTTTTTTTGTTGAACCAACTTTGTTCTGGATAATCTCAGTAGCTTTTGTCTTGCCACCATTTACACAAATCGTCAAATCGCCTACCTTGGTCTTTTTCAGAGCGACCACTTTCACTCCTAGTTCGTCGAAATTGCATCCACTTTTTTAAAGAGCACACCATACGTCTGTCTGCCTGCTTTGATTAGGATCGTCACATTTTTGGTTTTCTACTTTTGCAATTCGTAACTTTCGTGAAACCCTATATGTTCGGTTTCGTTATGGCGTTTCCTAATTGCTTATACCGTCAGGTTCCTGTTTTGGTGCATAGGGTTATATCCATTTCGATATCGGTGAGTCGACCCGCAATATCTTCCGGAGCCGAATTATATTCAGAACAATTGGAATGACACTTATACTCGTTGGACAAACTGCGATTTGCTATCATTGTTGTTGCGGCAAACTACCAATATCGTAGGCCTGTCTGAGCTCCCCCTCAATCCTAATCATTTTAATGCTTTCAATTCTGGTGACTTTTTCTGCCTTCAGGTGTCCAGGTACCAGTAAACCTTGAAGTTCTGATACTCGTTCTCCTAGACTTTGCACGACCAGGTTATGTGACGCAAGTTCCTCCAGAAGTACAACTCCTGTTATGGATTCATCTACGTATATAAGCCGTCGTAGCTTATACTAGTTAGCCGAAATGCCTCTTGTTGCCAACTGATTTAGGCTAGAGCTGCCACTTCCTTGGGTACTCGCTCGTTGTTATCTCCTCCAGTTCCTATAATTTCTGTACTCCTTGTTCTTACGACCTGGCATTTCCTTCTATTTGTTTAGTTTAATATCGGCCTGCTCTGAAATGGTTCCAAACATATGTTTGCTAACTACACAAGTGTGTTTTACTCTAGTGTGCTAAATACAACAATCTCTTTTTATGCTAGTTGAAGGGCATTCAGGATTCGCGCCATCTCGCCCTGAATTGCGCGGAAAAAATTGAACTCGTCATATATGTATAAAAACCCTATACTTTGTTTTTCCTTAGAACACAAATACACCAAATACAAAATAATTCAGATTATTAAATTATCGTCTCACCCACCACCACCACCACCACCACCTTATATCATATAACATTCGGCTATATTGAGAGATACACATGAATACTGAAAATTAAAAGCTTCCGTCACAATTAATTTTGATTGTAATCAAATTGTTTGTCTCTGTAGTATTTCTATGAATTCCGCACATAGATTCGTAATTATATCCGCGTCGAATATTCATTTCGTTCATCGCATGCGAATTTAATTCCTTCCGATCCGAAGCAAAAAATAAAAATCGGAATACAAAACACTCGTAAAGTTGGTGTGCGGTATATAGAAAAAAAAACAAAAGAAAATTTAATTAGAAATGAAAATAATTTTCTAAGAAAATTTAGCAAAAACAAAAGAAAGCAAAAAAAAAGGAAAACATTTTCGTTTGCGTTTTTCTTTTGCTGTTGCTGTTGTTGCTGGTTTATAGATTGAATTTCATGTTTATTGGGTATTTTTTTGCCTTAATATGTATGACGACGACGAGGCGGTATGTGGTATGCGGATGCGGGAGCAAAACAACAACAAGTCACAAACCCAATCAATCAAATTCTATTTTAAGAGCTTTAATGCGAAAATCCTTGATACATACGTAGCTACATACAAACATATACATGTAAACGTAATTTTCAATTTATTTTTTATTTTTCAGCACTTGCGGTGTGCGGCATTTTTATGCGAACGGTATGTGAATGCGGTTGCGATGATGACGGCAACGGTGTAGGTGTACGTGTTTATTATTATTATTATTGGGAGTTTTGTGTTAATAAAAACAAAAAAATAAAACGGAAAAATAACTTTAATGGTTTTACTGTATATTATGTATTATATGTAGGTATATGGAAGGATGCAGTAGGAAAATTACAGCAAACTCGTTTCGTGTGCGATTAAACCGAATTTTATGGAGAGGTTTATACACAATTTTATAGTATCTGCATTGTTATAACTCACGTTTATAGTTCTCACTCGTAAAATGTACAAAATGTAGAAAATCAGAGCGACACCAGCGATTTTACGATGATAATATATCCGCAATATTATAAAAAGGATAACCATAATGAGACGAGTTGTTACCGAAACCTATTTCGAGTTCTAAATGTCGGCAATAAAAGTGTATAGGAGATGGAATTTCTTACTAAGCAGGATACAATACGAATTCTATTTAGGTCTTATTAAATTGGATTACTCATATATTTCAGCGTTAATTAGTTATACGATTGCGACATGATCACCTCTCGTTTAGTAAAATGGTAATAGCAACTGCAATTTCAGAAAAGTTCAGTTCTATTTTCAATATGGTTGACATGAATAACAGTTCTAAGACATAAATCTTCACAAATATTGAGAAAACACACGAGATGACATCGGGCTATAAACTATAATCATTTATACTTTAAACCGATGTGAATCTACTGAGACTTTTTCAAAAAATGCCAACTGATAAGAACACCTTGCCGGCGGTTTGGACAAACCTTTTTCGAAAAAGTTCCGAATTATTCAAATAAAGACAACTATTACTGACGATTATACTCCACGTTGTCTATTTAGTGAATCGAAACGCTAAGGTAAGGGTTTCCGCTGAATAGAAAGCCCCCCATACCATTAAACTATCGTCATCAATTTTTCCATTTAGAAAAGTACTTTGCCTCTTTTCAAACATCTCTCCGGCAGTATTGAATGTCACCTGGCCCACTAAGATTTGATTTTTTTTCATCGGGAAAAAAACACCTGTAATTGAAAAATGATTAGTTATGATAAATCGGATAGTTATCATTTAAAAACAAAACAAGTAATTTTGTGGTTAACTTTGTCCATTCGCGACTCATGTTTGCCTTAAAAACTTTTAAACACCGGTTGATGCTGCTTCGAGGCATATTTAGTTTAAGCTCGCTCTTCAGGTGCTTTAGGTATTTAAAAGAATTATACTCGCGATTTTAACCAACCCAAAAGCTTCGCGAACTCATCTGTTTTGGCCTTTTCTGCCGTGGAATCACACTACTGCCGATTGAAAACCAATAAACGCTATTTAGAAGGCACTCTAAACTATACAAAAATGTACATATAGATACGTTACAATGTTTATGAGTCCAACACATCACATGTGAAGCAAAGCTTTTATCGGTATATTTTCGTTTCGAAACGAAATAGAAATATTACAATTTGACCGGCCATCGTTTAACTTCAAAAAATATATATTGTGCAGTCTGAAGTGAGTACACAGGATCACGGTGTCTGACGATGATTTTACCAAACTAATCACTTCGAGTGATTGATTCATGCGTTTCACAGAACAAAAATTCTCATATGGACTATGGTATTAGATGGTTCTTGGCTCAACATCCAGATATTGGTAACATTGAAATGCGTTACTCCCTTCTGAGGCATTCAGCCATACAAGAAGTAGATAACGCTGACAGTGAAATTTTAAAAAACTTATCAAGAAAGGAATTTTTCTAGGAAAAACATATACCGTCGTCGTTCCTACATAATTATATAGATGAAACCAGAGAATTTTATAGACTATGCTTTTAATTAAGAGACCTTTAATAAAGAGTACGAGAAGAAAACACACATATCAATGAACAAAAACTTGGCTTTAGTAGATCGAAAAGCCGTAAACCCAGAACGTGAAATTACAAACGCCAAACGTGAGCATTTAAAGTACAGGAAACCCTCTAAGCATACGATTAATTCGTTCCGTGTTCTTTAAAACAGTTAAACAGTTAAAGAAACCGTGTTCTTCGAATACCGAGTTCATGGAGGGCTACCTGTACATGTTTAAATACACGTCCCAACAAGACGCCGATTATTATAATACAATTAGCTGTTTCGGGAGCGGCCAAGCTGTCCGCAAAAATTAAAGTACTCTTGAAAAAAAAAATTATAATAGTGAATAGTGGAGGGTAGATAGTTTTAATTTGGTGGTAGGTGGCTGTGGTTAGCTAGGTTAGTGCTGGGTAGGTGAGTGGTAGGTTAGAGATAAAGTCATAAAGTCATTAATCCTTGGCACCAATTTAAAACTCGCAGACGAAAAGTGAAAATTGCGCGCAATGTAAAGTTGCAAATACAATCATGACATTGGAATTATCAAAACTGTTTTTAGACAGACATATCACATTTTAGATAGACACATAGATTTAATGTGAATTATCATTAAATTTATGTGAAGCTTTATCAATTTTGTTAAAATGATCTGTACCATTAGAATAATATACCACATTATTGAAAATTAACCCTTATGTTTACAACCGCTTACCCGGGTAAGTTTTCGTGTTTTATTGCCCAAAAATTTGAACATTTTATGCCTTACGACGAAAGGCAAATAATCCAAAATATATCGTTGTCTCGTACTGCGTTAGCATGTATACAACGATTACCCAATTATATGCCTTATGCTATTTTAATATTCAACAAAATTATCATTCTTACCTACTTATTCTATGATATGATGCTAAAAACTTGAGCTTAACTACATAATTAGATAATATTTAATTGAATTAAAGTAAACCATATTATAAAATTAAAAACATAACATGAAAGCGAGAAACACGAGCATTCACGATATTCTCATCGGTTTCACTTGCTCCCTTACAAGGAAGGGTCTCCAGGTGTCCGGCTCCGATTTCGATGAAACTTTAATATGTTGTAGAGGAGTGAAAAATAAGTGACACGTTTTTTTTTAAGTGCTCAATCCCCTTCTAAGGGGGTGAAAACCGCCCTTGAAGTTGGGGGTAAAAAAGTAACTTTCGATAATTTTCTTCAAAAAACATGAAAAAATTTGCAAGTTTTTATTCCAAAATAGGTATTTCAGAAACTTACATTATATATTATTTTTTCAAGAATTTTGGTACTACCTAGGGGGTGAAACTACCCCTAGGAAGGGGTTGAAAAATCAAAAAAACTGTCTAAAAAATCCAAATTGATGCGAAAAATTCTGGAAAAAATTTATATTACTCCATAAAAAAAAATAAGGTTGACGTGTTCGAGGGTTTTTCGAAACCACCCTTTCTCAAGGGGTTAACCACCCCTAGAGATGATTCTGGAAATTCGCTCAGGACATCTGATTTTTTCGACTGAAAGTTCTTTGTCCTCCTCAAAGAATAATTCTATAAAAAATATATAAGATCGCGAAATTGTCCGCTTCGAATGGTTTCAACCGCACTTGAATTTGGGGCTGTAAGAGCGACTCTCCATAATTTTCCCTGCAAAACATGAAAAAATCCGAAAGTTTTTTACTATGAAATACGTATCTCGAAAAGTCAAGATTTTTATTATTTGTTCAAAAATTTTGGAAATCCCGGGATAAAACAACTCCTAGGAGGGGGTTGAAAATCAAAAAACTTGCATAAAATACCAATTTGATGCGGGAAATAGTGGAAAAAATAAATATCACTCAACAATGAAAAAGAAGTTTGATGGATTTCAGGATTTTTTAGACTGGAAGTGTTTTGCTATCCTCCAATATGATGATTACCATCGATTCTTATGACTATCAATGATGTGTGGGGGTTGTCACATACCCTATCGCGAATCTAAAATTTCATAAATTGTTAAGAATTTTAAGAAATTTCTGAAATACGGCCAATTAATTCTAGAAAATATATAAGCTTACAAATTTCATTCTACAACCCCCTTAAATGGCCTAACTACCCCTGTTGGAATATCGATAACCCAACGAACTTTTAGGAACATCGTCCCATTTTACATCAATATTATAGATATTTGAGGATATCAGTGATTATTTTCGTGACTCAAATTCATTTGGGGAATTGGAGCTATACAAAATCTCAAGAATTTCCAATCTATATATAGTTGATATAACACGGAAACGAATTCGTCATTACCAGACTGGTGATTTCCCCCCCCCCCCCCCCACACATTAATAAATATGTATTCTTATATATCTGTAGAATTGTATATATATATTTTTCTGAATGACATTGGTTCTTTCTCATTTTCTCGAACTAATAAACCTTTATATTTATATTGATTTTTCTAAATGGTGGCACCAAGTTATATTTACTTTGAGATCGCTATGACTACAATAATAACATATAACTGGACCGGAATGCGGAGGGTTTTATTTCGATGTTCCGGTATTCTCTCCCAGTCAGTCGTCCATAAACGTTTACAGTCTTGTATAAAGAAAGATATTTCAGTGGAAAACAACAAAACTTCATACTTTTCGATTTTCATTAACAGTTGTATGTGTAATGTTGATGGAGATTTAACCAGATGCAATTATTGAAGTGTGGAAATTTATGGATGGAAGTTAAAGATGGATGTTATAGATGATATGGTGAAAAATGCTGATGTTTAAGAAAAGCTGATGACGGGCTGAATTATACGTAGTCAATTTGAATTAAAAAACTTAAGCACTGCTTTGAACACTATACTGTTTTATTAATTAACCAAAATATGTAGTTTATTATATCAAATTTTAATGTTTAACAACTTGTTTGTTCGCCAGATTTAAATTGAATGAATATAAGAAATTTTACAAAATATATTTTACATATTATACGTTAAGCTATAACTGTCATGTTTGAACTTATAATTAATGTAGATTGTAGCTAACTTTAATATAAAAATGTACTAATAATAATAACATTAAATAAAGTACTAGTACGATATACTATGTAACTAATTATACATTATAAAACGCACCCATCGTACTACTCTAGTACTACATAACGAAAATAATGACAGTTAAGTTGACAAGTTGTGTTTACTAGATGAATTTTACAGGAAAGTCAAAAGATAAGTATAAATTATGTATATAAATTAATGTTTGGCAATATAAAATTATTAAATAGTTTCTTAATTTCAGATACATATTATTTGGATTAATTTAGCAAAGTGGTAAGTATGTGAAATAATATTTTGTATCATTAATGTTTTTATTTAATTTTAGGTTGTTGATGTGCTGCTGTAACTGTTAAAGTGTTAAGTATGTGGTTTTATTTCTCCAAACAACAGTTCTGAAAAGAAAATAATAAAGTGATTATTCAGAAGAATTATTATTATCACATCAAAGATGAGAATCAACCCTTTAAATGTGCTCAATCTTTTAATGGCGTTCTTTCAAACAATGGAATTTGAACAAACTCCCATTACGGTCAAAAAATATGAAATTTTTGACCATTTCAAAAAAATACTTTTGGATTCAGTAGAAGAATTCAACGAATTGGATGTGATAACGGAAGAATCTTTAGATTTTCGAGAGGAATTCAAAGAGCATAATGTACGGATAGTCGAAGATATTGACTTACATACTCTCCCCGAAGATCCGGAGCCACCGGCAAATGAGTGTACAAAGGATGAGAATTTTGGTGGGATACGAAAGGTAAAAGAAATAGATCCGTGGATTCAGTTCAAAGAAGATTCCGGAAAGTCAAATCTGATAGACAGCTGAGGCGCTGGGCGCACCAAATAAATCAAGGTGGGACCTACCGAGAGAAAATAGCAAGGATTTGTGATTATACTTTGGAAAATTTCAAAGCCGCCATTGAATCACATTTTATAGTTCATGACAATGACTTGAGAAGATGGGCTTTACAAGGACAAAAACTTCTTGAAAACGTGGACACAAGATTTAGAGCTTCAGGAACTTGGGTTAAAAAATTTAAATCGAAATTAAGCTCATCGAATAGTACCGAGAAAAATCAACAAATTCATAACAAAAAAAAGTGTAGAGAATAGAGAAGAATTATATCGGAAAGAAATTGAATTTGTTACAAAAACAAAGAAACTGATTAGTCAAGTGGGTCTAAAAAATGTTTTCAACTCCGATCAGAGTGGTTTCCAAATGGAAATGCACACTGGACGTACATTAGCAATGGAAGGTGAAAAAAATGTTGAATGCCTTGTCCAATCTGTTTCGTCAACTACCCATAGCTATACTATACAGCCAACAGTTTCGGCAGATGGTAGGCTATTATCCCCGTTATTTCTGGTTTTAAAAGAACCAAGTGGAACATTAGGACCAATTGTGACGGCCAATTTATTTAGACCTGCGAACGTATTTGTTACTACTTCGAAATCCGGAAAACTTTCTACAGGTACATTTAAATTTTTTGAAATTTCTTCAATATGAATTTAATAATGATTAAAAAAATTTTTTGGATCATTTCAAAACTTGGTTGAAAGAAGTATATTTTCCTAATGTAGGACGACAAAGCGTTTTATTGCTCGACTCTTGGTCCGGACATTGCCCATCAGGACTGAAGAATTTATTACCCAGTAATAAAAAAATTTCACTTGAAATAATACCAGAGGGATCCAGTGGTAATATCCAACCAATAGACGTATTTGGATTCAGGATTTGGAAAAATTTTGTCAGGCATTTTTCCGATAATGTAATGCTAATGGATGAAGATTTGAATTTACATTTAAGAAATAATATAATCAAATTACAATCTTTAACTCATAACCAATTTTCATCTCCACGCTATGAAAATCTCTTCAAATATGCCTGGTACAAAAGTGGATATATTGCCGATAAACCGAGTGAATTCGAAAATCCAGTACACTTTGAATTTGGAGATTCATGCGGTATCCATTGTGAAATTGCAGGCTGCAGTAATGTTGCAATAATCCGATATTCCTGGTGTAAGAAATCATTATGTCTGAAACACTTTTTTGAAGATTCTCACTATTGTTCAACCTACAATCCATAAAATTAGAGCGGCCTGTGTAAAATATCATTGACATAGAAATCATACATTGATCAACTGACTTCAAGCGATATAATATGAATAAATAATTTTTTTAAGTGAGAACTGCCGCAAATTTTCTATAGAATTTCAAGGAAACCTGCATCATTATATATTCAAAACAAACTCAATATTTATATATATATATATATATATATATATATATATATATATATATATATATATATATATATATATATATAAACAATTTATCCTCAAGATAATATGTTTATGTGACATCATAAATGGAGGGCACAGGATACACAGTCGAATGAAATTTTTCATACGATTTTTCCGAAATATTTCGAAAATTTTTCTGGGAATCCCAGAACGATTGCCTCCTTTATTCGCATTTTGATACTTCACGCCCTGGAACGATATTCATGATAAAAATATCAATTCCGAATAATAAACTCATTGCATTGCGTTTCGATATTTCGGAAATTCCATACAGACGTGGGTAACTCATTAAAAGGGGTTGCTTATATTAAATTTTATTATTAAATTTTAGATTCCCGATAGGGTATGTGACAACCCCCACACATCATTGATAGTCATAAGAATCGATGGTAATCATCATATTGGAGGATAGCAAAACACTTCCAGTCTAGAAAATCCTTAAATCCCTCAAACTTCTTTTTCATTGTTGAGTGATATTTAATTTTTCCACTATTTCCCGCATCAAATTGGTATTTTATGCAAGTTTTTTGATTTTCAACCCCCTCCTAGGAGTTGTTTCATCCCGGGATTTCCAAAATTTTTGAAGAAATAATAAAAATCTTGACTTTCCGAGATACGTATTTCATAGTAAAAAACTTTCGGATATTTTCATGTTTTGTAGTGAAAATTATGGAGAGTCGCTCTTACAGCCCCAAATTCAAGTGCGGTTGAAACCATTCAAAGCGGATGATTCATGAAATTTTTGAACGTGCAAACCTTTATCCCAATTTCGCGATCTTATATATTTTTTCTAGAATTATTCCACCAAATTGCGAAATTTTCTTGGAAATTTAACAATTTTTACAAATTTCACCCCCGTTAGGGGATGTTTCACCCCTTAACATCACCCTAAACATCAATAATATCGGTAAGCATCTATGTTAATGATCATAATTGAGGAGGACAAAGAACTTTCAGTCGAAAAAATCAGATTTCCTGAGCGAATTTCCAGAATCGTCTCTAGGGGTAGTTTCGAAAAACCCTCGAACACGTCAACCTTATTTTTTTTATGGAGTAATATAAATTTTTTCCAGAATTTTTCGCATCAATTTGGATTTTTTAGACAGTTTTTTTTGATTTTTCAACCCCTTCCTAGGGGTAGTCTCACCCCCTTAGTACCAAAATTCTTGAAAAAATAATATATAATGTAAGTTTCTGAAATACCTATTTTGGAATAAAAAACTTGCAGATTTTTTCATGTTTTTTGAGGAATATTATCGAAAGTCACTTTTTTACCCCCAACTTCAAGGGCGGTTTCCACCCCCTTAAAAGGGGATTGAGCACTTAAAAAAATACGTGTCACTTATTTTTCACTCCTCTACAACATATTAAAGTTTCATCGAAATCGGAGCCGGACACCTGGAGACCCTTCCTTGTTAGACAATAGTATTACTTACACATTCAATAAGTTTCATGAAGCTCACTTAGTGATCCAGATGTTTGAGTGGATTTACGTCTTAGATCGCATAGCTGCATGGTTAATTTATAGAACTTTAAAAAAGTTGGTAATGGTTTAGGGCTCGTTTTTATTTTAAATAAAATAAAACAATTTAAAGACTGAGCTTTCAATGTCTCATCGACATGATTTCGAGCCCTAAACCATTATCAACTTTATTATAGTTATTATTGGCTCAATAAATAATTTTTAATTACATAAACATCTCCGGTTGAAAAATGGAGACAATTAATGAAAATTATTCTAGAGGTTTTTTTCAAATAATAAAAGCTGAATACGGTAATACTACAGTGCAGAAAATGAAAAAGTTTATGAACGAGAAATATAGACTGGCTAAATTAATTACTAAACAACATTTCCTGCTAAAATGCCGTAAAGAGCATGTTTATCCAAAAACAAGAAAATTAAAAAATGTGTTCAAC
Organism: Nephrotoma appendiculata; assembly: GCA_947310385.1. NCBI lineage: Eukaryota > Metazoa > Arthropoda > Insecta > Diptera > Tipulidae > Nephrotoma > Nephrotoma appendiculata. The sequence continues at coordinate 39,732,594 of OX371223.1, forward strand.
ATTAACAATGAAGTTTTTACCCGACTTCAAAACCAATTCATTTTTGGAGTAATCAATGAGGAAATTAAAGTTATGATAAAAGCCATCAATTCAACAAAAAATATGTTGGCAATCATTAAGCAAAATTTAGAAGATATTGTTCTATCCAATCTTATCCAGCAATTTGTCCAGCACGCGGAATTTACTTTTAACTTCCATTTCAATGAAATTAAGGTAAGGAAAATTGCGAAATTTGTTAACATTTTTGAAGACAGTATCAACTTTTTAACAGAAGATTCGGTTAATGCTAGTGAAAATTGGTTAGTAAATCTCTCTAATATTGATCTACCAATTAAAGTTAGATTTATTTTAAGTTTAGGTATGTACCTTATTTCAAAATTATATCTTGTGTTGAAAGTGCAATTTTTAATGGTCCGGAAAATAGTCGTACCCAAATTCGTAATCAATTTGTTAATGTTTTGACTAATTTTAAAAATAGTTCATCGTTGCAGAGGCTTTCACCAGTTGAAAAACGTATTTTATCTTGCCTTAAACAAGCAAAAACGTTTTTGAAAAACAATCCAAATATTATGGTGACTCGAGCAGACAAAGGCAATATAACCGTATTAACCACACGTAATGATTATATTGAAAAAATGAATAGCCAATTAAATGACGACACAACTTATAGACAATTGGTAAAAAATAATTCTACTCCAATTCAAACTACGATAAACACTTTAGTAAAAAATTGGCAAAAATCAGGCAACATTGATGAATTTACAAAGAAAAAATTAACTAATTATATTATAGTTATAATTATATGGTTTACCTAAAATCCATAAACCAAATATACCCTACAGACCTATTGTGAGCTCAATGGATGGTCCCACATACGGTTTATTGGCATTTTTAAGTAATATTCTTAAATCTAGTGTAGGAAAAACTAACTCTTTTGTTCTAAACACCGAAGATTTTAAACAAAAAATTCGAAATTTCATTATACCCCCAAATTTTTTGTTAATTTCTTTAGACGTGATTTCGTTATTTACTAATGTAGATAGTCATATAGTTTCGGAAATTATCAAGAAAAATTGGAGAGACATTAAAAAGAACGCAAAATCAAAATTGACGAAAGTCCAATTTCTTGAAAGGTTTAAGTATTGTTTTAGATAATTCGGAATTTTCTTTTGACAATAAAAATTATAAACAAAGTTTTGGTTCTCCAATGGGTTCTCCCATAAGCCCTATATAAGCAAATTTATTAATGAAAAATTTGGAATATTTGGCATTAAATTCTTTAGATTTTCAGCCATTATTTTACTATCGATATGTTGATGATATCATAACGGCTATTCCTGAAAACAAAATTGATATATTTTTGAACAGTTTTAACAAAATTTTTAATCGAATAAAATTTAATTTGGAAAAGGAAGTTAACAACAAAATTCCATTTTTAGATTAACTTTTGATCCATGAGCCTGATGGCAAAATTTCGTTTGATTGGTATCACAAAGATAGTTGGTCTGGTAGATACTTAAATTTTCATTCTTGGCTTCCTACTTCCTATAAAATTAATACAGTAAACATTTTGGCTCAAACAATTTTAAAACTTTCAGATCTCAAATTTCAACAATGTTAACTAATCATTACCCCGCCAAATTAATAACTCAATGTATTTGGAAGCAAAAAAATTTTATTAGAAGTTCTAAAATTCGGCCCATTAACAATGGGCAAAATCCTTGTGTTTAACATTTATTTGAAAAAAAAAAACACTTGTTCAAAAATTATAATTTCAAAATTGTCGATAATACTTCAATTTGTTTAAATGATTGTCTTTTTTTCTAAACTTTGTAACGGAATTTGAAAATGTTTCTTCAAATGTTTCTAACAAAATTAATCATGTAAAGACCTCTACGCGGTGATTTGTAGCCGGCTAAGCTTAGTGTTGGTCGTGGGGTTGGTAGAGGCTTACAAAATCCTTTAATACACCGCATTCGAGGGAGTTAAATGGGAGTTGTGACGAATCTTCAACGCGGGAGTCTACTTACCATGGCTGCATCATCCCCACACCGGGGTGTTTCTTATTTCATTTTAAAAGTTATTGTGTGTAAAGTGAAAAGAACCCAATTCAAATAATAAACCGGGAATTAAAGTTTCTTTTAAGCTAAATATACCACCAATTCTATAATATATTTCAAAAATTATTAATAATAATAAATCAGACATCAATTACTGATTCGCAAACATTAAAATAATATGCAAATAGCCAAATGGTTCTTTGTACAAATATAGAAACTATAATTAAAATCTATAAACGTTGGTGTCCGGACCACCTTTTAAGTTGTAACTAAAATTAATTTTAATCTAAATTTATTATTTATAATTGATTCTAAGTATAGAAAAAAATATTGCTTATCAAATTTAATTAATTTAAGACTAAGAATTTAAATTAAATTAGATTTTGTTATTAAATCTTATTCGTTAGTTATCCAAAAAAAATCCAAGCTTATTTGATCAACTCAACCTCCGACACTGTTGCTTGTATATGTATATTTATTGGGTAACTGGTAAATTCATGTACTGGTTGTCTTAGGTACATAAAAATGAAATGGCCTTTACCAGAGCACATGTACGAATTCTTTTAACTTGAGAAATAACCGTGTTTTTTTGTACGGTTTTTATAAGTGTTAATTATCATGCAATATGAGGTATTATTTATATTATAAGAGCTCGCAATAAATAAAGAAATATTTGGTTATTTTATGTTCACAGTTCACGGAATTGATACTTTTCGACGTAGCCACTATTTTGGCTTGCCATTTATTACACAATCACACAAGATGAGCTTTTAATGGTAAACTTAGTTTTTCTTTTATGTTTTTTTGTTATTGTGGTTACAACGTATATAGACAGAGCCTCCTAAATATAAGAGCCGTAAGATTCTGCCATTTTCTCATGAGCTTTCCATAGAGGGGAAGCTTTTTGTTCTTTTTCATATCAATCAGTGTATTTTAAAATTTTTTTAGAAGCCTTTTTGTATATAAAAACATTAATGCTTCGTTTCAATTTTTTATTTGAATGGTTAGTTCAATATTCAGGAAAAGCATATTTTAAAATTGAGTCATATTATGTCGAATTAACGCAAAAATATTTAAATTAGTCTACCACAAAATTTTTTTTTTATTGTAGAAATAAGAATTTGTTTATATGTGTATGTTAGAAATTAGTATAGAGTGTTCCATCAAAAATTTTAGCATTCTTCCCCAAAAAAATGCTTTTAAAAATGCTTTTTCAGTAGCTATGTAATATGGGGGTTATTGTGTTCTGGATTCTATTACAACATTGTTGATGAACAAACTTCGAAAACTGTTTTTCCGTTATTTGTTAAAAATTTCATCGTATTATAAATAAAAATTATAATTGTTTTGAGTTTTATTAATTATGTTAAATTATTATATTAAAGATTTTGTGCTTAACTTACAATAATAATGGTTTATTTTCGTAAATAGTTATTTAATTATTTTACGCTTTACTGTAATTTAAAGTAAATTTATTACAGAGACATCTGTAAACGGATTTTCAAATTACAGAAAGCTCGGTTTTGCAATCGGATAAAATTGAAGTTTTTTACGTTTTGTTCTGTTTTGTAATAATATTTAATTAAAAAAATCATGACATCGTTGATTTTTTGTATACAAAAATAATTTTCGTAAATAGGTTTTGACGTAAAATTTTTATTATATTGTTTCTACATGGTGATTCATAAAATTTCGTTTCAGCTCACATTTCCTCTTTACTTTTGTTATAAATGGGGAATGTTTAGATTGCTATTAAGTGCATCGTTCATCTCAAAAATTCTGATGTGCATGTGACCAGAATTTACCAAATAAGTTAAATTTTTATAAAACTAAATTTTAAATTGGATGTAAGAGGAATCCGCGGCAGCACCTTTTATTATTTTACTTTATAAACCTACACAACTAAACGGAAAGCTCATTTTTATAGAAAATTAATAAATTTATGCTCCGCTTTAGTTTAAATTTACCAAATAAATACTACATTATGATGGCTGATTTTCAAATATGTGTTCTTTGAATAGTTTATTAAAAATATAAAATTTAAATTTAGATGATTTGTTTGATTTTTTATTCATAAATTCATGTTCAAAAATTTTCCAATTACCACGGTTTCTTATAGTAATTCAATAAAAGCTTCCCCTCTACTGAAAGCTCTCCTTTTAATATTACGGCTCTTCAAGATCATAGATGGCTCTGATATTAGTCTACGCTTAAGAAACGTGCGCAGCTTAAATTCTCATTAACACATAGAATTATTACTATTAATACTATCAATGTCAATAGCATACACAATATGACTTGGCGCGGTGCGATCCCCACACGCCGTTGTTTAAAAAAAAATACAGGGATTCTTAATTGTGTTAATAGCACAGCACTGATTAATAAAAACTCAACTAACAATATTTTTTTTTATTTTTTTTTTATTTTGTTGGTTCATCCAAAGTTAACGAAAATAAAAAAACAAGAGACCGAGTCCATCATCGATCGACTATTTATTGCTTTTTTCTGTTTGGGATTGTCCGATCGGTGCAAAATTTTTTTTCTTTATTACAATAATTAAGTCCCACAAAAAACTAAAAACTGGGAAATTTACATAATTCAGTATTCGTAACGACGACAGCCGTGGGCGCCGTTACAACTTAATGATTCTATACCAGTCAATACGCAGTCAAATTTAATTTATGAAGTTAAATGTGACTGTAATGTTGTTTATACGGGCCAAACGAAACAATTTTTGGAAAAAAGGATTTATCAACATAAAAATGGTGTAAATAAAGATGAAGAACAAGGTACTAGTGCACTTTCTATACATTTAAAAAATTCAGGTCACATAATTAGCCTAAATAATGTTAAAATATTAGAAAAAGAACGAAATTTTAGAAAAAGATCAATTTTAGAGATGGTATATATTAAATCTAGCATTAATTCTATAAATATAAATAATGTTTGCTCCTACATTGGCAATTGCTACAATTATTTTGTCTAATTTCGATTTTTGTCTGCTTTATTTCTTTGCTAAATTTATTTCATTGTTTAATTTATATATACAATTTTCATTTATATATTTTTTTAATAATTTTAAAATCATATTCATATTTTATATACTTGTTTGTAAAATTTACTTTGTATTTGCTATTTGAAAAAATTGTATTTACTGTATAGGCTTTTTATATTTGTTTTTAAGAAATTTATATAAAAAATTTCATTAGCTTTGAAAATGATGTCGATGAGACATCGAAAGCTCAGTCTTTAAATTGTTTATTTTATTTAAAATAAAAACGAGCCCTAAACCATTACCAACTTTATTATAGTTATTATTGGCTCAATAAATAATTTTTAATTTATAGAACTTATTAATTGAGTCAGTAGCACTATTTTCTTGCTCCCTTACAAGTGAAACCGACACATGCGTCTGTCTACGCAGATAAACAAATTATTTGTTATAGTCTTCTTTAGTAGTAAAGTTACCAATTTTAATTAAATATTCCGCACAATCTTCTTTTTAAACATTATTACTGAAGTTTTTAAATTTCTATTAACAAATACATCTTGTGATCGGACAAACTTAATACAAACTTCCCATCGGTGACAAAAGCAACAAATATAAGCGAAAGTCTCTCGAACCTATCTAAGCATTTGAAAGACTGCTGCTTCTGTTAAGCAGTGATCCCATTTATCATCGTTTACCAAAAGGCCCGTAATCGATGACAAAAATTCGCCTTGCATCCAGCCTCTGGTTTTGATTTGAATCCAATACCTCCCGGTCCAAGTGCCAAAGCTTTAACCACTGCACCACTTGTACGGTGAGGAATGAATTCTTGTTGATAAAAAATAATTTGATATACATTTGAATTGACAAATTCAAGGTTTTGATAAAGCAAACTCATGGCAAACTCCTATAGTGTCACCGACGGACGCAAGCAGGCAGGCAGTCAGGTTGGGCTTACATATAAATAAATTCTTGTTTCTACAAAAAAAAAATTGTGTTAAACTAATTTAAATGTTTTTGCGTTAATTCAACATAATATGACTCAATTTTAAAATATGCTTTTCCTGAATATTGAATTAACCATTCACATTGAAAATTCAAACGAAGTATTTATGTTTTTATACACAAAAAAGCTTCTAAAAAAATATGAAAACGCTCTGGTTGGTGGAAAAAGTACAAAAAGTTTCATGAAAAAAATGGCGGAATCGTACGGCTCTTATATTTAGGAGGCTCTGTCTAAGGTCGCGATTTTACAAAGCTGAACGATAAAAATGATTAAAAGGCTACTATGGTTATACATATAGTTATGAAACAAGAGAATTAATTTTTTTTTGTTTAAACAATTGAATTTTGTATCGTTATATTTTGCTCTATTTCGTTCTTATGCACGGTTTACATGTTCCAATTTTTTTTCCGGTAAAAATGAAAGGTTAAGTATAATACGATTTTCGTTTGCGAAAGGAACACGAAACAAATTCCAGTAAAATAAAATAGGATTTTTTTCTTTTTAATTTGAGCCAATGTTGGCATAAAACTGGGAATGTTGCCATAAAATATAGTTTCTGCGAGTATTTTTATAGCAGTAAAATAAAAAAAAATAAAAAAAGTTTCAAATAAACATCAAGCAGCCATAAACATCATTCAAACAAAACGAGCAAACATGAGCGGTAATTAAATATTTTATTTTTACTTGCAATTCGATGTTGTTCGTTATCTAATTTAAACGCAAGCTGTTCGGACTGTCAAAATTTATGGGACATACAAAAAATTATAGCATTGCCTTATTTGTTTATATTGCTGACTCTTTTTAACTAGTAACTTTTTTTTATATGCGTGCAGCTCTATTTTTCAGTAAAAAATTTGTTGGAAATTTTTGATCTGTTATTTTAACAACTAGAGAAAACGAGTTATATAGTTAAAGGAAAGGCCATTTTTCCTTCAGGTTTGGGAAGCTTGGTTCGCTATCGTGCCAGATTGTTCTGGATATTTGAATAGATTTAAACTTCACTAAACGTCTCTATATCGATACCGAGGAAACTTGTCACTGTTATTACTTTAATAAGTTTCAAAAATTTAATACACATACATATAATTATTCAAATTGTGCATTTTACGTTTTTTTTGCAGTTTGTAAAAATAATAATTTTAATTTTATCCTATTACAATATTATAAATTTTATTCTAAACGAGGAAAATTCATAATAAACGGACTTTGTAGTTTTTACACATATACAAGACTTCAAATTTAGTGTTGATTTTATTTTAGAACAATTTTAGGACTTAATTCACCGAATATTTTCAACAAAAACATAAAGAAACCTTGTCACACATAAATGAAATTAGAATTATGTTGTTAAAGGAAAACCACATCATAGATTTTCCGAATAAACAAATCCCTACATCTTCACTTCTTAAGTTAAATCGATGTTGCGGGGTTTAATATACAACACACTCGATACACGTGAGTATTGGTTACGTACCAAATACGAAAAATTCTAAAATATTTTCATTTTTTTTTCTGGTTAATAAATAATTAATGAAGTTACTCGTACTCAAGATAAAAATGAAAGATTTCTTTTCTTCTCCCCCAAAAATTTAATCTCTTTGTTATAGTCTTATAGTCGTATGTGTGTATACGAGCATTTTATTTAAGACAAAAAACTTTATCTTCTTCATGAAACGAAAACATTATACATATAACGAAAATTTTGTGATAAGGAAGAATATTACCAAAGAAATTTTCTTATCAAACAATAAATTTAAAGTAAATTTTATTCGTATATGAATGGTAATTTGATATCATCGTATAGGGTACTTCTACTTATGAATATATACGTCATAATGTTACCAATTTTTATGATTGGTGTTAACTCTCAAAATCATAACACGCCAGAACATGCTAAAAATGGAGGGGTGAATATGTTGAGGCTAGCACCCCGACTTTCTTTTACTTTTAGATTTCGAATAAACCACACTTGCTTTTTAAAGCAAACAATTATACTTACTGGACTTGTATGATCAAAAAAAGTTACCTCTGCTTAAGTTTCAGAAAACAAACAAGATCACAACCCTTGTTGGTTGAAAATCTACTCTTTAAATTTATTTAAATTTTTTAATTCTTTGTTGTTTTTTTGTAAATGTTTTGTAAATTGTTTTTTTGCAATCAATGAAAAAAGTTTATAGGATGTCTAGTTTTGGTAAAATACATTTTTATTTTATAAATACAACTGTCAGACGTATAATCAACCACACTTGCAAATACTGTAATAGGGAGCCCAAATGCGCAAAGTGCGCTGGAAAACATCCATCAAAATGCTGGAACAAAAGTAAAAACGAATACGGTGGTAATCATTACCCAGTAAGTTACAGAGGCTGCGAGGTAGCCAAAGAGGTGCAAAGTATGAGAGGCAACAAGAGAAATCAAAGAAGTAAGATTTCTCAACTTAGTATGCAATCCTACCCCCAAAAAAATTCACATCTGGGTACGCGCAAGAGCAAAGACTCGAATCTATGGGCGAGCTACTAAAACAACAAGAACAGAGACTAGGAACATTGGAAAATACATCGATGAGCTTAGATAAAAAAATAACGGACGCAACAAGTTAAACGCATGTCATTTACGTTAGCGTTTTCCGCTACACATAGAGTTTGGATTATACCACAACGACTGTTAATAGGAGTATTAAGGTAATCAAGGCAACAGTGCAATATCACGGTTGACCCGTCTGTATTCCTAATTTGGTGCACAAAACAAAAAAGAAAAAAAAGGGGGGTTTAATGCCACGAGTTGGTGTAAATAAAACGTCTGTTGTTTAGTTGCGTCACGTACTCGGTGAGCTGCGGGTTAAATTTTTTTTCCGTTGAGAGATTGCTGCTACGATGGATACCAATAAAAAAAATTACAATCGGAGAATTACAAGTAATAGTTGGGAATCGGGCCCAATATTTATTTTTTTTATGATAGTGCATATAAGAAACTCCTCCTTTTTATTCATTTAAGATGACGGTGTAAATCAGTTAACAATAGATAGAGTGATTGTGTTAGCCGACGTGATGTTAACCTTAGCAAATTTTATATGAGAAAACACACGTGTATATTTAGAACTTCACAGACCACTGATATCGGTGTAATCTATATTGTGGCTTAAACATTAAAAATGCTGGCTTGACAATTAATTTTGAAAAGTCAAAATTTTTTGAAAAGCTGAAGATGATTGAAGCCGTTCTGAACTTTCTTGTCGCAAACTCGGTGAGAACAGTTGACGATATTTCGGAATGACCGGGTGGTACAGAATTCTTATTTGTAATTTTGAAACTAACACTTCAGCTATAGATACGGTGAGAAAGATTAAAAGGTTTTGTGGGCCGAAACTTTTCTTCACAATTTAAATTTAAAAATGTCATACTTAAATCCAGGACGATGCCTTTGATCTTGGGTTGGAGCTGTTTCAATCCTAGGCGAGTACTTAGCTGCTATGACATACAAAATTTGTTGATGGTTTTTCCTAATATGTATTCAGAAAACTTATTTGATTTTGAAATTGAAACTGGACGATTTTGGAATTGAAAATGGAATAAATTCCATTTGCAACAATAGAGCGCCAGGTACGATAAACAACAGTTGTTGGTTTTGGTCAACTTCGTTCATCTATCGATTAAAGGGTCTCTCGCAAGGCTTTATCTTTATTGTACTCCAGGGCTTATTTTGGTTCGGTTTTGGGAACATAGAACATGTTCCAATTATATTGATGATGTCAAGATTATACTGTTAAAGTTAGCCGACTCGCTCCAGCCGAAAAATGTCGATAATGCAGATTCAACTGTTTCAATTAAAATGTATCAACCGAAAGATGGTGGTAATGCAGTTTCACATGCAATAAATAGCATTGACCAACCGGAAAAGGTCGATAATGCAGTTTCGGTTGAATTTACAAAAACATAGCAGCCGAAAATGTCGACAATGCAGACTAAAACACATTATATTAGCTGTATTTTGTTGAGACAAATACAACAACAACAACACCATGGCTAAAGCAAAAACTAAAGCATTTTAAAATTTTGCTTTAGCTGTAGATAATGCAGATTTCCATTACTTGAAATAGCTGAATAGCACTGAAACAGCTACGGCAAAACTGCTTTATTTCTCAACAAAATACACCTATTGTTAGCCTGTAAAGTCGGTAAGGCAGATTCGTATAAATAGCCAGCCGAAAAATGCCAATAACGCAGATACATAATTTCGGTGTTAAACAGTATTTTTTTTAAATCAAAAATGTTTATTTCGGATCATCAACGTATATACATTCTATTCAAAATTAAACGTTTTCATTAAATACATTAAAATTACAATAAAAAACTGTTTTATTACTGAGAAAACCCTATGGCACAAACCAAGCAAAACTTCAAAAATTTCATTTCAATTTTCATGTGAGGAGTCCGGGAAAATTTGTATGAAGAGATCGTTTTTAGTTGGTTTTTATGAAGAAGAAAATAAAATTCTTATCTGCAGTATCGACATTTATCGGCTGGGATGTTATCGACAAAACCGTCTGTCATTTTCGTCTGAATAGTTTGAATCTGCATTGCCGACATTTTTCGGCTGGAGTCGGCTACTTGCTTCCATTATCTATCTCGTTTCTTAATTGGACCTAGCGAACTGATGTTTCAAAAACGCATACTTTTTGTCTTGTATCGTTAGCGTGACTCGTTCCTAGCCGCACTCTCGATGTTATTTCGAAAACGTGCGAAGAGCTTTCATTCGATTATTACGTTGCTTTTACAGTTCTCCATTAATACTTTGCACATTGTTATCCATTGGCCGAATTATGGAGAAAAGAAATTTTATTATTAAAAATCGTCTATCAAAAATCGCTTATATTTTGAAAAAATGATTTAACTGGGTTTTGTTACAAATATATGAACTATAGACAGAACATAGGCAGACTGACATCACTTCGTAAACTACTTTTACGAACTTTCGCGTTTGCACGAACTCCTAGCACACGAAAACCCATCTTCATAATTTTTATAAAAATCATTCGAACCGAAAAAAATTAAAGAAAGAAAGATCAGATGATCACCTAAATTAATTTAGCCGAAATCAGAACGAATTGCAATCGGGTAATGTAAATTAATGTAAACATTCAATATCACTGTACCGTAACCAACATTCCGTAATATGAAAAAAAATACCCATCACGAAGTAATATGACGCAACATGGAACAACACCGCGAAACATGGTGCAACATTACGCAAAATGATGCAACAAGACACAACATATTGGAATATTACACCACATACCTCAACAAGAGGCAATAATCCTACAACATAGTGCAACATTGTGCATCACTACACAATATGGTGCAACATCATGCAACATTACGTTCAAGCTAAATAAATTGTTAATAGAAGACAAGTCAATATGACACAACAAAGTTGATGACCGAGAAAAACCAGAATAGTGGCATTGGTGGCCCTTATTTAGGGAATATCCCGAGAGATTTCCTCTGAAATTATAAACATAAATAAATTATCTCGTCTATCATAAAGAATTAAATTCCTATCAGAATATTTTCTGATTAAGTTATTTTAATCCGGAGTCATTTGGAAATTGTTAAACATGTAATTGATTAATTAAGGTATTAAACATACAAAAATCTTTTTGATATTACTATTCCTTTATTTGGATACCCTCAGAAAAGCTTATAACCGTCCAGTTATGTTACGACTTTCACATAATTTAAGAAAATTTATACTTTTGTCCGGATAACCTTTTTGCTTTTATATCAATACCCAATACACATTCGTTTTTGTCGTTTTCTGTATCCTCATTGTCGGTTGTCGCCTTTTTTGTTCCTTTCAATCCAGAATAATATACGACGACTACGAAAGCATGCTGAAAATTTGATTTGCAGTTCGAACCGAATGAACAATAAAGGAATTGGCCAATTCGAGAAAATCGAATCGAATAATGTGTACAGAAAATTAAAAGATTGTTGTTGTTGCTACTCATCGTTGCTATACTGCCGTTCCTTACCTAATGAAATATGTATTAGGGACGGATTTATATGCGAAAAATGAAAGAATAAGTTACAGAAATGAGCTTTTAACTGTAATAGAGAGAGTTATTTTTTATGTATGTATGTTAAGTGTACGGTTCATTAGATCTAATAACATAAATTATTATTGTCGTCGTTTTGTTAGTGGGAAAATTGAAAATTGGAAATGGAATAATAAATTCGGCATGTATTTACAGTCGAATAGATAACATTGATAATAATACCCAGTATACAGCGTATATACAAAGTATATGGAAAGTGTCATGAAAAAAATATTTATCGCAAATAGCTATAAATATTTTTCCGCGAATTTTCCGTTTTTCAGGTGAAAATTTAAATAACGACAAAATATTTATTTTTTGTGTGTTACTCATCAATCAAAAAATTGACTGAAAACTTGTTATATATTTTAACGAATAAATGGAATGGCACAAAATTAATATTAATTTAGATATTTTTTTAGGGTGGACTAGGTTGGATGTCCCATAAAACAAAAATTTGGAAAATATGCCATTATCTTCTCTGTGTTACCTATGTTACCTTGTCAATTATATTTAAACAAATTGAAGTTTAATTAAAGTGTGCGGTGTCGCGTGAAAAATTACGGTTTGGGATTGTTTTCTAGGTTCGTTTATTGGCGCTAAGCTGAACGTGTCCTAAATATACTTTCCAAATTAACGAGCCATTAACTTCCCACTATTCCGTCCATAAACGGGTGCGAGCAGTTAGTATAAGCTGTGAAATATAATCGACGCCACACAATTTCCTAATTTTCAATTTTAATTAAAAAATCCCGTTTCCTATACCGCATTTTTTGTACGTATTATGCCATTTGCCATGCCGTACTCAGCACGACAACTAATTCCAAATCACAATTCAAAATGTTGATAAACAAATGAAAATCCGAACGTTTTTCCTGTAACAAAAAAGAAACCAAAAATCGAAATTTTTATTTTTCTGAACACAAAACATTTGAATGTATAAAAATCGAATAAATTATGAAAATAAACTTGGTACGTATAGCGTAACAGTAAAACCGAATAAATTCGGAAAAACAAAAAAGAATGCAAATATTTTTCTTTTTATTTTTTTTTTTGTACAAACACTTCTTTTGTTTTTTAATTTATACCAAGGAATTTATTTTTTGGAAACAAAAGAGAGGAAAAATTATGTTTAGGAAAAAAGAAAATGAATAAATATTTCCGGAAAACAAATGATAAGTGTACTGTTACTTTAAAAAATTTATGAAAATTTATTTTAAACACGCGGAAACAAAATATCTGCTTGCTTGATTATTAACTGCCTGATTATGTGGGCGGGTTTATACCGCACAAACAAATTGTTTAACTTTTATGAAGGGTTCATTGGGTTTAAGTATATAGAATATTTGTGGGATGCCTTAGAATGAATTACATCAAAGTTGATTCATAGATCTGTGAGGGAAAAATAATCAAAAGAAACTTGTGCTGTTCACATGTGGATTGCATGAATTGGGTGGAGTGTATGAATTCTACATTTTGGCAGTGGCATGACTTCCCTACTAAATGAAAATATGCTTGAATAATTAGAAATTATTAATAATAGTTGAGGTTTCGAAATGTTTAGTTTCCACAAAGTACGTAAGTTGTACTACTTCACTCTACACCCGCACGATAAGGTAAGTATCAATGATATAAAATACACAGGGCGAATCAAATACTGCAACATTTAAAAAGTAAGAATAACAAAGTACCTCAGGTACTCAGGAGTTCACGCTCTGAATCTCACCCGATTCTTCAGGGTGCTCCATGAAAAACTATGCAAACGTGAAGATATAGAACTCGAGAGGCGGCAGATAGGTCATGCCACCGGCGCTACTTGGACTATAGGGGCTCAAGAAAGGCCTAAGAAAATACGGGGAAAAATTAAGTCTGAGGCATTGAATTACTATAATGAAGTCAGCGGCGGCCAAACTTGGATGTACTCAAAGAACCCAGTAGCAAAATTGAGTCTAATCGGACTAGAACGTCTTTTCTGAGTTAGGATCTAAAATAAGAGCAGAAGGGGTCTTTGTGGTGAGGTGCTTAACTGAAGAACCCTAGGAGATAAAGCAAATATTGGGTGCATAACCTAGTTTTTTTCGATTTTCTAAGAGATGGCGTAACTTTAGTACTAAACATTCTTTTACAATGAAACCTACCGCGTTTTAAAGTGTTGACATTCCACCTTAAAATTTAGTTTGTCATTATTCGTGAAAGCGTTAACAACATATTTTTAATCCCCATTTCAGAAAAAGCTGCTGAAGGTTTTCGTTTGCTTCAAGAAACTTATGGTGAACAAACTTGCGAAGTTAGTTTAAACAATTCAAAGCAGCCATAAGCAAACTTTTACATGCCATGAAAATGATTCAAAAAGTAGGAAAATGGGTACCACATGAACTGTCTGAAGACAAGACACCGAAGTTGGCATTTTTTGTCTCAAATTGTGGCTGGCGATAAAAAATGGATTTACTACAATAATACATCAACAGCAAAATGAAACATTCATGGAAGTAAGGTTATGTTGTGCATTTGGTGGGATCAGAAAGAAGTGGTGTACTATGAGCTGCTAAAACCGAACGAAACTATTACAGGTGAACGTTACCAACAACAATTGATAGATTTGAACCATGCATTGAACGAAAATCGTCTGATTCCAGCCAACAACAAAAGACAAACAATTTTTTTTTTCGATGGAATCCATAAATTGCCAGAAAGATGGTCGAAATTCATAGTTAACGATGGAAAATGTTTTGGTTAAAATAAAATTTACCATTTCTTACAAATAAACGTGTTTTTTCTGCAAAAAAAAACAAAAATCTAAATTATACTCCCAACATGTTCAGCCTTGAATAAATGACGAATATAGCTAAAGTGGGAGCGTTGCTTAAGCACGATTTCGCGGGAATAACAGACAGTAAAGTTAACATTATTCGATTTACAGAGAAGAATAATTGGTACTTTTAAATAATAGGTCAGCTATAAACCTCATTGAGTGGGAAAATAAAATTGGCTGCACATACTGCAGGTTGCGGCAAAGAACCAACATTGCGTGTTGCTTCAAGTGCTTTGAATACATTGTAAAGAACTGCGAAAACCAGGACGAAAGCAAACTCTGTTACAATTATCTTGGGGCGAACCATAATTTGAAAGCGTGCACTTACGCGAAGCACAGTGTATCGTGTGGTATATCGGAACGTACTCCAGGCGGGCGAGAACCTACTATGATGACGTGCATCATTCAAGCGAATATGAAGTAACAAGAATATGGACTCCAAAGGTTGTCGCACGAGTAAACGAGGCAGATAGGGTTCAATGTGGTAAAGAAAACGCTAACCTTGACCAAGCTAACCAAGAGTTTGTTACGACATCTTGCGGGGCCATAACATTATTTCCTATGTAAGTTTGTTTTTGAATTTTTAAATTCGTTACCATCGAATAATGAATGCATTTTAATGATGGCATTGCCATCTGTTCTCGAGCATTTGACACTAAGGTTTTTTTTTGTGAGTGGGAATTGGCCTTTACATACTCTGGTTCAGGTTTTGCACCCTTCTATCGTATGAAGTAAACGTCGAGTAATTTTGAGAGCAAGACCAATGTGCACCTTGTGCGTCTGTGCGACCGGTGAGAGTGTAGAGGAGTATTTTTATTTTTGTTGTGCCTTTTTCGTTTTGGCATGTGGATTGATGTGCGGTGTGAAGGGATAGGCGAATGACGCGCACGAAAAAAAAAACAAAAGATCCTTCTGAATTTTTGGTTTGTGCGAGGAATTTTTTTTTAGTTTTTTGAGGTACACTTTGGTTTTTTAGTATAAGACAATTGAGAGTAATTTACTTAAATCACATATGTTGGATTTTTGGTTTTCAACCATTTTTAATTTATCTAATTAAAATTAAATTAAAAATCTAGTTATTTTTTTTTGAGTCTAGTTATTTTTTTTGAGTTTTAATTTTTTATCGAAAATTGTGTATATACAATTAGAAAAAAGAGACAAAATACATGGAAATAAAGTTGTAAGAGTCGCTTTGCTGTAAAAAATTGTTTCTCTTTTTTGAGAGGTAACATTAAAAAGTTTTCGGTTCGCTTGATTGATATTTAAAGGCAGCCGATTGAGGCTAAGTGTTTTACAATGGCGGGCGTCCCTCCACGTTGGATTCAATTTACGGGTGGCCAATCGAGGCCAGTCATTTTATTACCAAAGGCAGGAGGACGCCCAGCATTACTGGAACCAAAGGGCACAAGGTACAATGTCTTTTTTCTATCTATTTTATTTTTATTATTATTTTTTTTTTGTATTATTTTTAATTTTATCTACTTAATTTCAATTTAATTTTTTTTCTTTTTTTCTTTTAATCAAACATAAGTGCAATCGAGTGTCGACTAACGGTTGCTTGGCGCGCACTTGGTGCACATTTTTCTCGCTTCATAATTTGCTCATTTTCGGCGGTCATATTTTTCTGCTGTTATTTGGTTTCTATTTTCTCGTACTATTTATTCAAGGTTATCGCCCATTTTATTATTTTGTTTCATTCAATTTTTTTTGCAACGCCATTTCGGCAAGAGCAGCGGTTTCATAGTTGCAGGCTGGGCTTGTCACTCCCCTTCAACCCCTTGGCAGGACATCCACAGAGTTGAAGTGGTGAGCCTAGCATCCCCGTGGCACTCCGGTAGTCTCAAGCTAACGGAGTGTGAATTGTGGGAGATAATCTAGAGGAAAAATGTCCCTTCCCTATCATGCTGTTTTGTTTGGGGCGGGGCATCGGCCTCTAAGAGTCGTCAATCGGGAGGGGGAGGGGGTCTTCAGGGGTATTGTACTTGTTATTCAAGGAGATCCTGTCGTTCCTGAGTGGACACACCCGGTTATTTATATTTATTCCCGTTCCTCAAATTACGGTCGACGGATTCTATTTTTATTCTGTTCTGTCACACGGTGTAGGCCAGGAACACGCAAGCCTCAACTTCCCCTTGACGCAAAACCCTGAGATCTAGTGAGCAATATCACAGTGAGAAAGGCCTCTTCGTGGTTAGTTAAATCTATGGGCTGGCTTCATGCCATCCGAAACAAGTTCGAAGGCGAATCATCAATTATTTATGTCGAATTAAGCAGGGAGGAGTTTAAATTGTTCTATGTACTGCCCTAAAAGCATTTTGCAGTAATTACAAATGTAATTGTTTGCTTTTTTGTTATTTCATGATATTTTTTGTATTATTAAGATTAATCCATGTTTAATATATTCAAAATGGCGGCAAAACTTGACGTGAAAGGACGGCCAGAACCCATCTTCTAGTCTTAAACGACGGAACTACCTCTCGCTGCCCAAGATACCAGGAAGCCATCGAGTTATAAGGAAATATGTGATTTGAATTCGGTGTACAACTTTCTACACAAACAAATGAGCTGGTATATTATCTATTGCAACAAAAAATAGATTGCAATTTTTTAACTACCAGTAGCCCCACCTCACGCACCTTGCTAGAGGTATTTTCAATCTAGAATACACGAAAAAAATTTGAAATTGAAAAGTAAAATATTTGAGGGCTCAACAAGATAGATTTTTGAATATATTTTTTAGGATAGCCCAAACAGAGTCCTAACATTAAAATTAACAAGGTTAAGTTATGATGAAATTGACTCTGCCATACACGACATAGAATTAGTTTCATGGGATTGAATAAATTTTTAAATTTTATTTCAACGATTTTAAAGACGTTCACGGCTCTCACCTACATGGTCGAATTTTTCTATGCTCAGTTAAAATGAAATATGTGTGGTGAACGAGATTTAACTATGATGATTTTTAACGGTTATATAGCTTATCTTAGAAATATTCACTGGTTCTCTTTCATATATTCGAATAGGCCAGGAAATGTTAGATCAAGGTCTTAAAACGAGGCACACGATTTGTCCATTGCCTTTTATCTGTTGTTCACAGGTTCTTTGAGAAATTATGAGAATTTTCACGAAAACAATAATTCAAAATCCTTTTAAGCCATTTCCAAAACGAGGCCCCTGTATCATTTCAGTTGAGTAGTTTCAGTCTAGAGAAATTCTGAATATCGTATAGAGTTTGTCGGAAAATTCCACTATGTATGTGGAAATATTTTCTCTAGGTTGGCACAAGCAAATGATGAGTCAGAAGCCATCTCCAACTAGAGATGCAAATCAGCAATAACTTTATTTTCGTAAAACTACGAAAAAGTGAGAATTTTTCGGGCTATTATGAAGGATGCAAAATAAAATGTTGAGTGTTTTTTATTAGTTTTTACTTCTTATTAGAATTTTTTAACAATGTATTCAGTAATGCATGTTTATTTTTGTTATTTTGGACATATTTCACTGTCGTTTTTTCACCTATCAGTCGACAGTCTGCAAAGGCAACTAAAAGTGAATATGATGAAAGATTAAGGATGAACAATCTGTAAAGGAGTTTCTGTCTCATTGAGCAAAATGAAACAAATTGAATAAAATGTTATATCTCACAAGATTATAAAAAGGACGGACCCAAATGTGTAATTACCATGTATAGGCAAAAAAAAATCTCGTTATATAGTATGTTTTAAGATAAATCTTCAATCAACGTAAGAATAAAAATCCTGTTGTCAATAAAACTTCCACCATAAACGTATACGCCGTCTGAAACGGATAAGGTGAACAACCTACCGCACATTTTTTATACGACAAGCTATCAAACATGTACTATTACACACCTGTTTACAATAAAACGAAAGTTAAAAAACCGCAAAGTGTAAAAAACTCACTTTACAACGAGTTTTGCACACCCGAAAAAACTATACCGAGTATTTTTAGCCAACCATCACGCGCGCATTTCGAGATCGTAAAATCACAAAATCCAACTAAATAAAATTATAAACTAAAATAACGACGAAAGCAATAAAAGAAAATTTGTATAAGATTGTTATCAAAAAACACCAAAACTAAACCATAAATGGTTGCACACAGTACCAATAATAAAAAGCTTAAAGCACACGTAAAGTATAGTAAATAGGTTTGGAGTAAAAAACTTTACACAATTTTCGATTTACCGGTGCTGAATAAAAGCACACCGCACCGTATAATATACCACATTTTAATTTACTTAATCATGTTACAAAGTAATTAAAACTTTAATAAAATTAATTTATATAGTGGGCGACGTGACTGGGGTGAAGAAGATGTGGTATGGATGTTTAGTATTACATATACACAAGTAATTTAATTAATTTTAATTTCCATTTTGACTCAAACGACCCAGCCGAAATTAGTAACAAAAAATTATTTTGTGGGCTACAATTTATTTTGTAACGAATTTTTGAAAATAAATTGTCGAATAGCGTGGCTGGCAGTTGTGAATATACAAGGATATAATGAAATAGTTAGGGAGGTGTTATGCAGTCAAAGCTTTGCTGCATTATTTTTCTATGTACAGTTTGGTATGTACATTATACAAAACTATATACAATTAATTTAATTATAAAAAATTAAACATTTACATAAATTACATGAATATGTGTAATTGCTTTGATTTGGTGAAATCACGAACAAATTTATTTCACCTTACGTCATCCATTCATAAATAGTTCGTCAATGACGTATTATTCTACATCCGCAGCACACGTACGTATATATACTGGAATGCTACTTATAATAAACTAGCAGACCCGACAAACGTTGTCCTCCTGGAACGTTGGCTTGCCTGCTATTGGTGGGTTCAGCAAAGGTTTTCTCGATATTCGAATATCCGATTAACTATATATACTAAGTGACATTTGACATTGGGTTTCACAATTCAATGTTTTCGTTTCGTCATTGTGTGATTTGTTGTTGCCTAAAACAAAATCAAAAAATAAGTTAGGTTAGCCAGCATACCGAAATGAATAATTGGCATATTCGAAGTGAGAATGCAAATATCCTCAATCTTTATTAACGCCTCGTTGTATATTTCCAGCAAAAAATCGATATTGGGTTCGAATGCAATGCAGAGTGTCGTCGTTCATTGAATCTTTATATTTGAAGTGAACAGAAGATTCGATGGAAAAGCTGTCGTCAACAATAGGACGAATAATTTGCGAATTTGATGAGGAGAAGACCTCGCTTGTGACACGCATCGTGGTACGTGTCGGATACAAAATACCATGGAAGAAAACCTGTCCAGGAACGTTAAGCAGGATGGACTGTGTATAATCGGCTTAATGTTAATCGATGAATATGCCATCGTATCCTTGGAATGGAACGCTTTGTTCTCGTGGTTGGGGCTCATATTTTTCACTGTTTGTCCCACGTGAAAAATCGTGGCACATCATTAATGTCTTTGCGAATTGACCGAAAATACCTGCTCGGTTGCATAGCTCAAAAAACTCAGTTAGTGTCTTTTTGGGGCAGTTAATGCTTGTTGTAGAGCAGTTCAGCAGTGAAATAAACACGTTGCTCATTTTCAAGGTGCACAGCCAAATGTATAACAACAGCACGTTCTCAGTCGTTTATGGGAAAACTCAAAATGCGTCAAACGCTTCATTGCTACTAATGAATCGGTCCATTTGAAAACGTGTTATTTAGTTGTTTTCATTTAAATTTTTAACAGCAAATACATTTTGCGGTTATATGTTCAGATATGCGAAAAATCAAAAAAAATCCTAGAAACCGATTGCAGTGCAACCTACCGGGTCTAATTGTGAATATAAACCATCCAGGAACCTACTGAAGCACACACACGAAATTTCATTAAAATCGATCGAGCCGTTTAGGAGGAGTTCAATACATTCACATGTACAGAAGAATTATATATAAAGATTGGGGGTGGTGGGGGTGTTGAAATTGTGGGGTTATATGTTCTGATATTCACCCAAACCGGCACACGAAATTTCATTCGAGCCGTTTAGGAGGAGTTAAATTATATACACACGTACACAAGAATATAAAGATTGGGGGTAGTAAGGGGGGGGGGGGGGGAGAGGGTGGTTGTGAAATTTTGGGATTATATGTTCTGATATGCGGAAAATCTAAAAAAATAAAAAAAAATTGTCAAAAAACAAAAAAGTTCCTAGAAGCCGACCCGTGAATTTAAACCATCCAGGAACCCAGCAAACACACAAACAAAATTTCATTCAAAATCGGTCCAGCCGTTTAGAAGGAGTTCAGTCACATAGAGATGTCCAGAGATTTATATACATAAGTATATATACAGAAATAGTGAGAAGAACAGGAAACATTAGAAAGAAGTTGGCGATGGTATGTATCAAGGCATGAAGTGGCAGCTTCCGTATAGGTGCTAAATTTAAAAAACAATACTTGTGCAGATAAGTTCTCTAAAATTAAAGCGAAATGACGTTTCTTGAATTGTTGTTGGTTGTTATAAGCTTTTCTCGTAAATTGAGCAATTTCAGTGATTTTGACCGAAATCGGTCCACCGGAAGTGGTAGCTTGTAACCGGTACAGGATGATTTTCGTCTAGTAATTTTAATTGGTTTATTACATCTCGTTAGAGGAATTTTATTTTTTTTATACTTGGTAAGTGTACCTTTTGAAATGTTGAAACCCACTTTTTTACTCTGTTTGATAATTTCTGAAAAACTAGCGTTTTTCTCTAAAAAATTTAAAACAAGGAATTGCTGTTCTTTTGTCAACACCATTATGGAGACTAAAATCTACATGCCTTAAACCTGATGCCTTAAACCAGATACCTAGATGAAGTTGTATGTCTTAAACCTGATGCCTGGATGAAGCCTGATGCCGGATGCCAGACACCAGATGCCGAATGAAAGAAGTCGGATGTCGGATGCTGAATGCCGGATGCCGGATACCGGATGACGGATAGCAGATGCCGGATGCTTTAAGCCTGGATGAAGTTGAATGTCTTAAGGATGAAACATATCAAGCAGCAGCAGTGAGCAGCAAGTTTAAATATTGGTTTATTCGCTTATGTAATCCGCTTATATGTATTCCAAGATTTTAAATCCCATTTGAAATCAGAAATTGCTACTTGGGGACTAATCTCAGAAACTATGCAACCCATTTTGACCAACTCTTCCAAATTTTACTTAATGTATGTCTGTGTTGGTTTTAGACCATTCAAAATTTCATTATTAACCAACTAAAATTTACAGCTCTTTTCCTGATACCGATTTGGGCCCCGTCGTTGTAGGTGAGTTAGACCCACCAAAATATACCGGATTAATTCCTTTAAAGGTCTTTCAGTAAGGATGCTCGACTTTTAAATGTAATTAAAACAAGTTGTGGGTGTGATATCCAATCAATTTTTTTTATTTGAAAGAATATTTCATTCAATTAAGTATAGAATATAACGTTGTTCATTGGGTTTACATGTTCCATCCATGCTGGATGGCGTTCGTTATGTTGACTTTGAGGGGATCAGTTAATTGCGCTTTCAATGCATAGGCCTGCGATTTAAGATAGCTCCAAAGGAAGAAGGTTAGAGGAGTTAAAGCGCACGATCTCGGTGACCGCACGAGATAACAATATCTTCAAATAGCTCATGCAGAATTGTCATCGTGACATGCGCTTTGTAGCTGGTATCCATATCAGCCAGATTAAGCCACAAGAAGTTGCATATGATCTAAACGATGTATATTCGACATTAATGGTTATGACAATGCTTAATGATGATGCCGCCAAACCAAAATTAGCAACTCACACTCCGACAAAATGCGATAATTTTGCTTGTTCATATATCCGTTCATCCAAAAATAGTCCTTGTCGATTTTGGTTTAACTTTCAACTGCTCAAGAGCCCAATCAGCGACCAAACAGCATTGTGTATGGTCAGTTACTTTAAGTTTCTGTGTCGGCGAGATTTTATACGAATGATGAACTAAATCCTGACAAGAAATTGACTGCGAACCTCGGGTTTTCGCGTGCAAATTTTGATGATTTGAATCCGTTGTTAAACGTTATAACCCTCCGTGGTGGATTGCCATGTACTACTGAACAAATCACAACAAATTTGACAGATGTTGCTTTAACAACATGCCTGCTATAACCTAACAAATTTCGAGTGTCTCTATTGGAAGACCCTTTAGTAACCAATTTAGAAAATTTTAAAATGCATACAAATATAGCTGATTCAGAATGCTCTTTAACCTCATATGCTCCTTTGGCAAATCTAGGCCTGATTCTTTTATGATCAGAACCAATATTCCTATACAATTTATAGAAAATAAATATAATTATAAAGGCGCTTAGGCAGTTGGACGTGCAGCACTCACTAGCTCCACCTGCAATATTTTATTTTCATTAGTTTAAAATTAATTCACAAACATCAATTAACTAAATTATATATTTATTAAAAATTGAGTAAAACAGCCACGGGCAATTCTCATATTCTTGTAGATTTTTTGCTAAACATGTAATTTAATTCGTTCTATTCGTTCGAATTGAATTGTGAATATCGTCAACAATGGGTCTATTTTTTAATTCAACCCGAGCGAGCAGTGCGCTGTCAAAAATTTACTCTGTGTTTTTTATGTCGACCTGTGTAATTTTACTCTGTGCTTTGTGTTTTTTATTCAACCTGTGTAATTTTACTCTGAGCTTTGTGTATTTTTTTGTGAACTGAACTGAATTCGGTGTATAGCCAGTTCATCAATTTTTACTCTGAAATAAATGTCAGTGTACGCAGAGTATGTATGTATAACCTAAAAATTTGTGTTAAACTTCTATATGTTCTACAACTTGAATCGATTACTTCGTCGTTTGGGTGCTACAATTCGAATCGTAATACGCATTAATAGTTTAAATTAAAAATAATAATAAACAATTAAAAATAAAATACATTAAAAATATAATTGAAAACAAATAATATAATAAAATAAAAATTATATACATTATATACTCTGCCAACCCGAGACACACCGTGTACACACCGAGTAATGACACACTGTACTCTGGGCACACCGACACCGGACACACTGGGTAACTTTGTTCGCTCGGGTTGTATTAAAAAATAGACCCAATGCTAATCCTGAAAATTATACTAAAATTTGTTTTTTGCCATTCCAGTTACGCTTTGGCACAGCGATGATACATTTTCCGATTTTATGTTATTCTGATTCATGTTGCAGCATTATTTGTACCGATTTCGTAAATATACACCGCAGCATTACTCAAGCAAAAATTTCGCATCGATTTATTATTTTTTATGTTGCCTAATAATCTGACATTGAAATCCTGCATTATGTATTTTGATACTTTTATATATATACGAACGTACATACATAATTTGTCAATGAACCATAAAAAGAAATATTTGAGTTAACAGCAGCAGCCACCTCACCGCACAACTAAAACTAACGAACAACATGGTTGTAAACCACGTCAGCACGATTAAATTTAATAACGTTCGCTATACCCATGACCTTAAATATTATTCGATCCAATAAAGCATTCATAACTGTTTTCGGTTCGCTTTCTCTATTCGGTGCGGTATCGCACTGTTGTATTATGCTCGTTATCATAAAGTAAATTAGTTTCTTTGGCAACCAAATACAACAATCCGTATACATAAAAAAAGCCTCAACCTTCCTGCTTAGCTGGTTCTGATACGAATGTGGGAGAGTTATGCGAAATAAGTATCAAACACAAACCAACAACAAAAACTTGGATTTATGCTCTTTTGAATTGCGTACAACAATTGTTGTTGTTCCTTGCGTTTTGTTCCTTTTTGGGTTGTAAATTTTCAAAAAGAATACGAAATTCGTAAGATCCCGATAAAAATTGTATCCGTAAGGATGGAGTTTATTATCGTAATGTATGTATCTGCAGCCTTTATATTTATAAATATAATCAAACGGTAAAGATATGGGAATGGACGATTCATAAACCAAACATAGGTCAAACAGGCCAATTTGACAAAAAAATAAATAAATTTAATAACAATTACACATAAGAGGTGGGGTATACCAGATGGAAGTTATTCGTCGAGAAATTCATTAGCGAATTTGGGGGAGTATCATTAGGACCTTTTATCATGATGGAGACCTGCAAAGCGATTCATCATCTAAGTTCATGCCAATGATGTATCGATTTATTTCGTTTCTGCCCCTAGACTACCAGGCAGTTCTGCTTCATACGTCATGAAATTTATGTTCTTTTCTAAACTCTAGATGGCAGTAATTTTCTTAAAAGGTTTTTGCGGTTTAGGGGATAATGAAATGTTGAATTAGTGATTTGATAATAATATAAAGTACTGATTTTACCAACGGCTCGTAACATAAAATTGGTGTTTAATAGAATTTACTGTTTTTTTCAAGGTGATTAACGTTTCACTAAAAAAAGATTATACAAAATAATTGTATCATTTT
This sequence comes from Nephrotoma appendiculata, assembly GCA_947310385.1. NCBI lineage: Eukaryota > Metazoa > Arthropoda > Insecta > Diptera > Tipulidae > Nephrotoma > Nephrotoma appendiculata. The sequence continues at coordinate 39,758,035 of OX371223.1, forward strand.
TTTAATTATACTGCCACCTGTAACCAAAGACTGGAACCCCTGAAGTAAAATGACGTCACATTCAAAGGAGCAATACCATTAGTATCTAGGTGTGCTTGAATAATACTTCTCGATAAATTTTCCTCGTGTATTACTGAATATTGATCATTACACATGTAATTTGAATGACGTCTTCTTCAAAGAGCCTTTACAGTCTAATGGTCTAATAACCTAGCCTCCAAAAGCCTCTGAATATGATCATTTATCTTCTACACACTGCGAAATACACTATGAAACCTGACAAATATACTATTAAAGCAAAGATTCGTTATACCGTGAACCAATTTCCTAAGTTGCCGTGTAATTCACGTGCACATCTTAAATGCCATTCTTAGTTTGAAAATGAATTCTAAAGCTAGCAAAAGGCCTGATTTAGAAAGCTAGACATGTCATACTAAGTTAGAGGGATTGAGTGAAAACATTTTGAATCTAAGAAGCTATTGGAAATTCTATCTCGTCTACACATGTTAAAGCTTAGAACTTGCAATGTGTTCTGTGACGCATGATCAGACACACAAATCTCTAAAATCGTGTAACGAATTAATAAGTAGCATCGATAAGTATATTTCTCAACATGAGCCTCAATCAAGGGAAGAGCCTCAATCAACACCCAAATTAATGGAAAAAAACTATAATATTTTATTGGAAAATTATGAAAAACTGTAGTAATGGAAATATGTTACTCTTTTATAAGGATTGCTTACCTTTGGTTAAGATAATCAAATAAAACAAAATAACAACCAATTTTTGTAACCAACCGGTTTCCTCAGTACCGGTGTTACCTCCACGGTCTTTCATAACTGCTTCCATTCGTCTTGCTATGCTTCCGATAATACTACCGATCGTTTCTTGTGATAAAGTTCCCATTCGTTCAAGAGTACATTTCGAAATTCTGTGTTTCGAACTGCTTGATTTCGACCTTGGACCTGTCACCCTAACATATCCCAGAGATGCTCTATCGGATTCAAATCTAGAGATCTTGCATATACTAATTCGCCTCTAATAATTGAGGACCTATCATTAAGCGACGGTTTCCGTAATGTTACATTGCGAATGTTGCTCATCGATGGTCGTCTCAACACTCTTTACCTTCCATCGGTTGAGTTTATTAAGAAACGACTCTCGTCTGTGAATAAAATATGACCCACTGGTTCAAAGTTCAAAATCGGTGTTTTTGAGAAAAATGTAACCTTGCTATTCGGTGTTTTCTCTGCAGTAGGCGTCCTTCGGGTAGAACATATCATCTCAAAATGACTCATTTAAGCACAGTACGTTCGCTTTTGTGAACTCCTCGAACCTTTTCTAAAGAGGTCTTCTCATTACTGGTTTGTGTTGCTATTTGACGACTGTTTTCCAAAGTTTTAAGGACAATGAAACGGTCATCTCTAGGTGTAGTACAACGTTTTCGGCCTTGGTTTCGTCTTCTCTTGCAAGAACCCGTTTGTCTGTATCGTTTAACAGACCGATATGTGATAGACGTGCACACACCGAACCTCCTGGCCACTTGGCGGTAAGCATAGCCATTCTCGATCATTGACACAGGTTTGTTGCTCAAATTAATAACTCTTTTTCTTCAAATTCTAATGACTGAATTGATATTGCGGAAATGAATTTATTGTTCGATCTCTCTCATCTAGAACATACCAACCGTCACCAAATTTTCTGCAAGTTCCTCCTACCAATGCCCATGCTAACGGGTTTGAATTACGAAATTAGAACGCTCACGATTATATTGGAAATCAAGTTAAATCAAACATTGGATCTTATACAGATAGACCGCGTAGGGTGTAGCCGAGCTCGATAGGACCTCTCATTTAAGGGTTCGCGCCAATCCTTATTAAATGAAATAAGTTTTGAATTGAAAGCTAATTAGCTCGAACCAATTGTGAACCACTTTTCTAGAAAAGTGTGTAGATCGTAGAACGGCAGTTGAAATTCGCCAAGAAATTGAATCTAGACGACAATTACCAAAAGAACATTTCTTACATTTCTACCAGCATGTTTGTGGCTTGACTCTTAAACGCTATAAACCATACCCACACGGCAAGACTTATACAATTTTTGACACGCACCATAAATCCTCCAGTATCATCTTATACTGATCGTTATTTTCTAAATGTGAATGACCTGATTAAGAGTTGTGCTGCCTTGGAAATGATTTGGTCTCGACTTAAAAGGAATTCACGCTAAACATTATTTTCAAGACCAGCAATTAACGAATTAAACGCATTTACGATAAACGAACTGCGATTTTGCTTTTACGAACCAGTCAGCAACCATTCGTCCTGACTCCTGAGTGACAAATCAAATAAAATTCCCACTAAAATACAATATCAAGTGCTGATTTGGTTACCGCTGTGGTTATCAGAATACAACTAGCATTCAATGTCTGAGGTATACAGCCAAAATGTCGCGTCTCCACTATGTACTCGAAAGATACAACAGACAAAATAACAACCAGCGTGGAAAGATTTCAGCCGCCCGAACTAAAATCAAACCTACGGATAGGACTGTATCAGTCGCAAGTCTGTTATTTACAAAATTCGAAAAGCTTAATATCTGAAACAAATTCGTTTCTCTGTCCATCAATTAAACAATTCAATTCATTCATCGTATTAAAACCTAATTGTATGTTGGATCTAAGAATCAACATTACAATCAAAATTAAAAGAAACGCTCCAGTAAATAATGGCATAATAAAAGACAAGGCCAATCCGCTATTTCCGGGCTCAATATTTTTTAAATCTGAAATTAATGATCCTCGATGGTATGCCAGCTTTTCTCTCACCCCGCAAACAGGGGTGTTATAATACTAACTGACTGACCTCAGCCAATTTCCTAAGTTGGCTTGCAATCCATGTGCGCATCATGCTGTATAACAAAAATGCGTTTTGCTATTCACCGCTAGAGGCATCACTATCACAAAAATGAAATTTTTTCTGCTGATATTTTTTTACACCAGCAGAAAATTTTTGATATTTTTATGCAAATTAAAAATTCTCAGCACAAAATTTTATGAAAAATCAGAGAATTTATGAAAAAGAAGAGAAAATGTATGTTTAAACATTTTGAAACGATGAAATTTATTTTTCTTTAAAAAACGATTTGCGTATGTATAGTGTAAGCACTCTCAAAACATAATTAAATTATCATAATCATAATTATGCAAACACAGGGCAACATCAAAAAAACGGCCATCGTTGAAAGCACTCCATATATTTCTGAAGTCATTTTAATAAGAAATGTTTTCAGTTTTTTAACAAAAGTGTTAGAAAAACCCCCCTGTAACTACCCTGGGTGTAAATTTTTATGGTAGCTGAGATCATAGTCTATATACATGAGCAACATAAGACTCACACCTGGCGTCAGTAGCCTTCCATACATTTTTGAAGCCATTTTAATGTGAAATGTTTTCAGTTTTTTAACAAAAATGTTAGAAAAACCCCCCTGTAACTAACCTGGGTGTATGTTTTTATGGTAGCTGAGATCATAATCCATTATCATGAGCAACATAAGACTCGCACCTGGCGTCAGTAGCCTTCCATACATTTTTGAAGTCATTTTAATGTGAAATGTTTTCAGTTTAATAACAAAAGTGTTAGAAAAACCCGCCTGTAAAACTACCCTGGGTGTATGTTTTTTTGGTAGCTGAGATCATAATCCATATACATGAGCAACATAAGATTCACCCCTGGCGTCAGTAGCCTTCCATACATTTTTGAAGTCATTTTAATGTGAAATGTTTTCAGTTTTTTAACAAAAGTGTTAGAAAAACCCCCTGTAACTACCCTGGGTGTGAATATTATGTTGCTCATATATATGGATTATGATCTCAGCTACCATAAAAACATACACCCAGGGTAGTTACTGGGAGTTTTTCTAACACTTTTGTTAAAAAACGAAAACATTTCACATTAAAATGACTTCAAAAATGTATGGAAGGCTACTGACGTCAAGAGTGAGTCTTATGTTGCTCACGTATATAGATTATGATCTCAGCTACCATAATAACATACACCCAGGGTAGTTACAGGGGGGTTTTTCTAACACTTTTGTTAAAAAACTGAAAACATTTCACATTAAAATGACTTCAAAAATGTATGGAAGGCTACTGACGCCAGGTGTGATTCTTATGTTGCTCATGTACATGGATGTTGTCTTCAGCTACCATAAAAACATACACCCAGGGTAGTTACAGGGGGGTTTTTCTAACACTTTTGTTAAAAAACTGAAAACATTTCACATTAAAATGAATTCAAAAATGTATGGAAGGCTACTGACGCCAGGTGTGAATCTTATGTTGCTCATGTACATGGATTATGATCTCAGCTTCCATAAAAACATACACCCAGGGTAGTTACAGGGGGGTTTTTCTAACACTTTTGTTAAAAAACTGAAAACATTTCACATTAAAATGACTTCAAAAATATATGGAAGGCTACTGACGCCAGGTGTGAATCTTATGTTGCTCATGTATATGGATTATGATCTCAGCTACCATAAAAACATACACCCAGGGTAGTTACAGGGGGGTTTTTCTAACACTTTTGTTAAAAAACTGAAAACATTTCTTATTAAAATGACTTCAGAAATATATGGAGTGCTTTCAACGATGGCCGTTTTTTTGATGTTGCCCTGTGTTTGCATAATTATGATTATGATAATTTAATTATGTTTTGAGAGTGCTTACACTATACATACGCAAATCGTTTTTAAAAGAAAAATAAATTTCATCGTTTCAAAATGTTTAAACATACATTTTCTCTTCATTTCATAAATTCTCTGATTTTTCATAAAATTTTGTGCTGAGAATTTTTAGTTTGCATAAAAATATCAAAAATTTTCTGCTGGTGTAAAAAAATATCAGCAGAAAATATTTCATTTTTGTGATAGTGATGCCTCTAACGGTGAATTGCAAAACACATTTTTTCTGCTATGTCATACAGCATGTGCGCATCGTACCTTTTAGTTTGAAAATAATTTCTCAAGGTAGCAAACGGCCTGATTTGAAAATCGAGTCATGTCGAGTTAAGTTGAGGATTTGATAGAAAAGAACCACCAGTTGATTTATCTAAAAAATTACTGGAAATTCACAACAGTGTTCTCTTACGTATGAAGCTCAGGCGCGAAAATCTCTAAAATTGCGTAACGAATTAACGAGTAGTTTCGATGAGTATATTTCTCAACATAAGCCCCTCAATTCATCGATTGACAGTGCAGAATGTGAGGAAATTGAGGCAACATTATAGAAGCCTGCCGAATCGACAGGCGTACAGTAAATTAATGAAGGGAACTCCACTTTTCGCTACTAGTTGGAATATCCACTTATTACCTCAAATAAACAATTTACCTAATCTAAAGGCAAAATGTTATATCAAAATATTTTAAATAGTTCATCGACTATGGGACATAGTAATAAATGTGTAACAACTAGAACTGAAGAGGGCAAATGTAAAATTGATTGAGTCGAGCTTGCGAGTCAAGACAATCAAGAGACTTTAAATTTAAATTTAAAGCTAATCCAAATCAGAGTTGATCCTCTTTACAAACAAATAAAAAAATCATACTCTTACGATTCCGATTCTGAAAGGGTACTGTTGAATGTTGACACCCAATTGACGTGCGCTGATTTGTGTAATGTTTTTGGCCTGAAAATGTTTGAAATTTGATAAATACTCATCAATTTTAACTCTGTAAATTCTAAGATTTGGGATTGGCCTGCAGTGCCGTTACATTTATCGATTAGATCTGATCATAATCAATAACGATGTTTGTAAGCATGTAATTCAAAATAAATCGAAAAACATAATGACTTGGTGGGCCAATATGAAATCTTTAAAGTTACAGAGGGAAAATTGACAAGTGTTTATTGAGCTATACTTGGGCCATATTTGGCTGCGAGAGACATGTAACGCATATCCCGATGCATTGTTATAGATTAGGATCAGAAGAAGTCGAAAAACATAATAGCATCGCATGTCAAAATTAAAACTTAGAAGTTACACACAGTGAAAATGGAATTGATCCATTTTTTTATATGGCGCTGATATTCTGTCACTATTTTAATTGTAATGATTTTTTAAAAAACTTTGTTTTAAAATTGGGATCAAAATTGGGGACAAAATTGGAGACAAAGTTGGGGACAAAATTGGGCACAAAATTGCGGACAAAATTGGGGACAGAATTGATGACAAAATTGGGGACAGAATTGGGGACACAGTCGGAAACAAAGTTGGGGACAAAATTGGGGATAAAGTTGGGGACAAAATTGGAGACAGAATTGGGGTTGAAATTGGGGACAAAATTGGGGGCAAAATTGGGGACAGAATTGGGGACAAGATTGGGGACAAAATTGGGGACAAAATTGCAGCCGAATTGGAGGGAAAATGGGACAAAATTAAATTATTAAGTTATAAAATTATGCTTTATCGTCATGACATGGAACAGTGGTTATCATGACGTCTTGGTTGCTCTATGTAAATATAAACAAAATTTGCATTATTTATCCCCGTGATTTGAAAATGAAATTCTCAGAAATTATTGACATAAGCAAGACCTAACTAGCCGTATTTGCCACTAGTCTCTTTTATCTCTAGGATTGGCTCCACTGAAGGTAAGGTTTGGCTATAATCTATATGTTCGAATTTCACAAAAATGTCGTTCTATTGGGACAAAATTGAGGACAAAATTTGAAACAAAATTGGGGACAAAATTGAGGACAGAATTGGGGACAAAGTTGGTTACATAAATGGGGACAAAATTGGGGATAGAATTGGGGAAAGAATTGGGGACAAAATTGGGGACAAAATTGAGGATAGAATTGGGTACAAAGTTGGTTACAAAATTGGGGACAGAATTGGTGACAAAGTTAGAGACAAAATTGGGGACAAAATTAGGGACAGAATTGTGGACAAAGTTGGTTACAAAATTTGGGACAAAATTGGGGACAGAATTACTGACAAAGTTGGGGACAAAATTGGAGATAAAGTTGGGGACAAAATTGGGGACAGAATTGGGGTTGAAATTGGGGACAAAATTGGGGAAAGAATTGGGGACAAGATTGGGGACAAAATTGGGGACAGAATTGAGGACAAAGTTGTTGGCAGAATTGGGACAAAATTGGGGACAAAACTGGGGACAGAATTGGGGACAAAATTGGGGACAAAATTGGGGACAAAATTGGGGACGAAATCGGGGACAAAGTTGAGGATAAAATTGGGGAAAAAATTAGGGACAAATGACATTACAAAATAATTACAAAAGCATTGTGATTTTGTTAATCGAACGTTAAACGTTCCGTTCGTTATTGAAGCTAATCTAGTATTATCCAGCATAGATGATCAATACGATATCATCTCAATTTTCTTTTGATATGCCCATGCCTTGTCATTGACCATCGAACAGCCACTACACTTTTTACTATAGCAAAATTTTGAAATTGAAAAACATGTATGACTGCCCCACCGCATAAATATAATATGTTGACTTCTAGAAAACATTAAGAATTGTCTAATTAACATGATTTCATTGTACCGTTAAGCGTAGACATATCTACGATTCCTTGTCATTAACTATTAATCCTTACTACATACGATTAGTGTAGGTCACATTTAATATTTATATACTATATAGTATATCAGAGAACCCGAAATGTTCGAAACTAGATTAATAAAATGTTCTGTAACTTTTGAGTAACTTGTTTTCCTATCGAAAAAATACAGAACGTTTTATTAATTTAGTTTCGAAAATTTCTAAATTTATTGTAATTTACTTGTCGTAGAAGTTCAACCAATTTAGTAAAATTATTTAGTTCCTGACTCATTTTTGCTGTACGCTGGTCATTGAGAGGTGATAGCAGAACTAGGTATATCGAGACATTTCTGCTATAAAATATTTTTGCGGTTGGGATAGCAAAAATATTTCTGCATTACCACTTTCATTGCAATGTCGAGATATTACTTATAAAATTAAAGTTGTTTGCGCGAACGTGTTAAAAACCGAAAAAGTTGTATGATTGCTATAGCAGTCATTTGCGCGAAAGTTTTAATTCGCCTTTTCAAAAACAAGAGAGCTGTCAAAAATGCGAGACAACGAAACGACATAAGCACCATAAAAATTGAAACGATTTGTACCGAATCGTAATTTTTGATTTTTACACTCGCAGAAAACAAACAAATATAACCACTGAAAAATTACACACACTAATATTTGATTGTATTGTCACGCATTTTGAACAAAATCGACCTCCAGGCGAAAAATGTCGGTAATCCAAATTGAAATTAAAATTTCTTAATATGTAAGCCGAAAATTATTTTCAATATATAACCGATTTTTTTTGGTAATGCAGATTCAGATGTTACACCCGAATTTGACCAACCAACAAATGAAAATGCAGAATAAAAAGATGATTATGAATATATAACGAAAAATTATTAATTTTATTAGCCAGCCGAAAACTGTCAATGATAAACCGTTTTCGTCAAATAGCATAAAATTGACGAGGGGCAAACTAAGAACACAAATTGATTCAAAATAGATCTGAAGAGCTTTATAAGAGGTGTAGTTCCAAGTTTTCCAATTTTTAAATGATTAAATTGTTCAGTGTTTTAGATTTTAGTTAACAAATATTAGTTAACGCGGACATGTGCGTTACATGTGCATTCTGGTTCGTAACATCGTATCCCTTAAAAAAGTTCTGCTCCCGCTGGAAACAACAGCCCAACCAGTTGACCTTCATATCCCCGAAGCGAAAACGAAATATTGTTATGGATATCGCGAGAAGGCAAATACGTGGAGAATTTTTAATAGACAGCACACTATACTAAAATTGAATGAATTTAAATACCTGATAACAAGCGCTAATAAGACTATGTAGTAGTAATTTTTGGTAGCGAATCTTGGATAATAACAACACCAGACAACAATGTCATCGCGGGATGTACCCTATTCAGTGGATGGGCTATATTGAACAGGATCTTCAAACTCGTGGTTATATTGTCTGGCGTTCTCTTCATAAGGATCGAGTTATATAGAAGACCATTAATTGTTGAGGCGGCCAAATCTTTAAGGTGTCATGGGTGGGTGGAAAGTAGATGAAATGGACGGAAAAAATTTCAGTTCAATATCATGTAGAAAGCTTAAAAACTTTGATACTTTAACGTTGAATTTTTAGAAATTTTTAAACTTTGTATATTCAATTTATACGCGTTTTCCCATGCTTTCCACTTGAAGAGTGAATTTTCTGACAGATTTAAAATTGTCTTCCGGCATGGTTATTTCTCTGTGAACCTACGTGAACAGGGAAATTTATTTTGCCATATTTAACGAATCATAAATCCGATAACTAATCTACTAGAAGCGAATATTAAATCAGCTGGTAAAGAGCATTCATGAGCTTAATGCTGATAGTCGGTACATGTAAATGTCATATACCTTTATATCTGCCAACCTCCATGAAATAAAATAGTAAGGACGTAAAAAAATTTTAAGAAACTTTTTTTCAGGTATGTATTTTTTTTTTAATCGCTTGATTTAAAGTGTGGTAAATCTCTTCTTGTAATAGCTGTAAACGCCAAATTCGTTTTTTGTGTTGAAAATGGTTTTATTTTCTCGGGATCGAATGTGACTTTAACCATATATTTTTATTTTTCGGGCTGAAGGACTTTTAATGGATTTAGCGGAGAAACACACCCATATTTTTAAAGGCGTTTTCGGGATGGTTTTCGAGGGAGATTCATATACTTGAAAAACCCCTTCTATACTCAATAACATTGACCTGTAACTCTTGGAGTGAGAACAGCCACCACCAGAAGTCAGAGGGAGCTAAATGTGGTGAATAGGGTGGCTGTTGCAACAATTCGTACTATGCTTAGCGTGCTTAGCGTATATCTGGAACCGAACTCGCTTCGGGGCAGAAATACCGGGTCACACCACTCCTTAACCTCTTGTTTCGATTCAGGCTAAAGAGTGGTGAAGAAGCGATGTAAAAAATCCTTTTTATCCTTCCAAAAACGATCTAAATTTTGCTGAGTACGTTGCATGTCGAATGTCGAACAAAAACCATTTATGCGATTGCGGCACCCAGCTTTCTGAAACCCAAAACTTCAGCCAACAATTTTGTTCACACTGCCTAATGAGATCCCCAAATCTCTCTTCGTTAATCGACGATCACCAAAAACCATTTACTGTAATTTTGCTACGATATCTGGTGTTAATGCTCTTTTTGGACGTATTTTATGTGGATCCTCTTCAAGACTTGTACGACCACGTTTAAATTGCCACGAATGCAACCCATCTTTCTACTGTTTTAATTGAAGGTGAAGAGTCCTTATACACTTTTAGTAATCGTTCATGAATTTGTTTGGTAGAACCACCTTCCAAAAATATGAAATTTATAACTGCACGATATTCAATTTTTTTCGTTGTAAAAAATACTGGGATACGACAAATTTGAGCAGCTGTTAATATGCAATTAGTTGACAGATCTACATGAACCTTCACACATGTTCATAAAAAAGTAATACCATTTTCGTAAAATAAAACGACGAACCTTACATAGTAGCGCTATCTCTTATCGAACGACAAAACTTATTGAGCAAGTTACTTCGTCTCACGACAAAAACAAGATTTCAGACTTGGTCGAGGATTTTCGTAAATCTATCTATGACCTCATCTAATTTTTGATCTGAAACTTTGCATGTATGTTCTGTTTCTAGGCCAGAGCCTAATATTATAGCCTCCGTACACAACAAATACGCGGTTTTTCGCAGGCACATTATAAATTATAATTATACAAAATTAATTATTATCATAATACTTAGAAGCTGTTAATTAATTAGATAATTTTTATGTAATCAATGTATTGGGTGTGCAAGTACCAAAAAACTCTACTTTTTTGGTCAAATTCAACTTTATTGAAAATATAATTATTATAAAGATTAAATATCGAAATATTCACCATTTCCATCTAGGGTCTGTTGCCATTTATCGGGTAGATGATGGATGCCTTCCCGATAGAAACTTGGTGGTTTCGAAGCAAAATCAAATTTGATGGGAGATCATATTTGGTTGGTCATATTCATTTAATGGTTGATTTTGCTGTATTTGGATGATCTTTGTCATGCATCAATATCCATTTCCGCCTTCCTTGGCCCATAAATGGTCTTTTTTCCACTAGAGAATCACTACATTTGATCAATTGGGCCTGGTAAAATTCAGCTGAAATAGTTTGGCCAGGTTCCATAAGCTCGGAGTTATTGACGCCGTTCCAATCCCACCAGACACACAACTCCTTCTTGGCATGAATATTTATTTTTGCAACTGATGATGAGGACTGGCCTGGATCAACCCCTGATTTTCTGCGTTTAGGATTATCGTGAAAAATCACCTTTTCATCATCCGTAATGATTTTGTGCAAAAAATTCTTTTTCTCTTCGGATTTTGTTTTCTTCGGTTAGTTTATAAGGAACCTTCCTTCCTATTGGTTTAATTTTCCTTTCTTTTGTATTTTACCCACTGCATACAAATCTTTAAGTGGATCGTCCTCAAGACCAAAATTGCCATCACGAAATCTTGCAAACCACTTTTTTACTGTTAAATGACTCACAGAATGTTCACTCAAAGTCAAACTAATCAATTTCATAGCATAGAGCAGCAATTTTTTTCATTTGAAAACAGAATAACTCTTCTCTTAACATTGATGCACATGGAACGACGGCTTGTAAATTACTTAAACTTCTGTTATAAAAACAGCAATTACTAAGCTACCTATACCCAAAATGGCAGGCGATTTGGATACGTTCAAGTATATTTTAATGCAAAAAACTTCAGAACCAAGTTTCTACTTACACACCTAATACACATTTAGTAGAATATGATTTAAATTAGTTTATGTGTTTAAAATAATCTTCTAGGTTACGTCCCACCTTGTTAAAGTTAGCCGAAAGTTGTCAGCCGAAAGTGAAAACATCGATAATGCAGATAGTGTCCCGGCTACATCAGCCGAAAGTAAAAACAAAATTGTATTACATATAATACCTAAAAATTCAGCCGAAAACAATTCAATTTTTTTTTATTGTGTTTGCAATTGCCGGGAGATGGTTCTTACGAAAGAAAATTTTGAAAAAATCCACCGGAAAAGTCTAAAAACCCGAAAAATCTAATAAAATGCCATTTTCATATAAATTTTGTGTGTACATTTTTTTTGAGACAGGTGGTGCAGTGGTTAAAGCTTCGGCGCTTGGATTGGGAGGTACTGGAATCGAATCCCACCGAAGGCTGCATGCAAAGTACTAATTTGTTTTTTATCCAATCTATTTATTTTAGCTATTTATTTTATCTATCTATTTATCTAAATAAAATCAATTGCCGAACGTTAGTCTTGCAAAAACTCGACAACAACAAGACCAAATTGAATGATTCTTTTTGTGCATTATCCATCTCAATACAGTGGTGGCTTAGAAAAAAAGAAAATTCAGAAAAACTCAAATGAAAATTTTGTATAGAAATACACTTAACACCACCGACGAAAATTGTATTTCGACAATGATCATTGCTTTAAATAGTCACTTCGGATTATTTTCAATAGATGGCTGCGGACTACTATAAATATAAGTTGTGTAGAATTTTGGCAATCTTATCTTCTATTGAGAACTATAAATGTCCGGGGTAGTGACATCTGGCGCATTAAAAATAAGCTGATTGGGTCTTTTTTTTACATGAAATTTTAGCACGGCATACTTTATGAAAATAAAAATTAACATACAAAAAAAGACCCAATAAGGTTATTTTTTTGCCGTCAGATCTACAAACAGTTCTCTATATATATAAAAACAAGTGCATTCAGTTCTCCGTTCTTTTGGCGTTTGACGTTCAGTTCCCCGTTCTTAGTTGCCTAAGTTTGAATCAACATTTTATTCACTTTTCAATACATTATGCCGCCTATATGGTTGCGTTCGTTCGTTCATTCTGACAATTTTTTCCAACAATCATATTGCTCAAAAATGACGATTCTGGATTTTTATACAAAAGATGATTGGTGTTTGATTTTTCTCGCATCAAAATAAATTTTCGTGAAGGTCAAAAGTGTTAAGTGCTCGGACGAAGTAATTTGGGGCGAGACAAAGTTCGCCGGGTCAGCTAGTATACTATAAGGAATATGTAACGTATATGGGAACATTTCAAAAATTCGTAAAAAGTTAACGTTTAAAATGTTATGTCTGGAAAAGGCCTCGTTTGAATCGGTTTGTCGATGCTTATCGCTAGAAAATTTTCCAGGCCAACTTTTATGTTGAGAGTCCGGGAAAATTGGGGGGAGTGAAATACACATGCAAATTTCAAAATTTCGTAAAAAACTTAACGTTCAAAGTATTATGTCTGGAAAAGGTCTCGTTTGAATCAGTTTGTCGATGCTTATCGCTAGAAATTTTTCCAGGTCAAGTTTTATGTTGAGAGTCCGAGAAAATTGGGGGAGTACACATGCAAATTTCAAAAATTCGTAAAAAGTTAACGTTTAAAGTGTTATGTTTGAAAAAGGTCTCGTTTGAATCGGTTCAAAGATGCTTATCACTGACAATTTTTCCAGGTCAAGTTTTATGTTGAGAGTCCGGGAAAATTGGGGGGAGTGAAATTCATGTTATGTCTGGAAAAGGTCTCGTTTGAATCGGTTTGTCGATGGTTATCGCTAGAAAATTTTCCAGGTCAAGCTTTATGTTGAGAGTCCGGGCAAATTGGGGGGAGTGAAATACACATGCAAATTTCAAAAATTCGTAAAAACTTAACGTTTAAAGTGTTATGTCTGGAAAAGGTCTCGTTTGAATCAGTTTGTCGATGGTTATCAATGGAAATTTTTCAGGTCAAATTTTATGTTGAGAGTCCGAGAAAATTGGGGGAGTGAAATACACATGCAAATTTCAAAAATTCGTAAAAACTTAACGTTCAAAGTGTTATGTCTGGAAAAGGTCTCGTTTGAATCAGTTTGTCGATGGTTATCAATGGAAATTTTCCCAGGTCAAGTTTAATGTTGAGAGTCCGAGAAAATTGGGGGAGTGAAATACACATGCAAATTTCAAAAATTCGTAAAAACTTAACGTTCAAAGTGTTATGTCTGGAAAAGGTCTCGTTTGAATCAGTTTGTCGATGGTTATCAATGGAAATTTTCCCAGGTCAAGTTTAATGTTGAGAGTCCGAGAAAATTGGGGGAGTGAAATACACATGCAAATTTCAAAAATTCGTAAAAACTTAACGTTCAAAGTGTTATGTCTGGAAAAGGTCTCGTTTGAATCAGTTTGTCGATGGTTATCAATGGAAATTTTTCCAGGTCAAGTTTTATGTTGAGAGTCCGAGAAAATTGGGAGGAGTGAAATACACATGCAAATTTCAAAAATTCGTAAAAAGTTAACGTTTAAAGTGTTATGTCTGGAAAAGGTCTCGTTTGAATTGGTTTGTCGATGCTTATCGCTAGAAAATTTTCCAGGCCAAGTTTTATGTTGAGAGTCCGGGAAAATTGGGGGAGTTAAATACATATGCAAATTTCAAAAATTCGTAAAAACTTAACGTTTAAAGTGTTATGTTTGAAAAAGGTCTCTTTTGAATCGGTTCGTCGATGCTTATCACTGACAATTTTCCCAGGTCAAGTTTTATGTTGAGAGTCCGGGAAAATTGGGGGGAGTGAAATACACATGCAAATTTCAAAAATTCGTAAAAACTTAACGTTTAAAGTGTTATGTTTGAAAAAGGTCTTGTTTGAATCGGTTCGTCGATGCTTATCACTGACAATTTTCCCAGGTCAAGTTTTATGTTGAGAGTCCGGGAAAATTGGGGGGAGTGAAATACACATGCAAATTTCAAAAATTCGTAAAAACTTAACGTTTAAAGTGTTATGTCTGAAAAAGGTCTCGTTTGAATCGGTTCGTCGATGCTTATCGCTAGAAAATTTTCCAGGCCAAGTTTTATGTTGAGAGTCCTGGAAAATTGGGGGAGTGAAATACATATGCAAATTTCAAAAATTCGTAAAAACTTAACGTTTAAAGTGTTATGTTTGAAAAAGGTCTCGTTTGAATCGGTTCGTCGATGCTTATCACTGACAATTTTCCCAGGTCAAGTTTTATGTTGAGAGTCCGGGAAAATTGGGGGGAGTGAAATACATATGCAAATTTCAAAAATTCGTAAAAACTTAACGTTTAAAGTGTAATGTTTGAAAAAGGTCTTGTTTGAATCGGTTCGTCGATGCTTATCACTGACAATTTTCCCAGGTCAAGTTTTATGTTGAGAGTCCGGGAAAATTGGGGGGAGTGAAATACACATGCAAATTTCAAAAATTCGTAAAAACTTAACGTTTAAAGTGTTATGTCTGGAAAAAGTCTCGTTTGAATCGGTTCGTCGATGCTTATCACTGACAATTTTTCCAGGCCAACTTTTATGTTGAGAGTCCGGGAAAATTGGGGGAGTGAAATTCAAATGCAAATTTCAAAATTTTGTAGAAACTTAACGTTCAAAGTGTTATGTCTGGAAAAGGTCTCGTTTGAATCAGTTTGTCGATGGTTATCAATGAAAATTTTTACAGGTCTAGTTTTATGTTGAGAGTCCGAGAAAATTGGGGGAGTGAAATACACATGCAAATTTCAAAAATTCGTAAAAACTTAACGTTTAAAGTGTTATGTCTGGAAAAGGTCTCGTTTGAATCAGTTTGTCGATGCTTATCGCTAGAAATTTTTCCAGGTCAAGTTTTATGTTGAGAGTCCGAGAAAATTGGGGGAGTACACATGCAAATTTCAAAAATTCGTAAAAACTTAACGTTTAAAGTGTTATGTTTGAAAAAGGTCTCTTTTGAATCGGTTCGTCGATGCTTATCACTGACAATTTTCCCAGGTCAAGTTTTATGTTGAGAGTCCGGGAAAATTGGGGGGAGTGAAATACACATGCAAATTTCAAAAATTCGTAAAAACTTAACGTTTAAAGTGTTATGTCTGAAAAAGGTCTCGTTTGAATCGGTTCGTCGATGCTTATCGCTAGAAAATTTTCCAGGCCAAGTTTTATGTTGAGAGTCCTGGAAAATTGGGGGAGTGAAATACATATGCAAATTTCAAAAATTCGTAAAAACTTAACGTTTAAAGTGTTATGTTTGAAAAAGGTCTCGTTTGAATCGGTTCGTCGATGCTTATCACTGACAATTTTCCCAGGTCAAGTTTTATGTTGAGAGTCCGGGAAAATTGGGGGGAGTGAAATACATATGCAAATTTCAAAAATTCGTAAAAACTTAACGTTTAAAGTGTAATGTTTGAAAAAGGTCTTGTTTGAATCGGTTCGTCGATGCTTATCACTGACAATTTTCCCAGGTCAAGTTTTATGTTGAGAGTCCGGGAAAATTGGGGGGAGTGAAATACACATGCAAATTTCAAAAATTCGTAAAAACTTAACGTTTAAAGTGTTATGTCTGGAAAAAGTCTCGTTTGAATCGGTTCGTCGATGCTTATCACTGACAATTTTTCCAGGCCAACTTTTATGTTGAGAGTCCGGGAAAATTGGGGGAGTGAAATTCAAATGCAAATTTCAAAATTTTGTAGAAACTTAACGTTCAAAGTGTTATGTCTGGAAAAGGTCTCGTTTGAATCAGTTTGTCGATGGTTATCAATGAAAATTTTTACAGGTCTAGTTTTATGTTGAGAGTCCGAGAAAATTGGGGGAGTGAAATACACATGCAAATTTCAAAAATTCGTAAAAACTTAACGTTCAAAGTGTTATGTCTGGAAAAGGTCTCGTTTGAATCAGTTTGTCGATGGTTATCAATGGAAATTTTCCCAGGTCAAGTTTAATGTTGAGAGTCCGAGAAAATTGGGGGAGTGAAATACACATGCAAATTTCAAAAATTCGTAAAAACTTAACGTTCAAAGTGTTATGTCTGGAAAAGGTCTCGTTTGAATCAGTTTGTCGATGGTTATCAATGGAAATTTTTCCAGGTCAAGTTTTATGTTGAGAGTCCGAGAAAATTGGGAGGAGTGAAATACACATGCAAATTTCCAAATTTCGTAAAAACTTAACGTTTAAAGTATTATGTTTGGAAAAGGTCTCGTTTGAATCAGTTTGTCGATGGTTATCAATGAAAAATTTTCCAGGTCAAGTTTTATGTTGAGAGTCCGGGAAAATTGGGGGAGTTAAATACATATGCAAATTTCAAAAATTCGTAAAAACTTAACGTTTAAAGTGTTATGTTTGAAAAAGGTCTCGTTTGAATCGGTTCGTCGATGCTTATCACTGACAATTTTCCCAGGTCAAGTTTTATGTTGAGAGTCCGGGAAAATTGGGGGGAGTGAAATACACATGCAAATTTCAAAAATTCGTAAAAACTTAACGTTTAAAGTGTTATGTCTGGAAAAGATCTCGTTTAAATTGGTTTGTCGATGGTTATCAATGGAAATTTTTCCAGGTCAAGTTTTATGTTGAGAGTCCGGGAAAATTGGGGGAGTGAAATACACATGCAAATTTCAAAAATTCGTAAAAACTTAACGTTTAAAGTGTTATGTATGGAATAGGTCTCATTTGAATCGGTTCGACGATGGTTATCGCTGAAAAATTTTCCAGGCCAACTTTTATGTTTATTGCCACGTGTATTTCAGTCCCCCCAATTTTTTCGGACTCTCAACATAAAACTTGGCCTTGACAATTTTCCAGCGATAACCATTGACGAACCGATTCAAATGAGACCTTTTCCAAACATAACACTTTAAACGTTAAGTTTTTACGAATTTTTGTTTTGTTCATATACGATTCATATATGTATATTATGTATATCACATGAAACTACTAAATTAATGCCGGTATTTAAATTGTATAAGTTTTTTCTTATGATACATTTGTTTTCGGTTTATTTTGTAGGCTAATTACTTTCGGCTGGGATATTTCATTATAATACATATTTTGTTTAACTTTCCGCTGCAACTTTCGGCTAACTTTAACAGTATTACCATAGAAAAATAAATTTAACATAGATTTCTCATTTGTATAAAACGAATTAAATTCCAATGACATTGCGCAGAATGTAAAATCAAAAATACAATCATGACATTGGAATTTCATTTTTATCTCTCGTTTTACACAAATGAGAAATCTATGTTAAACTTATTTTTCTATGGTATTACGTTCTAATATTTTGTCGGTAATACAGTTTTGTGTAGAAATTTCGACCGAAATGTCAATAATGCAGTTTTTATATTATGATGGTTTCTCTTCAAAATTGGCGTATTTTGTTGAGAAATAAATCAATTTTGATTTAGCTTTATTTGGCGCTGGATAAATTTAGCGCTGCAAAAATCATTTAAAATTCTATTGAATAATTTTATAAAATTATATTTGTGTATTCATATTATACAACAATTATTTTGTATATTGAAAAAATAATTATGGTTAAACACTTTATAATTATGGAAATTTATATATTATTCACGACGAAGAAAATATATTTTGACATATAGTAGCTAACTTAAAGCAATCTGCATTACCTTCAGCTAAAACAAAATTTTAAATTGTTTTAGTTTTTACTTTAGCCTCGGAATTGTTGTTGTAATCGTGCCACGAAAATACACCATATGACTTCACGTCGATAAAGTAGTTCTGCCGACTTAAATGTCGGCTGGAATGTCGATAATGCAAGGTTTTCTCTACTAATTTCATTTCTTATAATTTCTACTTTTTAATAGTATATTACAGAACAGAATTATTTTTTTTTTACATTATTTTAATAAGGGACCCTCACAGAGACATTATAATTTACCATGTAATATTTAATGTTATCGTAACATGAAAATCAATTTTCAAATTTGATGAAGTTAAATTTTTTTTATTTTATTTCTAAAAACCAATAAGCTAGTTCAAAAATAAATTTTATGTCGCACCCGTGTGTATATGTAAATTTGAATTTGTATGTAACAAATTTTGATGATGTCAGACAAGGCTTAATACACATACGTATATAGAACCCATTAAATTTATCAAAAAAAAATATCGCAACTGACATCATAATTTTTCGGTATCCGCACATATCCAAATATACAGCCGACACAACCCTCTCCATCCCCCGCCCCCCCCCCCCCTGTTTAAACATTTTTATATGAAAATTGATGTCATGTATACAAAATTTTATGTTCCAATCAATTTTTGTGCCGCTCCATTCATGATTTATTATCGCTTTTTTTGTGATACTATAAACAGTTTTTTAATCAACTGTATATAAAATGTATACGCTGACGACTTTTTTTTATTTTAATCCCGAAGACGTTTTAAGGCCTAAACTCGTAATGCCGTTTTGCCAACCAACCATCAGGTATATCGATTTTTCAGGCATTTTATGTATAACCCCCGTACCCCCCGTACCACATAAAACTTTTGGAAATCAACAGACATACATTGATACATATAAATAATAAACATTTTTGTTTATTTATTGATATTACGAAAAAAGCACAAAATTTCAATTTCTATTTTCGTGAGCTTTTTGTTACATACACACACATCTACTTATATGTGTGTGTATATATTTGTGACGAAGATCAAAAGAAATGCTTTCTGTGCGTCTTTTTGTGAAAAATCGTATGCCGAAAGGATGGATGGATTGAATGGCAAGCTCTTTAAAATCGTATTTGGACGTGTGTGTGTGTGTGTGGATGTGTGTTGGTGGAGTACATTATATTGAATATTTTCCATTTAAAATGGATACAATATGAAAATTGTATATGCCAATGTAAATGTGAATCGAATGATAAATGGCTCATATAATGTTTTGAGAATGTGATAAAGCGTAAAGTGTCATGCTTTTCGATTTCGAGTATATCGAAATATTATGAAAAATGAAATATTTGAGGTCATGCTTCAGTTAAAACAAGTCATTGTCTTCGGTTAATGCAAACAAATTGATTGCTGGATGTGTCTTCGTTATAGATGTAGTGTAGCCCGTTTATCAGCCTAAGCGAATAACGAAGCTTAGCATCAGAAATATCAATACTGTTATAATTTATGGAAAGTGCTTCCATTTCCATGACCAATTATAATACAAAATAAGCCGCTCAATAGGTTCAAGGAGGAATGCGAAATAAACATAGTTTATATGGGAGTGACTGCAGAGCAGACCTGGCCCAACATTACTGAGGTTGAATATATACCAACTTTTTCTGGTGACTTCAAAACATTACCTAATTTTAAAGATTTACATAAAGTATAGTTTAAATAGAAAAATCGCATAATTGGATAATGCACAAATTTTAGTATTTGAGAAGTTATAAGGGTTTTCCGATAAGGACTTGACAACTTTTTTTCTTTTAAATAAAACGCAAACTATTTGAGATGCCGGCTTGTTGCCATACACGAATATTTTAACGTAGTCCCATAAAAAAAGTCTTGAGATCTGAAATACAGAGGAACGCTTGAAAAATTGTGAAACATTGCGAACTGAATGCATACCTCGAATGAAATGTCAAATATTCATCTTCATAATATTCTTCATTTTCGAGTTCATCATCGTATTGGATATCATAATCAGATTCGTCGAATTGTTTCTATTGTTGCTTTGCCCTAATCGAGGTGCTTTTTTATATAAAATGTCTGTAACGGCAAGATGTAACCCATCGTTCATACACAGAATAATTTCAGATTCTCCGTCATATGATGTGGCCACGATATCATTTTTCAAAACCAATCCATATTTGCTAACTCATTGATCAATTAGTTCCCGCTCATTTTATATAAATCACATCTTTCGTGTATGGGGATTAAAACCAAATTTATAAATTCCAAATCGAAATTATAAAGATTCAGGTTCAGGTATCTTCTGGCCCGTAGTCTTGTCTATTCATCAAAAGTTGATGATAATTTACTGAATTGATGGCAAGGTAATTGAATTTATTCCTTAAAGTCATTTTCAATTCTTGTAGCATTTCAAATCATTACAGTATATTCAGATTTGAAGCACTCATAACCTCGAGCATTTATTGATTCCCGAATAAAGATGGATCTAGTAATTTGTTTTATAGGCAAACCATCTAGCGTAGCTAATCTTGATACAATTCAAATCTTGCTTGCACAATCTTGCTTGGCCGTTAAATCATCCTTATGTTAAATCGTTTCAAATGCAGTTTAAAAAGTTAGCCGCTTATTTTCCAGAAAACCTGGCTTGTCGATTTTAGGTTTTCATTGAAAACCCCGGTTTTAGGAAACCGTTTGTAAACCGTATCAGCCACACATTTTGATGGAAACGGCCACTATATCTCGTTCAATATTAGCTCCTCTAACGACGCCGACCTGTTGAAATATACCAATGATTTAACGTAGCCCCATAAAACAAGTCTAGAGGTGTTAAATCAAACGATCTAGGCGACCAATCGACAGGACCATTTCTGGATATAACATGTTCATCGAATTTGGATTTCAATATTCGATTGTTAGGCCCGCCATGTGGCATGTTACACCGTCTGTCACAACATGTCTCTGTAGCGATCTTCATTGACTGTAACGTGATGATCATTTTCATCAACGAGAAAAACGGTGCAATGACGTCACCACCAGCATGAAAACCACACCATACATTTATTTTTTGTGGATGAAGTGGGATTTCTTGAAGCACATGAGGATTTTCTCCTGACCAATAACCCATATTCTGTTTGTTGACGAAACTATTGAGCCAAAGATGCACTTCATCACTGAAGATGATTTGCGATGAAATTTGTCATCTTCTTCCAACATTTCCAGAGCCCAATCCGAGAACGTACATCGCTTTATATGATCGAGTGGCTTTAGTTCTTGTGTTAACTTGTTCTTATAGGCGGGTGCAAGCCAAGATCCTATCACAAAATTCGCCAAAGTGTGGTCTGAGTGATGCCCAATTCTTGAGAACAGCATGAAATCGACTGTTTTGATTCGTTTGCGACGGACGCTTAAACGGCAGCAATATTCTCGGCATTTCGACCAGCCCGTTGTTTCACTGATTCACGAAAACATCAAGCAGTGAATATTTAGTCTTAAATTTGTTCACTAGGCTATGAATTGCTTGTCTAATGGGACGATAATTACGACTAAACATTGGTATTAAATTAATGCTCTTAAAGATGCGGTCACCGACTAGAAATTCTTGTAGTAAATTTTAATTATTTGTAAACATTGTTCGTTCGTGTACTTCACCATGATGAAAATGTTGTCTTTATTGAATGTTTTGACAGTGGTAGTTTGATTATTTGTTTAAGGGTGCGTTCACAGTGATAGTTCAAAGTTGTCAAGTCCCAAATGGAAAACCCGATACTTAAGTTGTAAGACATTCGATAAAAAATTTCCAACATTTGCGTGATGCTTCAAGGATGGTTAAATTTAAAAATCTTGATATTACTGAATGAAAAGCAATAAGCTGCTAAACTGTTCATATATTTCAACTGTCAGGGACCACGACAAAGAGCGAAAAGGGGTTTAAGTTAAAGACGATGATCCGTTTATGGCAGAAAACAACACTCAGTGCTGCAAAACTATATACCCATCAAAGTCACATACCCCTTGACTCAGGTTAAAGATGATTCAAATAAATGTCGTTTAAAGTACTATATGGACCACATTAAATTCTACTCATCATTTTCAGACCACAAATATTTATCTTTCACCCGATGTAACCCACTAGTCCGGCCAACGAATACTTTCTGAGTTCAATGGACTATATCTCGAATACTAAACATACAAAAATTCTCAAAAAATTATTTCAAATACGTTAAATGTTCTTCTTTCACTTGATGTAACATCCTAGTCCGGCCATTTAATATCTGGTGTTTTTGATGGACTATATTGCAACTTTATTCCATAGAAAAATTCTAACATAATCTTAAAATTATTTTGAATCACCAGACTAAAGCTATTAGTTCCATATTATCATGAAAAAACAACATTTTTACTCTCAGCCCCGAAAAAGTTTGTGCCGTGATAGTTTTCGATGTCATGACAGTAAATATTTTGTGGGCTGATAGTCAAAAATGTCATGGTATGTGGAGATTTTTTGGGCTGAGAGTAAAAAAAATGTCATGCGATAGCAACAATTATTGTTGCCATCGCATTTTTCGGGGATGGAATTTGGGCTATCTTCACATACATGTGACTAAGACTACCTCCGATTTTACAGTAACCAGCAACTCAATGCACTCAATGACTCCAGTTTTCTTTATTTGACGTATATCACTGCAGTATACCTTATTAAGCTCACAGCACTGAAACCATGTAGTTGAACATTCGGTAACCCTTGAAGCCCGTGAAGTTTGTATATTTTCTAAAATAGAAAGATTTTTATGTAAATTAAGCTTACCTATATAACAGAAGGCAGCTCTTCGGGCTGATGCTGTCTCTTATGTAACAGTATTTAATTGGAAGCACTCGAAATCGACCTGTTCATTATCCCTCTATTCAATACATCGAGATTTTCGGTCTTCTTCGGTCTTCTTCTTTTGCCACGAAACTGTCAAAACCGACTCAAAATTTCTTGTAGACTTGATTTTACTATTGAACCTACCATTAGCTGGTTATTTGGTGCCAACCTCGAAGATTTGTTGGACGACGCGTCAAACACACCTCACACTTTGGTAATAGTACTTTCGAATTTTTATAATCCAACCCCTTGATGAGGAATGAATACAAAAGCCGCTTGAATAGATCATTTATTCATTTTTGTAATATGACAATTCATAAGTGGTGGCAAAAACATATCTTTTCGCCAATCAAAATGATTGTCCTAATAGTTCCCTTTTAAAGATGTTATCTTATAGATTCAGCCAAAACTACAGTGGGAATCGATGAAAAATCAATATTGATGACTTGACGGGGTCATATGCTTATATTATAATTTAATACTTCACGTTTTGCAACCTGTGGCTGTGAATTACCAATACTTCATAAAATTAATGTATAAATGATCCGGTATCCAACAAAGTTCGACAAATGTGTAGATATCCGTTCCTGTCTAGAACTTCGATTTCGACAATAGTACTCGTAGCTTGTAATTATGGTTTACTCTCTCGAGCTGGACTGACGTTGGTTGCCGCTTGCCGCATTTATATTTATTTTATCAATTAAATCCTGAGACACTTCATGATTTAAGTTGATACAGTTGAAACATCTAACATCTTTGAACTACTATCAATTAGAACTGGTTTCATCTGTGTTCACAAAACTTCGGGATGATTTGCACCGCCTTGGATGTACAATCTTCTCTGTAAACCCATTGTTAACCCATTTTAACGCAACAGGTCTATTTAATAAAAATTTCTTTAAAGCAGGTGTACCCTCGCGTGCCAATAAATTTCTAGTTTCCTGAT
This sequence comes from Nephrotoma appendiculata, assembly GCA_947310385.1. NCBI lineage: Eukaryota > Metazoa > Arthropoda > Insecta > Diptera > Tipulidae > Nephrotoma > Nephrotoma appendiculata. The sequence goes on from OX371223.1 coordinate 39,782,397, forward strand.
CTAATTTATTCACTACGATATACAACAAACATGGCTTTGAGAGCTTCCATCTGGACCTAGAACACCAAGATCTCGGATAACTTCGTCCGTTGGATCCAATAATCACGAATTTTGTCGACGTTGGATTTTGTACGTACAAATACAAATTGCAAAACGATTGTCATTCTGTGTAGTTTCTTGAGTAAAGCTCCAAAATGCCCAGTATCCTATCAACGTGACTGATTCTCATTTCAACACACATATTGGATTTTGTCCTGGTGATAGGATTCTCTGTTCTTCGATGAAGGTGGTTGTTGTTGCGGTTGATCCGCTACCACTCTCAAATTACATTACAAAGAACCTTTTGATTTGATTACAAAGGTCCATGTGTTGTGACAGTGTAGTGGTATCCATTATGAGATGATGTCCATTTTGTGGATTGCACAACTAGTTGGAACATTACTACTCTTCTGGAAATGATGCAACTCACAGTTGCTTGTATTTGAGGGATACGCATTCAGTGGCTGATGTTCTGTGGCAATTTAACATAACCACTTAAGTCGAGATAAGTGGTTAGATTGAACTATATTCTAATCGATAGTATTTCCCGTTTTTTCTTTCCCTTCAATTTTTCATCAAAATCCGACTATTTTGCGATCGAGTTATAAGCAAAAAACAAAACCACTTATGTTTGTTATAGGTGCGATTGGTATTTGTTGAAAACCACTAAATTGATAATTTTTGATGTTATAGCATGAAATAACTGATATTTAAAAAATATTTTTTATTTTATTTGTAAAATCAGAAAGAAATTTAGAATATTCGGGTGAAGGGGAAATTATTTCAGTTTATAGGAATTTAAAAATCGATAGAAGCGAGAGTATAAAGAGAGTTTAACTTTCGGCTGAAATAGTCAAGACACTATCTGCATTATCTTTTGGCTGGCAACTTTCGGCTAACATTAACAAGGTGTTATCCTTCAATAAGTTTTTATTTTGAATTTAATTTTGCGTTTGGTATTTTCTTAAATCGATATAAGCGTTTTTTTCCTAAATGCTAATTAAACATTTTTGGAATTTCCGGTGAACGCACAGCAGGTAACAAGTGCTTGTTGACAAGGTGTCAGTAAACGTAGTTTAAAAACACTGATACCATGGATCCTAAAATAGTTTAGTTATGTCCCATAATTTTTTCACAAATTAATTTAAAATGTTAATTTGGTCCCTTGAAAAGTAGCTAAAAATGGATAAGTGGTTTTGTTGACTTGCCACAAATATATCACAAAACATTTAATATATTCATAATTGAGGTTGCTACAAATATTCAGTTCCTTCGAAGAGAGCCACATACATTGTTTATCTTGTAAAGTAATCAATAAATAATTTGCAACAAGCTAATCAGTGCGTACTGGTAAGCGGTATATTTAAATATAAGTTGTCTAGTTGACAAGCAGCTTTCCCAATGTGATTTAACTTTACCCAATAGGAAGTGAGATTTTAGTTTGTTATAGTTTTCAATCCTAATGAGCGGTGAATTTCGTAATCACTCACTTATCTTATTTTACACTATCGTTGCCTCCAGCTGCATCAGTTTAGGTTTCCTTCGGCAAGCGTATCTTCTGACATTATTGTGTACTGTGTTCCATACTCAAGCGACTGATCTTAGTAACTGGACTATTGAGTAATCTTTCGTTGCTCTATTTAAATGTTACGGTTCTAACAAAACCAACGTTACCACTATGTACCTTGTGAGTTTATTTTGATGAAGGTAGATCATCAGCTATTCCGCCAGTTTTCGCGTATAGTTGTTTCAATACGGCAACCAGATTGTCGACGTAGTAAAAAGCGTTTAAACGTTTAGTTGATTAATGTCGAAACTAGCTCTAGCATTAAGCAGCCTTCCACTCAATTGTAGTAATCCGTCGGTTTTCTATAATCGGATTAAGTGTGCGACGGTATCTGAAGCTATCTGAAGTTCTCTGGTTGCAGATAGCTTGGTGATGATTTATCTGTACTTTTTGTAAACTCAATAACGGAGCAGTTTGCTTTCGTGAACAAGGAACAGTATGATGTTTTCATGTTTGCTTTTAGTAGTGCCCGCTCATACTTCATTTCTTTATCCTTCTGTGGTTCTTCAATTCGTGGTCGTTGGGCATATTTGAAAGTGTCTCTGAGCCAGCTAAGGCAAGTCCACCAGAGAGAGTGATCTATCAAGCTGGTAGGATTTTCTTCGGGTTTTACTGAGCCCATTGTAATTAGGTAATATTTTAAATCTATTGGTTTTCACCATGCGAACGTTACCATTGAATCTGTCCAAGCAAACATTTTAATACTCGATTCTTGGAACACTCGTTTTTTTCCTGATTAATTTTGATTTCAATCTACCTAGAGAGGGATACTTGCAATTTTAACGTGAATTAAATCACTTTGCATATAGGTTGGTCGCTAAGACAACATAGGCAGTAGTGTAGTGTAGTATTACTATCTTTATAACTTTACCTTTTCTAATGTCTGCAATTGGGCAGCTTAGTAAATCCATTTTGCTTCCAGTTCAGTAGTTTTTGTCTGTTCTTATTTATACATCTAACGTCCATAGTTGTTGCATAATTGTTTTTGCTTTTAATATAACTGGCACCAACCATCTCACAAAGACAAAGAATTTTGATGTCAACTTTAAGCACGTACGTCATCAGGACTCATAATGTGGTCTAGCTCTATTAGGATTAGCAGATATTACCATTTTGCTGTTGCTAACAACACATATTGTATATCGTGATTTAGGTATTTGGTGAACATTGGTCTAGTGTATTATTTGTAGGTTGATCACACCGTGACTCATTGGTAGACCCAGGTTGTAGATTTGTTCATCCGTTTTTACAAACTCTATGCATAGAGCGTTCAGTTGCTCTATCTTCGTTTCCGAATATCACTTCGTCTTGTGGGTTGGTGCACTTTTTTTGCAAAATCTCTCGAATTGAGCTATTTTTCCGCAAACTATGTCTTACTGATAAAGAACGTCATCCATTATGATAGGTTGTTTTGTGACTGATGATTGACGATACTGCTTCGTTTTCGATGGGTTACGTATTTACTGTACCCGATGAGCGAAATTGGTAACGTTTACAAATTATTTTATATAATGTTGCTAATATTCGTCTACAACTTACAATTTATAACTATAATTAATAAACACATTTTTTATTATTCACTTGTTTTTTGTTTCGCAGTTATTTTGAATAATTTTCAAAAAGTTTAAAAAATCACTCGATCGATTTCGACTTGTTAGGTCATCATCAGGAGTATCTACTGATTTGTATTAGTAAAAATTTTGTTATATTTTACTAATACAAATCAGTAGATACTCCTGATGATGACCTAACAAGTCGAAATCGATCGAATGATTTTTTAAACTTTTTGAAAATTATTCAAAATAACTGCGAAACAAAAAACAAGTGATTAATAAAAAATGTGTTTATTAAGTATAAGTGTGTTTCGCCAAGTGCCTACGGCAAACAGCGTAAAAAGTAATTTATAACTAAATGCTTCAAAGCCAACCCAAAATCACCAAGTCAACAAAAGGGTAAGCTACCGTAGGTATACATAGTTCGTGTGCCCGTTTCTGAAAGAGGGACTAGATTATAGAATGGGTTACAATGAGGTTTGCTTCTTAAAATAAGATTCACCATTACAAATTTGATCAATCTAAAAATGATAGCTCCAGCGTGGTTGGAGTAAACCGACTCAAGGAGGCTCAAGGCACGGGTGGGTATTTGCTGGAGTTAAATTATAGCTTGTTAAGGCTACTTTAATAAAAGGAATGGAACTGAGGCAGCATCTATACTTATTCGCTCACATATTAGTTCAGGTTCGAATCCAGTCCTATTACAAGTGTCTTTGTATACAATACATTTTCGGGATAATTCATCGACTCTGTCAATATTCAAATCGGTCAGTATAAAGTGTTATAGCTATTATATCACGATAAAAGTCGTAGAAATATTCTTGATACTTTTGCTTCCGCTTTTCCATTTGCGAACGATTATCGTCGTCTGATTTACTTGGAAACATTTCTTTAATTCGAGTTCTATACCAAATTATCTAATACCATAGACACATATCTGGTTTCGTAACTAGGATTATGAAACTATGGTTTGCGAGATGAGAATGGGTGACACACTACAGTTCTCATCTCATTTGACAGATCGTCATATTTCTTAAAATTCTATAACTCGGAGGTTGCGTTTGTGATAAATATAAATAAAAATGCCAAATAAAAAACTGTGTATCAATTACATATATGCAATAAATGTCAGCATATAATATTAAAACTTAATCACAAATTATATATTTTGATTTAACAGCTGCAATATAAAAAAATGATTACATGTTTGTAACGGGTGATTTTTTTGTGGTTAGGATTTTCATGCATTAGTATTTGACAGATCACGCGGGATTTCAGACAAGGTGTCAAAGAGAAAGATGCTCAGTATGCTTTGACATTTCATAATGAATAGACTTACTAACGAGCAACGCTTGCAAATAATTGAATTATATTACAAAAATCAGTGTTCGGTTCGAAAAGTGTTTCGCGATTTACGTCCGATTTATGGTCTACATAATCGACCAAGTGAGCAAACAATTAATGCGATTGTGACCAAGTTTCGCACTCAGTTTACTTTATTGGACATTAAACAAACCACACGAATGCGTACAGTGCGTACAGAAGAGAATATTGCGTCTGTTTCTGAGAGTGTTGCTGAAGACCGTGAAATGTCGATTCGTCGCCGTTCGCAGCAATTGGGTTTGTGTTATTCGACGACATGGAAGATTTTACGCAAAGATCTTGGTGTAAAACCGTATAAAATACAGCTCCTGCAAGAACTGAAGCCGAACGATCTGCCACAACGTCGAATTTTCAGTGAATGGGCCCTAGAAAAGTTGGCAGAAAATCCGCTTTTTTCTCGACAAATTTTGTTCAGCGGTGAGGCTCATTTCTGGTTGAATGGCTACGTAAATAAGCAAAATTGCCGCATTTGGAGTGAAGAGCAACCAGAAGCCGTTCAAGAACTGCCCATGCATCCCGAAAAATGCACTGTTTGGTGTGGTTTGTACGCTGGTGGAATCATTGGACCGTATTTTTTCAAAGATGCTGTTGGACGCAACGTTACGGTGAATGGCGATCGCTATCGTTCGATGCTAACAAACTTTTTGTTGCCAAAAATGGAAGAACTGAACTTAGTTGACATGTGGTTTCAACAAGATGGCGCTACATGCCACACAGCTCGCGATTCTATGGCCATTTTGAGGGAAAACTTCGGAGAACAATTCATCTCAAGAAATGGCCCGGTAAGTTGGCCACCAAGATCATGCGATTTGACGCCTTTAGACTATTTTTTGTGGGGCTACGTCAAGTCTAAAGTCTACAGAAATAAGCCAGCAACTATTCCAGTTTTGGAAGACAACATTTCCGAAGAAATTCTCGCTATTCCGGCCGAAATGCTCGAAAAAGTTGCCCAAAATTGGACTTTCCGAATGGACCACCTAAAACGCAGCCGCGGTCAACATTTAAATGAAATTATCTTCAAAAAGTAAATGTCATGGACCAATCTAACGTTTCAAATAAAGAACCGATGAGATTTTGCAAATTTTATGCGTTTTTTTTTTAAAAAAAAGTTCTCAAGCTCTTAAAAAATCACCCTTTATATGGTTACATGTATTAAAGCAATATTTATAGTTTTAGGTATTCACTAATTGAGCAATTTAGCGCTGTCATCACTAAAATGCTACGGGATGAGAAAAATTATCTCATCCCGTAACTACGTTCAAACCGAGTTGCAAACCATGGTTAGGGGTGACACATTACAACGAAACCATGGTTAACTCGAAACCATGGTTATGAAACCAGTAATGTGTCTATAGCATTAGATACATTCCAAAGTCATTCTAAGTATTTTCTAAGCATTTAGCATGAACTTCAGTGAAATTGGTACACTGTCTAAACCCAAACGAGTGTCCCTAGAAAATTATATGATTTTCTAATGGGTCTGACAGGGTGTCCCATGAGATTAATAATGTGATTTTTTAATGTGCCTTAGCCTACATTCCAAACTCATTCGTAGTTTTTTAAAAGCATTTAGCATGAAATTCAGTGATATTGGTGATTTGTTAAAACCAAGGGAAATGTCTCTATTAAATTATATGATTTTCTAGTGGGTCATGAACTTCAGTAATATTATTGGACTATTTAGATCCAGAAGAGTATTCCCGAACTCGCAAACCCTCTTTCGCGAATTTTCATCAAAGTCATCTGGTTAAAAGAAAATAAAAATATCACGGGTCCCTTCGGATGACCTTCTAAACGATGTTTTCCAAAAAAATGAACCATCACAATCGATTACTAGTATTTGAAAACTTTACTTCAGTAATTTGAATCAGCGTCATTTGGGCCTCTCCGGGGCACTAAACGACATTTCTTGAAATCAGAAAACCCTTCTTAAGCAGTCTTCATCAGAGTCATCTGGTTTAAGAAATAAATTAAAAAATAGCCCGGGCCCTTTCGAAAGATCCCCTAACCAATTTTTTCCGAAACCGTGATCCATCGAAATCGATTCTTAGTACTTGAAAATCCTCATTCAGTAATATTTAAACCATCCAATCCTTATGCTAGTGAAGTTTATCCAACCTACTCAAAGAAATACAATAACAACACACTTATTGTAATTGAAAATCATATAATTTAATAGGGACACTCGTTTGGGTTTAGACAGTGTACCAATGTCATTGAAGTTCATATTCATCTATATTTAAATTCGCCTGAATGTTTACTTACACCAATACTATTACAATAAGTTTTTGTTGTTGTTGTATTTTTTGGATTAGTTTGGATAAACTTCAGTAGCATACAAATCGTAACGAATTTGTTATCATTGTCAAAAAAAATCCAATTAGGCTGGTTGGATGAGTAATTTAACAACATATTTCAGTTGCTATAGAATCCTGAGTTCAAATCTCTCTCTCTCTCTCTCTCAAACTCAAAATTGAAATGCAAGCAAAGTAACAAAGTTACTGTTTTTTTTAGGAAGTGCCAATTAGGCTGGCTGGATGAAAACTTCAACAACCTATCTCGAGTGCTATCGGAACCTGAGTCCAAATCTCTGGGTAGGATTGTTATTCGCCGTTTGCCATTTTCACTCAAACTCAAAATTAAAATACAAAAATTGTTAATAAATTTGTTCTGGTTAGAAAGTTTCAATTAAGCTGGTTGGATGAGAAATATAACAACTTCAATAGTACGTTGTGCCAATACCTGATATGAAATATGTCGATAATGCAGATTTTTTCGGCTGAAAGTTTCGGCTAACTTCCACAGCATAAATTTTCCATTGTTCAAGAAAAATAATGTTCAAATTATGAAAAAACTTAGACATTTACGAGTTAAATTACATCTTTGATCGTTTCTACCATTTCATAAAAATGTTTATGATATCTTATTTTACTTTAACACTAACTGATGTACAATACACAAAAGACAAAAATTTCCCGAATTTTCCTTTGTTGAATTTTATTATTTTGCTAATTTGTTATAACGAAGATACAACAAAACACTAATAAAATTTGACGATAATAAAGAGGCAAACGATAATAATAAAGTTAGAATGTGCGAGCGAGTTTATATAATAAATGTTGCAGAGGGGAGAGCGTAAAGAAATCGGAAAATGTTAAGTAGTGCGTATCTACAGCATGAAAAATCAATGATTTTTCTCCTATTTCTTTTACATTGGCAAACAATTTTGTGATTGTAAATTTATTTTTTGTATTAGCTTTTTACTGGCACATTGGGAGTAATATAAGTAGTTATGGGCATTGTAATATGAGGTGTTTAACTTAAAGTACTAAATTGGATTTGAGTATTAGCGAATAATATTTTGCACAACCCTGACAGTTTTATTTTAGATCGTTTGACTGAGTAATTCAAATCCACTTAACATTTCCCAATAAGACCTTGTCACCGACAGATAACTAATTGATTTGTTCGCAAAATTTTTTTTCAAATCTATATCGATATACGTGGTTATTGTTATAATTTTTTGTAGTATGTCGTATAGGTAGCTACGTTATGGAATATACGAGTATGTTTATCCGCCTAAAGGTAAAATAAACACAGAAAATTGATTGAAAAATATATAAAATGATATAAGAGCACATTATAAGGGGGGGTTCGAAAAATATTCGACATATCTTTTATTCATGCATTGTCGCATCACCACACAACACAATTCACAGCCACAGTAAATTCATATACATATATAACTCTAAACGAACGATAAAGCTCGAACGGATTTTAATTTCCAATCGATTTCCTTGGTTGGAAATCATTCGATACACAATACTTCTTATTTACAATCATCACCAATAACAAAACAATTTAGCTTTTGTATATCGGCGAAATAAAATGTTTTATAGAAATTTTGTCATGTTACCATATCGTTCAGAGATGGCAAATTCATAACAGTCACAGCCAATCAAACATTTTGTTAGCGAATGTAATTAATTTATAAAAATAAGCCACAATTTATAGAGTTGGTTATTTACCACACTGTGTCTGAACGTTTTGCGTTGGGTTGGAAAAAGTTGTGTTTTATTTATAACTCGAAACTAATCAAGTTAAATAAAGCTATATTTGACGTGTTGTTAGCTTTCCAAAGATCTATTCCGTTATAATCGATTAATGATAATTGATTTGGATAGTTTAGGTTTAATTGATTTCGTTAATTACTATTTTTCCGCTTTCATTCCCAGTACAAAATATAAGTGGTGAATGGTGCTTCAAACCGTATGGTATGAGTATCTTAACACATACGTCAAAATTCGTTTGCGATGTTAGTTCACAGGTGTCACCGCTCAAAACTGAAAGGGCCATCGTTTGAATGAAACGATGTAAATCAAATTGATCAATCGACGAATCCCGATAGGGACAGGATGCAAAAAAAATTATCTGGTTACGATCGGTGATGGAAATAAACACAACTATGACCTCCTGTTGTAGTGCACAATTCATGGGCCGACCCATTTGCCAAACTGGTTCTACATAAATCGGGTCTATAGCCGTACGTTCTCGGTTTGGCAGGCAATGCGTAAAGGCGATGCCACATACACATTTCTACGGACGACATCTAAAAACAGATTTCGCATTTACGAATTAATTAGAGCATATTTTTGATTCAAATGAATGAGATAATATGTAAAATATCTCAAGTTAGTAGCTAAAATATTAAATTTGGAATTATTTAATAATTTTAATTGAAAAATTATCAATTTTCTATTTACCCGTTCCTAGAAACGATTTTTTCTCTGAATGGTATAATTTTACACGTGAACGAACGCACAAAAATCTAAAACGATTTCCGAACTCATCAAAAAATTTTAAACGATTTTTTTCTCTGTTGTCTGTGAACTTCAACAAATGTCAAAAAATTCCAAAACAAAATATATATTTTTCATTAATTTAATATTTTTATAAGGCTCATCATGAATATGGTATGGTAAACTTTTTTAATTATAAATTAAATAAGTAAATTTAATTATTTTGACACTTTGGATAGAAATGGCGGTATAAACATTCAGCTTAAAACAAAATATAAAGAATTGTTGTTGTAAAAATCGTCTGTATTTTTTTTGGTATGTGGCGAGGCAAAATAAATTTACGCACGAATCGTCTGTTATTAGATGTGTATGTGGCAACGCTTTAAGTATAGTTTTAAATTAAAACCCAATAAGCGACTGGAACAACATCTTGCGATTTTCATTTAAAATTGTTTTTCAAAGAGAACAACAACGACAACTGGCCAGTGTTGTTATTCGCGGTTTCCAACAAAGTAGCTGACATCTGGCGAACAAACCGTGAATCGTAATTTTCTATGAACCAATGGGGATCAAAACTGTCATAACAATGGATTTGGCAATCCTCGTCCCACTTGTAGACCATTTTACTTTAAAGAATGCACAATCCCCGTTAGTAATTGTGGTTGAATGATTTTACAAGTGACAATACTTTGACAGTTCTTCGTTGCACAGTAAATCTAATTTTATGGACCAGCATAGTATACACTAGTTAGCAGGAATGTCCTGATTTAACTAGCGGATGTGGCTGTCTCATTAGTTCCTCTTGTGTAACCTTGTTTTATCGAAATAATTTGACGCAATTATGTATCACGCAGTATTGCTCCCTGACAACATCAACTTGTTTTTTCTACGTGTAAATGTTGTTCATGCGTCTCTTTTACGATTCATCGTGCTATGGGATGATTATCTGCTAGAATTATGGGGTATTTTAGGTCGTGCTTTTCCCTGGCATATGCGAGGCGGCCCCTAACTCGCGAGATATCATTATATCTATTTAGATGATGGCTGCATTCCGGAAACTTGAGAGTTGCGCTTCATTCAGTATTGTTTTGAACATTTCATATAAATCAGTTATTGTCGAAGGACCTTGGATTTAAAGTTAACATACCGAAAATTGTGGTGTACTCGCTTCACCCTTTGTAAACCCTTTGTTGGCGTGTTTGTATACTGGCTCTTCATTAGCAATCTTTAGTAGTACTAAAGTGGTGCTAGTACACCTCTTTATTGGTATTTCTGTTAACGACGAGAAAATGTGCATACCGGTGCGACTTTGGTCTTGGCTGCAATGATGTTCGTCTGCACTTTCCATGTGAGTTTATAGTACGGGCGTAAATTATTTATTGGTATTCTGATATCTTCTAACAATTTTAATTTTTTTCGGATATTTCTCAGTCATTTTGGACATCTATAAGAAATTCCTCATTTCAGTCGAGCTTCAGCAACTACAAGCTTTAAAAGGATTTTGATTGCGACTGTCACTGGCAATCCCATTGGATCGAATACACATAAACTTGATGGTGACTGGCAGGATGACCTAAAAACAAAAAAAATGTTGTGGGAAAATTTAATAGCCAGCACTGAGATCGATTTAGTTGCTTCGGTAATTCCTCGAATCGAAGTTTCTGGGTTTTCTGACTGACAATTAACTTATTAATCGAAGGCTAACAAACACTCACATCGATACCGCTTCACCGTTTTGGCTATAGTGCACCTCTAAATTAACAACGAATTTGCTCGGTAGATCATCTATCCGGACGAGCTTCATTTCCATTTGTTTCATGATTAATCATGTTCTTCACTTTTGTGTACTTTTACCACTTTAATTAATTATAAATAAAAACTAGTTTTATTTTTTGTACTTTTAACAAGACTGGGCGTCTCAAAAAAATGTACTAACACTTTGAATGTGGAGAAAGTCTTTATTTATGAACATAGAGAGAAGTTGAACGACTTTAAATGCAGAAGACAAATGTAACGGAATAATCATGTTAGCAAGTGTTACCTAGATAACGATGATAACGCTCACCAAGGGATTCGCAAACATCACGAAACAGGGCGTTTTGCATATCGCGACCTTATGTTCCAATTTCCAATTTCAATGCATCAATTGTTCTTGGTTTGGTGCCATAAACTTTGTCCTTGAGGTATCCCCACAAAAATAAGTCCACGGGCGTGAGGTATGAGGGTCTCGAAAAGCTGCATTGAGGTGAGCTCATACTTTGAATTCCCATCCAAACCATCTTTGAACTTCCGTGGCATTTTCGGTTTTCCATTAAACATTTCAGGACAAACTTCCTCTCTTACAAGCTAAGTTGATTTCTTGCCATGCTGTAACATTAATTACACCTGCAAAAACACAAAAGGCAGCATATTTGCGACAGTCAGAGTGTTAGTACATTTTTTATTTATTAATTATTCCTTATAGTGATACTAAATTTATATATTTGATTTTTAAAATTATCGATTTCGGATATATTCCTTCTTCATTTTGGCTACTATGTAAATAAACAAAATTGCTGGAATTTGGAATTCAGAAATCTTTCATGTAATCGTCGAGAAGCCAATTTATCCTCAGCGAATAACAGTTTGGAGGGTTGCAGTTTTGAAAATCATGCTAGAAACACCGGTACAGTCAACGGGGCGCACAACAGACCGATGATAGAAGATTCTTTGTATAGAGAAAACTTTGGTTTGCAAACCCTCACAAAATTTAAGAATTCTCTGTAACCTTGTTACGAAATGGTTAAACACCATTCCGCAGACTTCATCTAAACACATAGAGGCCTCTCCAACGGTGATTTTGTCGGCTAGATCTCAGAGTTTTGGGTCGTGGGCAATTTGAGACTTGTATGTTCCTGGTCTACACCGTGGAACAGAATAAAATAAGAGCAAAAGCAAACTATAAAAACTGAAATTAAGTGAAGACACTAGAATCCGTCGACCAAAATTTAAGGAACCGGAATAAATTTAATAAAAACCGGGTACGCCCACTCAAAGACGACCGGAGCTCGCCGGTGACTATCCACAACGAAGCAGCATTAAAAGATAAGGACATCTCTTCAACAGGCCAGGCCTCTCTTCAACCGGACAAACCTCCAGCTAATCCTTCACAATTTACATTTTGACAGCATGAGACCGCCGAAGTGCTACGGGGAGACCGTGTTTAATTTACGGTCGTCCCCAAATGGACGACACATATGCGGATTCACCACTCCAACCCTGTGGATGCCCTGCCAAGGGGATGATGGGGAGTGATAAGTGCAGCCTGCAAATCTGGTACCGACACAGAACGAAATTCCCCCCCTCCACCCCCCCCCCCTCCCCCCATACCGACATGAACAATTTTGTACTTTGTTTTTTCAAAATAAAACCAAAAGAAAGGAAAATAAAGCCGAATGCAAAGAAGGATGGAATGTAAAAATTTTAAGTGCGAAAAATAAATTGAGCAATAACAAAAAATGGTCGTTAAACGGGATCAATTTTGAGGATGAAACCAACGTGCAACCCCGGTCGCGCGCACCACCACTGTAATTCGGTGCTCGATTACAATATAATATTTTAAATAAAAAGTGAAAAATAATCAAAATGGAAATATGAAAAAAATGAATTTAAATAACAAGGAATTGATCATAAAAAAAATTTAAATGAAAAACAAAATAAAAATCGTAGCTTTCCTGTAGCGGCCTTGTTGCCGTCATGCTACAGGTGACGCCACACTCGGAGCGTTGCGGCTTGGTTGTGCTGATACTCGCGCTCCATCGTTGCGGCGTGTCCGCAGGTAAAACTTTCCCTGACTGACCCCGAATGGCCACGAGTAACTTTCAGTTCCGCGTTGTGATCCGTCTGCCGGAAAATGTATCACCTTGTTAAAGTTTGCCGAAAGTTGCCAGCCGTAAATGAAAACAATGATAATGCAGATTGTGTCTTTGGTTTGATAGCCGAAAGTAAAAATTCAACAACGTTGATCAATATATTTCAGCCGAAAGTTACCAGCCGATATTTAAGAAAAATAATTTTTTCCTTCATTTTATTTACTTCTTTAAGTTGATATTAAAATAATAGTTATAGTTTATGATATGTTATGTCTGCTCCAGACCAATTGTGAAAAAATTTTGATGGGGATACGGGGTGCAATTTGGCACCTTGTTAAAGTTAGCCGAAATTTGCCAGCCGAAGATAATGCAGATAGTGTCTTGACTATTTCAGCCGAAAGTTAAACTTTCTTTATACTCTCGCTCCTATCGATTTTTAATTTCCTATAAACTGAAATAATTTCCCCTTCACCCGAATGATATAACCCGAGTTCATGCCTTATTTAAAAATTTGTATTTCTCAAGTTTAAATAGAATTAGGTTTTACAACAACCTTTCACATACTAAACCATTAAAATTGGTTTCTGTTGATGTGTTGTTGAAATTTTTTCTGATGATAACTTTCGGCTCAAGAATGTTGATCAACGGTGACGTATTTATCTACTTTCTGCTGAAAAAGCGAAAACACTATCTGCATTATCGATTTTTTGATTTTCCGGCTGGAAACTTTCGGCAAACTTTAATAGTATAAATTTATCTGCGAAGCTGTGCCTTTCACTGATAACCGAAAGGAAATCGTTGGATGTCTTGGTTCGCCTTAAAGCGCAATAAACGTTGGGCGTTGGTTCGCCTTAAACCGTAATAAATGTTGGGTGTTATCTCGCCAAAACCATAAACTTGGAATGGCCTCAACTGGCCACCCGTTAATAATACAGTGCCCGTAGAAAATTACAATTCGGTCCCCGTTATTCAATCGGTTTTCAATCGATACTCGTTGATAAATCGTAAATCGCTACCCGATGAATTAATGCGGTACTCACTTTAAAGGAAGATTGATTAATTGTCCAGTTGATTTAATGTCCTTTGAAGGTCAATTAATAATCCTCTTTCATTCACGCACAGACCACCCATTCACACAATTACAGTATACCACCAGCACATCGAAAGCTCCATGTCAAGCTGTAAACTGACATGGTCGGTGGGTCGGCGCTGAATTCTGCACTCCAACAGAGGGTCTTAGTTGTGTTTATTAACATTACCGATCGTAATCTATGACAAAAATTTGCTTTACATCCAGCCTCTGATGGGATTCGAACCCAGTAGCTCCTGGTCCAAGTGCCGAAGCTTTAACCACTGCACCACTTGTCCGGTGTTTTGCTGAGGTTTAGATAATAATAATCCACTGTATACATTACTTGTGATTTTCAACTCCGATTGAAAAAACCACGTGAATACACAAAACTAGAAGCCTCGTTCAGTCTTCAACCGGAAGTGAAAACGAAATTTATAAATGAAATATTTTTAATTAAATTTGGTTTCACATTTCACAACAATTTTTACTATTAATTTCGTAATACAGATGGCAATGCCATCAGTAAAATGCATTAATCAAGCTACTATAATGAAATTAAAAAATTTAAAAATAAAACTGATAAAACAATTTTATGACCAGTGATGCGTAACAATCTTTAAATTACTAAACATGTTTAGTCAACTCTCTACGCACTCTATAAGTTTCAGAAAATTTTTAAATGTTGTGGGCCATACGCAAATGAATCTATAGTGCCACATCCTATCACAAGGTCGGTTGGTATGCAAATTTGTTTTCAAATTTCCCAACATTAGTTATTTTTATTGTTTTCTGGATTTAAATTTTTGGAAAACTTCACACACTTTCAAAGCTTTTATAGTAACGAAAGAATAACTTATACTGCCAGTTTATTTATTGGGTAGAATCATTTAGAGACCAGATTCAGATATTTAGATAAAAGAATACAACACATCTATTTACCTAAAATTTTTATTCGATTTAAATCTTTCACTTCTTTAGTGACATTAGAATAATTTTACAGTTATTTAACCAGTGCATGCCCTGATATCTGAAATGACCTAGCATGTTCGAATTCCAAATATATCATTGAAGCCCATAAAGACTGACACCAATTAAACCGCACGCCTAACACACAGTTCTAAATAGAAATCAATAATAATCAAATTTTTTTCACACCCTCGGTTTGTTTTTAACATACCGCGGGGTACACCGGTATATACAACAGGACAAGCTAATAATAATAATTTTCTACCGCATGGAAATTATATTTTCCTAATTTTGATTAATTACGGATTTTTCCTTTTCCCTGCGCTTTCCCACCGCATGTACACTATGCTTCTCATAATTAAGCAAAGTAAAAAAAATTACGTTACATAAACATCGCAAATTACATCCTCTCTTTTGGGATGTAGTGTACCCGCTATCAGGGTCAGTATGTATTTGTGAAATATCCGAGAGCATATGAAAACTAGAATTTTCCAATTTTCACACAACATATAAAACAACAACAAAAAATTCCAATTACATTTTTATTAATTAATGGATGATTATGCTAAACAGAAATAAAAATACAAAACCACTTTGTGTGTGTGTGTGTGTTATGTGATGTATTTGTGTGTGCTTTGATGCCTGCCACCGCCGCATTTTTATAATTTTTGGTGCGGTACTATATAGAGGGTTATACTAGATTATAGTTTGTGGTTTTTATAATTTTGTACATTGGTTGATTGCGTCGTGGATGTTTCTACATGTTATTACAGCATGACGATGCGGTGATGGTGATGACGCTCGTTATGGCGTCTATGCGGGTGTTATAGTGCGGATATTTTAATAAACAGAACGAAATTAAAATTAATGGTATAATTTCATCTAGACCTGTAGACACGATTGTAGGCAGCTAACTAGGGGTGAAATTAATTTTATTGGTAATAGTGGGATATTGATTTTGGACGCAATAACGTTTTTTTAAATTAAATTTTTACGGTTTTGGTATATCGCAGTCGCAAAACATAAAAAAATTTAAAAAAATAAATTTAATCATAAAATTCTTTGCACCATTTTCTTTATCGTCGATGTACATATATTCACACAGCGATGGTAATTTTCATGCTGATAGAAACACTTAATTTAAAAAGCTTTTTTTCAGTTTTATGTATATGTAAGCAGACAGTAAGGAAACAGCATATTTTATATGTTGTGGCCGCTACAGTCTGGTCGATAAGTATTTAATGGATTTGGTGTTTTTGAGTAATACTCAATTTGGTGATGTAATTCATAAATCTGAACTCGAAGGATGACCTCTCAATGATTACCGCCTTCCGCTTTTGCATACAAGAGGTTCTATATGTCTACTCTACACATAACTTTACGTTAGATCAATTGTTTCATAATCATACAAACAAACAATAGTTTTACAACTTGGCTCTAAAACTTGTGAAAAATATTTAACCGAATTTTGGCTGCTTCCCGCATAGAAATCTAGAATCTAAATAAATTAAACCTAATGAATAAACGTAGAATATATTGTATTTAGTTATAGTTCATCGATACAACGATAAAACGATAAAATGATAAAACGATAAAACGATTAAATTAGAAAACGATTACTTGGTAAAACCATAAAACGATAAAAAATATTCGTTTTATCATTTTTGCAAAATAAATAAACAATTGCTAAAAAGTTTATTAAGTTCAATGTTCGTTCATCGTTCATCTTTCATTTCTTCATTCATCGTTCAACGTTTATCGTTTATCGCGTATCGTTTTTCGCTCATCGCCAAATCGATCACATCATGGTGTCTAAGAGACACCCCACTAGGATATCTGACGTTAGATCTTACAGAGGTGTAAATATGGACAGCGATCATAAGCTTGTCATATTTAAGTATAAGTGCAAACCGTCATCTACGTTTAACAGACAGCATAAAAGGCCGTTCGATGAATATCGATGCTCTAAAAGACTAAGCGTCACTGCAGAGTTACCAATCAGCTGTCACTAATTATTTAGACTGGCCCCATAACGACGAAGAAGCTCCTCCTAACATCCAGGAGCAGTGGCACGCTATACAGTCAGCTATAACCACCGCGGCGCAAAATACCATCGGAAGAAGACCGCCGAGGTCCCGCAATGATTGGTTCGATGATCAATGCCGAAGGGTCGTTGAAAATAAACGAACGTTTCGTAAAAGTTTGGTTAGTTCGCAACACCAGAAGCACTCTAGCAGATTATCTACGCGCTAGGAAAGCCACGACAAAATACACCTTCGATCTCGCCGAAAACATCATTGGCGACTATCAGTGTGATTTCCGTCCCAATCGTTCGACCACTCACCAGTGTTTCACTATGAGGATGATCGTCTATCCCAGAGAAAGAGAGAGAGAGTTCATCATTTATCGTCTATCATTTATAGTTCATCGTTCATCGTTTATTGTTTATCGTTTATAGTTTTTAACGTTTATCGTTTATCGGTTATCATTTTTTCGTGTATCGCTTATCTTCATCGTTTGTCGTTTATCGTTTATCATTTATCGATTATCGTTTATTGTGTACCGTTTACTGTTTATCGTTTTTCGTTTATTGGTTACCGTTTATCGTTTATCATTCATCGTTTATCGTTTATCGTTCGCTGTTCATCGTTCATGTTTCTTTATCGTTTATCGTTCATCGTTTAGCGCATTTCTCGTTTTTCGATTAACGCATTTATCGTTTATCGTCTATCGTTTATCGTCTACCGTCTATCATCTATCGTTTATCGTTTATTGTTTATCGTTTTTCGTTTATCGCTTATCGTTTATCGTTTATCGGTTGTCGGTTATCGTTTATCGTTTATCGTGTATCGTTTATCGTTTATCGTTTATCGTTTATCATTTACTGTTTATCGTTTATCGTTTATTGGTTACCATTTATTGTTTATCGTTCATCGTTTATCGTGCACCGTTCATCGTTCATGTTTCTTTATCGTCTATCGTTTATCGTCTATCGATTATCGTTTTTGTTTATCGTTTATCGTTTTTCGTTTACCGTTAATCGCTTATCGTTTTTCGTTCATCATTTAACGTTCATCGCTCATCGTTTATCGTTTATCGTTCATCATTCATCGTTCACCGTGTATCTTTTATCGTTTATCGTTCATCAGTTACTGTTTATCGTTTATCGTTCATCGTTTATCGTTTATCGTTCGCCGTTCATCGTTCTTGTTTCTTTATCATTTATTGTTCGTCTATCGTTCATCGTTTATCGTATTTATCGTTTATCGTTATTCGTTAAACGCATTGATCCTTTATCGTATATCGTTTATCGTTTATCATTTACCGATCGTTTATCGTTTATCGTTTACCGTTTGTCGTTCATCGTTTACCGTTTACCGTTTATCGTTTATTGTTTATTGTTTATAATTTTTTAACGTTTATCGTTAATCGATTATCATTTTTTCGTTTTTCTCCTATCTTCATCGTTTGTCGTTTACCGCTTATCATTTATCGATTATCGCTTGTCATTTATTAATTACCATTTATCGTTTATTGTTCAACGTTCATTTTTTTATCGTTTATCGTTCATCGTTCGTCTATCGTTCATCGTTTAGCGCATTTATCGTTTATCGTTTAACGTATTTATCGTTTATCGTTTATCGTCTATCGTCTATCGTCTATCGTCTATCGTCTATCGTCTATCGTCTATCGTCTATCGTCTATCGTCTATCGTCTATCGTCTATCGTCTATCGTCTATCGTCTATCGTCTATCGTCTATCGTCTATCGTCTATCGTCTATCGTCTATCGTCTATCGTCTATCGTCTATCGTCTATCGTCTATCGTCTATCGTCTATCGTCTATCGTCTATCGTCTATCGTTTTTCGTTTTTCGTCTATCGTTTATCGTTTATCATTTTTTCGTTTATCGCCCATCTTCATCGCTTGTCGTTTATCGTTTATCATTTATCGATTATTGTTTATCGTTTATTGTTTATCGTTTATCGTTTATCGTTTGTCGTTTATTGGTTACCATTTATCGTTTATCGTTCATCGTTTATCGTTCACCGTTCATCGTTCATGTTTCTTTGTCGTTTATCGTTCATCTATTGTTCATCGTTTAGCGCAATTATCGTTTATCGTTTAATGCGTTTATCGTTTATCGTTTATCTTCTATCGTTTATCGTTTATCGTTTCTTGTTTATCGTTTATCGTTAATTGCTTATCGTTTTTCGTTTATCGCTTATCATTTATCCTTTATGGTTTATCGTTTATCGTTAATCGCTTATCGTTTAGCGTTTATCGTTTGCCGTTTATAGTTTATTGTTTATCGTTTATCGGTTACCATATATCGTTTAACATTTATTATTTGTCGTGTTTCGTTTAAACTAAAATTATTTATGGGCGCCTAACCAAATATTGGCTCGAGAGCTAGTAAATCTATCTATTGGTAAATATTTTACTTGTATTTATCATCTATACCCATACCTCGTGTGCTATTTTGGCTCTTTAGCAAGTTTTACTAATTTACAGAAAATTACTAAAAAAAATTAGAAAAGCACAAGAAATACCGGGCAGTTTAGAATTTTTATTAAATTTTATTAAATTATTTTTGAATATGATGAAAAATGTTCAATTCCAAATATCTAAAATAAAATATTTGATTTAATAAATTTCAATGAATATAAAAACAATATCTATTTATTTATTATATTTATGATACTAACTCTAAATAAACAAAATAATGAAACATTTAAATATTAATTAACAGAAAAATGTTATTTCTTTTTCTCGAGACATGCAAAAGTGAAAAATTTTCTAAGCATTTTTCAACCCAGTCCATCCCAACTCACATACATATAGCACTATCGATCTTTTGACCTATAACGTCAGCAGCAAAATATTTTATCTCTTTCAGTACGAGTGCATGTGTCTGTTTACTATCTCTCTAACGGAATGATAAAATCATAGATAAATTGCTTGACTACTTTACAAAGAAAACAAAAACTTTTCTAACAAGCAAATAATTGTCGTGTTCGTTGTCATCGTTGTCGTCTTAACATATAAATTTATAAAAGATACCAATAAAATGTGCATCGTGCACACAAAAATTGTATAAAAGCTCGTAAATTAGCATAATGTATGTAAATGCGAAATTTGTATATATACAGGGTAGTTCAGCTAACTATTAATTATACATATATTTAATCAGCACCTTATATACATATAATACTTGTTATCTTCGCATCTTTTTTGAAAAGCTCGTTGTCTCAAGCACTGAAATGGTATAAAGTATATATTCATAAGTTAAAAGACATGACAGAGGGTATAAATGTAGGTGGGGATACGAGATTAGTAAATAACATTATTAGTTTGTGGCGATAACAAAAATACACAAACAAAGGAAAAAGGAAAGAAATATGCAAATCCTGAGATGAATATTAAGAAATTTCTCATCTCAAGGATAAAGATGAACGAACCCAAAACGTTGATGTATTACTTCTCGGTGGCGTGTACGGAAACTTGGGGTGTGATGAATTGGCGTACTCGTTGATATCATCATACAAAAATTTATGGTATAGAGGAAAATGTCTTTTAATTTTTGCGGGCGTTCAATGAACAGTCATTAGGCGAGAGTTGTTTTTATTACTTATTGTTGTTTCGTATTTTAATAAGAAATTTGCTTTTATTTCTTGTAAAAACAAAAACAAATTGTGGAATAATTAATATTTAATATATGGCGGCACTTTTTACGGTCCGGTGTCTACATTTCTAATAGGACAGCAAGTTTGAACAATAAACCATAGCGAACTCGTTCTTTATGGAATTGTAACCGGAAATGAACTACCTAGTTTTCATCGTATCTACTATCAAAGGCGCTGAAGCACTGGGAGAGACTAATAAATGATTTAAATAATTAGCTTTTAGTATTGATTTAGGGAATTTCAGGGAAAGTTTGGTCAATTAAAGGACAACTCTTAAGATACCGCAGCTAAAAATAATTATTTTTATTCACAAGTTGTCGATGATGGTTAGGCGGTATCTCTCATATACCGTTTCCACATTTCAAGAAGCTTTTGAACTACAAATCTATATTATTAGGATATTATAATCCATGAACTCATTTCGTAAGTATAGCCAAACAGCAAAAAAGGTTGGGTTCATACTAAGCTGTCATGAAGAACAACTCTTAAAGGATGTACATTTGTGGGATGACCAAAAATTAATGAGTTTTGTATGTATCGTGCAAAACTAAATACAAACCTATCACTAATATATACTGACGTACCAATTCAAAAGGAGGATAATGAGAAATCCTCATCAGGGTTGCCACAATGTTCTTCTTGAAGAAGAATGATGAACAAGTTAGCAGACCAGTGCGACCAGCTAATCAACGAATTGTCTACAAATAAACTTAGTAAAATGACGAATAATCGAACAACGTCTAATCCAAACAACATTCCGCTCCAAAAACAACGCTTGTCTGCTGTCATAAGTTACTCGCTTAATAGCCTAGTGCAATAATCCGATGTTGGCATCTATGTTGAAAGCTCTTTAATAACTGGAATCGCTGACCGTCCAGGCCTCGTTATGGTTAGTTACTTCTGACCCATGGGAAGTTTGTCCTAAACCAACAAAAACAATATAAAATTTTTATGTGTATTTGTGAGAGTAAACATTTAGGCGATCACACAATGTATTTAAATTGTTAATAGAAATTTAAAGACTTTAGTAATAATGTAATCAATTTGCTTTCTCTGCTTTAAAAAAAAAGTGAAAAACGGTTATTCAAATAAATATATCACAAATTTTGAGAAATGCATAAATTAAATCCACACACTAGTTTAAACGACAAATTTCATAAATTTTCCATACAGCTTCCAGATGTTTGAGTGGATTTACATCTTAACTCGTATTAGGCTGTGCTACTTTAAGGTGAAACTAAATAGAAACCATGTGCTACCATGTAATACTATTTAGTAATATTATCATGCTCCGTTGCAAGTGAAACCGATGAGAATAATCTACAACCCTATTTAGTATTACCACAGACAATCAAAGGAGATTTCTCATTCGAACTAAAAAATTAAAACAAAATATATTTCTGATAATTCCAATGTCATCGTTGTACCTGTGATTTTTCGTAAAACTACGTATATACGTATACGCAAAAAAGTGGGTGTCTATACCACGTGTACGGACATGTGACTTGTATAAGTGCAATGTTTTGGGGAAGAAATGGCATTGAAAGTTCACTTTTTGTGACCATATTCCAGAACTTCTGCCAAAAATCATTTAAGAATCTCATTTCCGGCCAACGTATCCAGTTCCATCATAGTCGGTTAAGAAACTACCGAGTTCCGCCCCAGAAGGTCATATTCCAGAACTTCTTCCAAAAATCAATCAATCTACTAAATGTATTTGTAAAATGGAAGAAAATGAGATCATTCCTGGGGAGAGATGCCAGTATGACTTATCCAGCAGCAATATGCTCCTTTCAGCAGCTCTGCAACCTGCTCAATGAACCAATCATTCAATCCAAAATTAAAATCTAATTAAATTTAGAAATGAGGGAAAGAGAAAGAGGATGCGGTACAACTGACGATGCAATGGTTCTGAATGGAGAGAATCTATATAGTTCACTGTTCGGTGTTGAGATACGAGTATGCTTTGCGGACTGAAAGAAAATTTTTAGTGAAAATATATTACAACCAACGCTCGACTGTTCAAAATTAACTTTGAAACCTTGCCATTTGGTGTGAAAATTATTCAAATTAAAAGTGTTAAAGTAAAGGATGATATTTTTGACCCGAGGGATTTAAAGTTAAAGGCCAGCTACGCCATCATTATGGTCGTCGTTTCCAATATAGACCATAGAGAACACCATACCATACAAGAAATTTGGAATGTTTTACTGCTGTTCACTTTCAATCAAAATTTTCATGCGTAGCGATCGAGCAATATGAAAATTTCCATGATATTACTAGGTCCTCGACTAAAAAGCCCGATATAATCTGAGAAAAATATGGGCTTACTTATTAAATATGAAGCCGATATAATTCATTACACAATTGATGGGATTGTTGATAAAGAAGTCAACAATACAGTGCAACTTCAGTGAAAGAGTTCAAGAATAAGCTTAAGATCTACCAGAAATTTAAATCGAAGCAAAGTTCAGAAGTTAGTACATCTCATCAGAGCAGAAATCAAGCAGTGCGTCCATCGAATCAACCTCCAAGAAGAAATTTAAGGTGTTTCAATTGTGATGTAATGGGTCATAATGGGCGGCAATGTAGGAAAGCAGTAAAATGTTTCAAATGCAATGAATTTGGCCATATTGCCCCAAATTGTGGCAAAAGAAACCCAAATACAGCCAAATCCGAGAATATTCCACCATCAACCTCACGATCTGTCACTGCCGTGTCGAATGACGAAAAGTTTTTTAACGGAAGAAATTTCAAATACTTAAAGATAAATAAGTTCAAAGTAAAAGCCTTGATTGGTACAGGGAGCGATATCACTTGTGTGGCTAAGAGTACTTATGAGGACATGGGAAACCCAAAACTCAATGGAAATGGTACCACTATTAAAGGTGTTGGCAACTTAGCAATGATTACCACTGGTACATTTGATGGATTTTTGGAAGCTGACGGCCAACTGTTTGATGCTCGTGTTCATATTTTACCAGATGAAAGTATGCCAGGCCTTAGTGTAATTGTAGGCAATGACGTTCTTGGTAAATGACGTCTGGTAATGAATTACATACCAATAAAACTTAAAGAATGCCCCGTTTATCAAACACCAAGGAGATTGCCACCTGCGGAAAAGAAAGTCGTGGATGAACAAATTCTGGAATGGTTACGAGATGGTATAATTCGTCCTAGTAATTCAGATTTCGCTAGCCCAGTTGTACTAGAAAATAAAAAGGATGGAACTAAACGATTATGCGTAGACTACCGACGATTAAATAAGAGGGTAATAATGGATCGATACCCTTTACCGATCATTGAAGATCAAATTGATCAGTTACATGATGTGTGTGTTTTTTCTACACTAGACCTCAAAAATGGATTCTTTCATGTACCGGTCAATTAGGACAGTAAAAAATATACTTCATTTGTAGCTCCGTCTGGCCAGTATGAATTCCTTTGTATGCTGTTCGGTTTATGCACTTCACCAGCAATATTTAGTCGATTTATTCATGTAGTTTTCAAGCCATTAATCGACAAAGGACTCATCGCAGTCTATATGGATGATATAATTATTCCAAACATCGGTTACGAATCAAACATAACTGTTCTAAAAGAAGTTCTCAAGATGGCTATACTAATCGAAAAACTGAAGTCCACACAGATGCTTCAAAATTTGGTTTCGGAGTTATATTATTGCAGTTTAAAAGCGAAGATCAGTCGTATCATCCTGTCTATTACTTCAGGAAGCGAACTACAAAAGCTGAGGAAAATTATAATACCTATACGAGTTGGAAGTGCTAGCCATAGTAAACGCATTGAAGAAGTTTAGGGAGTACCTGCTAGGCATCGCATTTAAGATTGTTACAGATTGCGCCGCTTTTAAAGCTACAATGGAGAAAAGGGAGTTGCTGCCACGAATTGCCGGCTGGGCAATGTTCCTGCAAGGCTTTAATTATACTATCGAGCACAGGAGCGGTACGAAGATGAGGCATTCAGATGCGTTGAGTAGGTACCCAATAGTTGTTGTTATTACTGACGAATTTATTGAGAAGGTAAAAATTGCTCAACAGACCGATGAGCATCTCCGATTATTAAATAAATGTCTAGAGAAAGGATCAGTTGAAAATTATTGTTTGTATGGAGGGTTGCTCTATCGCATTTAAGATGACGGCTGCAATATGTTGTGCATCCCTAAAGGAATGCAGTACGAAATTATTTAAGACGCACACGAAAGAGGTCACTTTGGATATAAAAAAAACAATGAAATTGCTCAAACGAGAATATTACATACCTGGTTTATTGGGAAAAATCCAAAATGTAATCCGTAACTGCTTGCCCTGTATTCTCTTCGAACGAAAGGGGGGAAAGCAAGAGGGTTTGCTGAATGCTATACTAAAAGCAGACTTACCGCTGTCGACATATCATGTAGATCATTTGGGGCCTATGACTTCAACAAGCAAGCAATATGGATATATCCTGGTCTTAGTTGATGGGTTCATGAAATTTGTTTGGATATATCCTGTGAAATCACTAACAACAAGCAAAGTAGTCCAAAAGCTTGAACTACAAAAAACCAATTTTGGTAGTCCAGCCAGAATAATTACAGATCGAGAGACCGCCTTTACCTCGAATGATTTTAAGAAGTATTGTTTAGAGGAGAACATTTCTCACGTGTTGATTACAACTGGCGTTCCAAGAGGGAACGGCCAAGTTGAAAGAATACATCGCATAATAATACCAGCTTTGTTAGAGCTGATGTCGAAAGTAACATTTGAGAATTCTCTGATGAAGAAAAAACTTCCGTGATACATCCAAATTGTACATTATTGCCAGTTTATTTCGCCTGTATTATTACTGGTGAGACGCTATCTGCGTTACGACCGATTTGCGATATATTTTCCGATCTCTTACCGAGTAATGGAGTAATGGTGTGGGATATTATTGATGACCTCTTCCTAGTCGCCAATGAATAGATATTTGACGTCGTCTGATTTATCTTCGATCCGCATATTGATAGGGCGGAAGTCGATAATGTGTTGCTTCACGCGTTGCTAGATGAGAAAGTCAACCACAAATTCTCCTCAATTCTGATGACTACTGTAATTCAGAGTGTAACCATGGATGCCATTTCCAGACCATTCTTCGATTCTTGAAGTTCAAGTAAAGTAAACCTTTGCCTGGTTCGACATTTATCATTTTGTGAAAGAAGGGTTTTGACCTATACCGCTCAACCCGCAAACATCACTCAGGATGCTAATTAATCGGAGTGAAGCGAGGATATCGAAACACGAAAAGAAAATAGAAATGGAAACTGAAAGGTTTTAACTTCTTTAATAATGTTCGAAGATACATCGTGCCCCATCTCACGTATCAGAGTTAATATTGGCCATTCCCGATGCAATAAAAAGTCAGATCCTATCGATATTAGATCAAGGCAGCGGATATCTTTGCTTAGGTTTCATATCAGCTTGATTGCGGGTGCTATTATGAACACTTTCTCATAGGAATATATGTATATGAACATAGATTTTGTCTATCCCCACGTTTTTACTCGCGCTACGAACTCAAAGTAGAGGTAGAAATTGTATTCCTTTTATTTTGCAGATGTCGACGTCTAGCGTCAAGCACATGCAAATTTTAATTAGTTAGTTAATTACTAAAACAAATATCTCTAAATTGAACGTTAAGACAATTTTACGCTTCATTGAAATATCTGGACGGTTCAGAATAATCCACAGTTGAGGTAATTACCACGGGTGAGATCTTTTAATGAGAATAAGCACTTGTGTTGGAATTTTCCTTTATTCTGATTATGTTTTGACTAAATGTCTTAGTTATCAAAAATTGTCTACTGTCTAAACAGCTTACCGAAAATAGAAAGCCAGAGAACATTACAAATATAAATATTTTCTGGGAGGACGAGATTCTGCAACCCCAAATCTGCTTCTTATCCTGCCATCAAGACCAACCCTTTTTGATTAACAGGACGACACAGCACAGAGAAGGCCAGGAAGACGTATTTTCCAAAACATAAGGCATAGACTGTCCAATCGAGGTCTAGGCAGCCTCCGTGAAATCCTATACAAACTTGCGCCCTGTGGATTGATCAAAGAACACATCGAAGGACACTCAGCGGGTTGAGATGCGTTCTGATTAACCCAACTGGGACGAAGACGATTTCACATCGGTTATCGAACAGAGCTTCAACATTGTAAAGCTCATCATCAATAATTTACCAACGAGTACGATGCGAATTCAAAACCACATCCAGCCTGGAGGAGCTCCGTCAGCGAATTGTATTGCATCTGCCTGAAATAGATTTCAATATAATTTAATAGGTATTATTGTAAAATTGACATTAATATACAGATCTCTATAGCACTGTAAATGATTCCTTCGGGGTAAAAATAAAAGCCTATTATACGAGCTCATTCATGAATCACGTCTGGCGCGCTAAATTGTTTTTAAGTTTTTAAGGGCAGTAAAGAAATAGCTGGAGAGATTTTGACAAAAAAATGACAAGCTTCCTTCGGCTGCTTGGCTACATAAGGCCGCCTTCTTAAATCGTAAAAACCCACTGGGGTCAGTAAAAAGTTAATTGGATCTTTAGCTCATTAGTGAAAGGTTATTTTCCCGAAAAAGACAATGCACCCATTTTTTCAATCAGAAGACTTCAGGCGCTGAATTACCATTTCCAGCCTTGAAGAAAAGAAATACAAAGAAATCCCCCAGAGATATAAGGTAGAGCAAAAGATCTGGACTCCCTTATCCTACAATGAACTATCAATATGTTAAAGAGCAGGAAGATTCGAGTAGCCTTCGGTGACGAAACCATCACTCTCGCAAGGACCATCACTCACGGGGACTGATTTTACCTCTCTTGTGGCTGCTAGTGATAGGCCAAGTACTCACCAGATTAAAAAATACCCACATTACTAGTGCTGTCCTGATAATTCAAGACAAATTTGAGGGTACAATTGTGGGGCATATGTAGGCATGTGAAGGAGTGTTGATCTCAGTGTCAACTCAGAGAAAATCTTACAATTTCAAAGTAAAATGACATGGAACACTCAGATCTATATCACATTCACCAACAAAGTTTACTTCACCTGTCAACGAATGTTGGGCAAAATGTGAAGTATCAGTCCACAAAATCTCTACGGCGACTTTAATTTGCACCGCACTAAATAAAATTCTGAATCAAGCTTTATTAGTCCGAACTCAGCGTTGCTTATCCCAAGAGCCATTTGCATAGAAAAATTGTGAATTGGGTAAAAATCACTGGATAGTTACAAAATCGAACATCTATAACATAAAGGAAATCCCCAACGAGCCATTGCAGATTCTACAGAGCCGCGAAGGAAACATCTGTAAGTCGAATCTTAATTTATCTGTACAATGTAAAAGTGCACAAATAAACAAATCGATACTCGAACTAACCAAACAAGCTTTTTGTGGGTGTGGATGAAGTTCCAAAAATTTGTCGTAATTATTATTGAATCGTATTGCGACATCAATTACACACGATAAAGATACACGTTTTTTGTGTTGTATTATTTTTTTGTTGCACGCTTTGGTTTAGTTTCGGCATAGAATTCGTCATGCGCATTTCTTATCCAGCACACAACATGATATGAATATAAAAGCTTCATTATTACGAAGTGCTTTTGTTGTATTTACAAACTTTGATTTACATTTAATGTATAGAAAATTTATACTTCTATGCGTTATATTCTCTTACAACAAGGGTATAGGGCAGACAGTATAGTAGTTTTGCGTATACAGCAATATGCTTTATACAAAAATTCTCTGATACTGCTCAAGATCAAATGTTACAGCACAAAAGCATAAGCAGGAGTGTATATAAATTGCAGAGATGGAAAATAAATTTTCATTTTTTCTGTTGTTTATTTTAAATAACATATACGGGTAAAATACTGGTGACGTATTCTCTATACCCTAGATACGGATGTATTTCATATATTGTGATACAAATACGTTTTACATCAATCATAGTCAAAAAAATTCTTCACATGGCATTGCTGCTAGTGAAAATTGCTTGCATCCATGCCACAATTTAAAATAAATATAAGATAAAGCTTTTCACTGAAAAAGTTTACTGTTGTACCGCACTACATCTAAATAGTTTACACACACACACAAAACAGAAAAACAACAAAACCTAAATCTGTCTGAATACTTTTGTTAATTAGTTTGGATGATTTGGTTGCTTTCATATACTGTGGGAATTAACAAATGTCCGTTTTTAGGTTGTTTTATAATGGTTGCTTCATTAGAATGATTGGTTAGACTGATAGGCTATGGTATAGTTTTATTTGTTTGGAAATTACCAATTAAAGATTTACAGGATATGAGATTAATATTATAAGATGACCTCTCACGAATGCCTCAAAGACGAACTTGATTACAGAAGAATGCTCAGTGTTGTATTAAAAGCTAACTAGAAGATACCACCATTCGGTGGTATAACGGAAAATCGCGCAGTATTACTGCAACCCAACATAGTGTAATGGTTGAATCACATTAATGTTGTCTAGTTGCGGACCTTTACATGATTGTTGGGTTTCCAGTCCCGCATATCGGGTACCCTACCCGGGTATTTTTGTCATTATTCTACTACTCGAATACCCGGGTAATTGCTTCGGGTATTCGAGTACTATATATAAAAAAAAAAAATATTTCGCAGGATATAATTGGACATTTACATTTTGAAATTGAGGAACGACGAAAAATGCCAATATTTGTCAAAGTTGTCAAAGACAACAATAAAACTACTTGCTAAACAATTAATAAATAGACTAAATCCAGATCAAATCCAGACCGAAATATCGAAAGCGGATAGCTTCAGCAATGACACAGATCGAGATTGTGAAAAAACAGCCTACGATGAGTTACAGAAGCCCCTTAATTCAATTACATCAACTAAATTCACCAAATTTACAGGTTCGAGTGCAAATATTGAAAAGAATTTCAAATTCGTCGAATTGATTAGAGGAATGCGAAGTGAAGTATTGGAAAATTTATACCAAGTACTCCCAACAATAAACCCCACCTCAACGGCATGCGAACGGGTCTTTTCAGTTGCCCGCAATATAATAACAAAACTCTATAGTCGTTTATCTGAGGGCATGAAAAATGAATTTTGGCATGACTGAATTCTTTCATCACTATTTTGTTTTATTTAATAAATGAATTTTGTATTTGTCTTTTTTCGGATTACCCGGGTTAGCCGGGTAGTTCAAAGAATAACTACCGATATCTGGGGTTTTTATTTCTCGGGTATTTTCGAAACTCTACATGATTGTAAGTAGAATATACCACTGCAACATAAGCTTGAATAGAAGCATCACACAAACTATATAATTAGGTTCTGGTAGCGCTGGTGTATCCAACGATGTATTTCAATCTTGTCTGATAGTGGCAGTTCATAGTTTGTAGCTTAGGCATCTTGCCCTTGGCAGTAATATTTGCCGGTTCTTGTTTGGCTATACAAGCTGCTTGTATGATGGCGGTAGACTTTGTCCCGTTTTTTCTGTGTTTGACGGTTGTTGTTAAGGTGTTTCGATATGTGCAAGCTGCTTTGAATATTCTGTGATGCGGTGTATAATAGCTTTGATTCACTTCTATATCCTCTTGTTCTGCTCGAATTAACTCCATATGATCTTCAGTTCGATAATAAACTGGTGTCATATCAGACATAATGCTGCAGTGTTATGTAATACGGAACCACACGACAGTCAACCACACGATCATGGTATTTCATCGCATATACGAGGTGCTGCATCAACAAATTTAAACCTAATGGATAAAACCCAAGCCGAATAACACCATTTTTTCGTTTACCTTATAGTGAACAGCTATAAAGTAGAGTAAAACATAAAAAAGTTGGAATTGTATTTTAAAATCACTTGCGACATAGTGAACAGCCTAATAAATTGGATAACAGTAAATGAACCTAGATGCTTTCACATGCAAACTGCGAGACCCTTCAGAACACATGTACGTTCAATGCGACCGGAAAATCTCACGGAGGCAAGAACGATATTTATTCGAGATCAATCACTCGCAGGATTACGGCGAGTAACAACAAAATACCTCAACGGTTTTACAACTATACACCTATCATTTTGTTCCCTAAGCCAAATTTTAATCAACGGAACATTCCAATCAATAAAAGTCCTAATCCCTATTATAATCATATAGACTATTTAGTTCACAACAACCAAAGCCAATTATGGGTAAACCAGAACCCATGGATATAGCTTCCATCACAAATCCATCTCATAATAGCAACAACAAATTTATCGTTTTCATCAATATAGTCCACCCAAAGTTCAAGTTAAAGAATTATTTAACGTTGAACATTATGATGAAAATCAAGTGAACCAAGAACCCTATAACAAAGAATTATATGGGGACCGAGATCCGATCAATGCTCAACCGATAGTTGAGGTAGGTATTGATGAGGAGGATGTTCCTACAGTATTATCGGAGATGCTGGATATGTGAAAGTAAAATTTAAATGGAGCATTTTAATTTTGACATTTATTTAGTACTAGGTGATCCGGCGAACTTTGTTTCGCCCCAATTTACTTCGCCCGAGCAAACACTTTTGTCCTTCACGAAAATTGATTTTGATGAAAAATTCAAACAACTCAACTCAATTCTCAATAGACGATTTAGTTGAGTGGCCATTCCATTTACTTTTTCATCGAATGCAACACTAAAGGCAGGTTTATAGTTAAGTTCGTTCGTTCGGTCATTTGTTCGACCAATTTTATATCTTGCAGAAAAATTCAGAAGAAAAAATCGTCATTTTTGAGCAAAATGATTGGTGGAAAAAATGGTCAGAACGAAGAAACGAACGCATTCATAAAGGCGGCATAATGTATTGAAAAGTGAATAAAATGTCGATTCAAACTTAGGCATCTATCGAAAATTTAGTTGTTATTTGCAAATTGACTTTGTGATTTGTTAATCGTCATAGCGAACGCCAATCGAACGGGGAACCGAATGCAATTGTAGTCGAACGAAATGTCAGTCGGAATCAGAGGAATTCTCGGAATTAGAACATCATCTATTTTGAAATTGCCCTTGATGATCGGCGCTTGAATCATCAGTTCCTTGCGCAGCATGATTATCACAGATCCGACCTAGATCATCAAGTTATGCGGTGGTATTCCCAAATTTATAATAATGTATTTCATCAGAGATTTGGTTTTGAATCAAGTAATTCAGACATGTCTTGCTTGTTCTTCACTGCCAAAACCGCTCGATTGCTGAGCCGATCGTGATTCATATAATTTTGGTGAATGTCCGGAAACACTTTCGTGATAAGCTCTTCCTTCGACGTCGTGAACATGCAAAAATTCGAGGGAAACGAAATCAATCCGGTCGAAAAACCAACCGTTATGTAACGTGACTCTCATCGATTCGTTCTGTAGCGTGACTCTGCACTTGCCGATCTCGGAATGACATGTAGCGTTTGACGAAAATTGGCGGCCAGCAGAATCATCGCTCACCAAAACGTCTTAAGTCACTTCGTAAATCCTTCATCGTTCGATTGAACGCTTGCAATAAACGTTCGTGTGCTTTTGTGCCCTCGTCCCAGATGATGATTTAGCATTCTTGCAATACCATGGCCATCGCCGAGTTCTTGGCAATTGAGCACACTGCTTGTCAATCGTGTGGATATTCATCGGCAGCTTCAAAGCAGAATTTGCCGTCCGGCCACCGTCCAGCAATGTGGCTGTAATTCCCGAAGATGTAACAGCTAATGCTATTTGAGATCTCGAGCGAATTGTGGCCAAAAGCAATGAACTCAGAAAGATGTTGAATGTTTCACCAGGAGCATCGAGGAAGAGTATTCCGCCGTTTCCTTTGTCAACTGCCTTCATCGCAATGCGTCGCACACGTTCCTTTGCTCTGCATTCAAAAGCGGAACATTCGTTCGTACTATTTGGCTCTTTGAATATCGATCGTACACTGGCTCTCAATGCAATTCATGATTAAATGCGTCGTGTATCGAACGGATTGGTGCTTGCATACTCAATTTCGACGAATAGCTGCCGTACATAAGCACGCGCATGTCTTTGTCGTCGTTCATTTCAAGCTCATAATTCGATGTTGTAATGCGAATTCGATGCAAAATGTCGTCAACCATCTCGTCTTTGTATTTGTTCCACAATTCAAATGCTTTCGATGGATGACATGACGCTATGATAATCGCGGCCAATTTACGAATTTGATTTTCCGGCGCAGAAACAGTGGCATCAGCAATTGTTGAGTCCCAATGTCAGTTGCTTTCCAGCAAATTCAGACGTTGGCAAGCCTCTCGATAAGTGGCGCACAACACACCATCTATAGTACGAAGCGATTCGAACGAAGTAGAACCACAAATATGGAATAAAAGCAAACGAAGATAGAAGACTTCGCCTTGTCGTAGATGAACGATGTGCACACGACCAAGCGCATCAGTTGAATACACCTCAACGTATCCTGTAAGATTACCTTTCATTCGTCGTTGAAACTTCTTCGTCGAATGGTTCCAAGTATAATTGCGTGGCATTTTCCAGTACTTACTTTGGCAAATTTCGAAGAAATTCGTGAGTGTTGTAGTTGGAGATCGGTGTGCTCGTCGTACTGCATTAACATTCGTGAATTAGATACGCTGTCCATTCTCCAAATGCACCCACAAATGATGAACAGTGGGTTGACGTTCGTGTATTGCAAATGAGAAAATATGCCAAATCGTTTCATTGCAACTGACATAATGGCTCAATTAGAACAATGGTCAATTGGCCGACGTTGGTTTCATCTCTTTCCAAAACGATGGAATCTCGTAGATGAATATACTGCTTGGAACGTAGTTTTGATTGAATGAAGCAGATGAAATTTAAACGTTCCGTTTCGATCTTGACATACATATACATACATACACTGAAAGTACAATCGACAGCTCAATAACTAACCGGTCAGCGGATTAACCGCATCTTTATTTGGAAGTGGTAGCCATCCTCTCCCTGACAAAACATCAATGAATATTGAAGTGCATCATAAGATCGATGTTTTTAATACATGCGCTGCACTGGTCCGTCATGGTTTGGGCTCCGGTTGGTTTTTTGTCTGCTCTGGTGATTATTTGGTGATTATCGGAAGTCATTGTCTCCAAAGTAGTTTTAAACAAACGAACCAGCGCATTGTGCTCATTCAAAAGACATTGAAGTTCTCCGATTATCTCTCGTTTCGACGGATTGAAACACGCAATACGATATCTTATAGTTCAAATACAGAATTTCCAACGAAATAAATTTGAAGAAACTTTTAATAAAATAAATTTCTGGTAAAAATTATCGAAATCGTAAAAATCACCCCGAACTTCATATGATTGTAATAGTGGTACCGTTTAAGGATGCAATGCACAAAATTCAAATATCATAAAACAATATCCTATACAAAACGCAATTTTCGATTTTCCGAATAATTTTTTATTTAGGTTTTCCTTTGGGTTTTGGCGAATTTTCTTCGATTTTCCAATTTTTTCGAGTTTCCTGATTTTTCTTTGGGTTTTTCTGAGTTTTCTTTTTTTCCCTAAGCCGCCACTGTATTGAAACGAAAAAAGCAAAGAAAGGATCGTCCAAATCGATCGTGTCGTTCTCAATTTTTTGCGAGACTAACGCACGGTAATTGATTTTTATATAGATAGATAGAGAAAATAAATAAATAAAATAATAGATTTGATCAAAAACAAAATACTAATTTGCATGGAGCTTCCGGTGGGATTCGAATCCAGTACCACCTAGCCCAAGCGCCCAAGCTTTAACTACTGCACCACCTGTTTCGTAGAAAATTTACATACAAAATTCATATAAAAAAGGATTTGTATTCGATTTTTCAGGTCTTCTGACTTTTCCAGTGGATTTTTTCAAAATTTTCTTTCGTAAGAACCATCTCCTGGCAATTGTAAACACAACAAAAAAAGATTGAGCCAAATCGGTTCAGCCATTCTCAACTGATGCACATACATTTTTACACAATTTTTATATACACTACCGCTCAAAAGTGTTTAGGCACTGTCAAGAACAGCATAAAACATATAAAAACTCAGTAAAAATGTGATAATATTTAGTTTTTACGTACATACACACATATATTAATGGCATTATACTAAATAAATGTCAAAATTAAGATGCTCAATTTAAATTTTACTTTCATTTATGCGACCGCTTCTTGATTGAACAATCGCAGCGCACAGTCGAGGCATTCTTGCAATAAGTTTTGCCAGAGTTTCTGGCGTTATTGAGTTTATAGTTAATTGAAGTTTGTTCTACATAACAGTAGCTGATGTTGGAGCTGATTGCTTTACTTCCCGGGCCAATTCTTCCTACAGTAACTCAATAGAGTTCAAGTGAATGGTCTGGGGAGGCCATTCCATAATTTGAATCGTTCCTTCATCCTCTAAATGGTGAAGATAGCCTTTACATAATTTGCATGAATGTTTTGGTTCATTATCTTGTTGAAAGATAAAATTTTGACTCAAAAGTCGAATTCCTGAAGGTATTGAGTGGTTCTCCAAAATTTGTCGGTACCCCCATTTGGCGGGTACCAGCAAAATAGTCCCAAATCATCACTGAAAAACTTCCATCCTTTACGGTAACGGCAATACACTCGTTACTGGCACGTTCACTTACAGATCTTCTCACGAATATTCGTCTTCGGGTACCGAAAATTTAAATTTGGACTCATCCGTCCATAAAACCTCTTTGCAATCGTCTATCGTCCAATGTTGGTGTTCACGGACCCATTTAAATCGCTTTTGCTTATTTTGTTTACTTATAATCGTTTTTTAATAGCAACACGGCCATGGAGTCCGAATTCCTGTAGGCGACGTTTAACCGTAGAAACAATCACAAGTTTTAGGTGACCAACATTTAATTCTGCGGTTATTTCCGGGGTTGTTTTGTGTCTATTCGTCTTGCTAGTAATCACTATTCTTTGGTCATCTACAGATGTTGTCGCTCTTAGTCTTCCTCTACGTTTTTTGTTAAAAAACTGTCACTTTCCCGATATTTTTTAACATTACAATCGACCGTAGCGTGGTCTAATTCCATTTTTTAGCAATCTGTCAATTACTTGTGCTAGCTGTATGGTAAGCTATTATAAGCGCACGTGTTTCAGTACTTGGTTCTTTTCTTGGATGCATTTTAAATAATTGTTACTCGATATTTCGCTTACGATATTAACAGTGTAAATATCAGACTGTAACTGATCGTATTTGACTCATTTCACTGGAAATTCCTGCAGACAATTATTGTAATTGTACCGTAATAAACAGTTTACGTCAATGTCGGATTGGTAGCGCAGGTGGAGGGTAGTAAAATTACTCAACATCATTGGTGGTTATATAATGAAACTGCGTTTCAGATAAGTATTTCATTTTATTCAAATGTTGTTTCGTAAACATAAACTGTATCAAAAATACATAAAAAAGGGGTGCTTAAACACTTTTGAGTGGTAGTGTATATAAATATGTACCTAAAAAATAAATATTTTCATATTTTTACTGATTTTTTTTATATTTTATGCTTTTTTTGACAGTGCCTAAACACTTTTGAGCGATAGTGTAATTCCTATTCGGAAATCTATTGAAATAAAACCCATTAAAATATCTACTCTATTTAATAGCACTGATTTAGGCAGAGAGGTGGAAATAGTAATTAAGCAATTATTAATGAATCAAATAGACGCTGACACAGCTCAACTAAATCTTTGTTCATAGCCCCCACAACAAAAATTCCTATTAATTATAAATTTAATCTCGTTTCAAAACAATAAAATAGTTGCCCCAAGAAGCAAAAAATTCCTAGAAATACCCGTAACTACGAAACAAGGAAATATTTATTCAAAGGCTTTTGCTTCATCTACGGCCCAGCAATTCTGGACGGAATTAAAAAGTAGCAAAAATCATTTCATTTCAACCGAAGTAATTAATTACTCCCCCAAATTCAAAACTTTCCTTATAGGACATCCTTTAGAGGGAAAACCTCTACAATAGCATATGGAGCATAATGTTAATTTTTGTCTTTCAGTTTCAAGTGAACAAACAATAGACCACCTAATTAGAACAAGCCATTTAAACCCAGAAGAAATAAAAGCCATAAAGTCTTTATGTACGAAATACGAAAACATTATCCAAAAGGAAATTCAAGATCTTACATTCAATAGTGAAATAAAACACAATATTTAATCAATTTAACAGACGATAAACCAATATTTACCAAACCATACAAATACCCATTTATCCATAAAAAGGAAGTTGAGGAGCAAGTGAATAAAATGTTAATTCAAGGAGTTATAAAACCCCCTTATTCACCTTGAAGCTCTCCTATATGGATCGTGCCGAAGAAGGAAGACTCTTCTGGCCCTATAAAATGGAGAATGGTTATTGATTATTGAAAGTTAAATGAGAAAACTATCGATGGTAAATATCCTAGCCCACAACCGTTGACACAAAAATAAAACATTATCCTTCACGCCATCACACTCTATAATTATTCACCTGTGGAAAGATTCCACTCGACTTTAAAAGAACTCTGCTCGATTATTTCTGTCTCTCTCTCTCTCTCTCTCTCTCTCTATCTCTCTCTCTCTCTCTCTCTCTCTCTCTCTCTCTCTCTCTCTCTCTCTCTCTCTCTCTCTCTCTCTCTCTCCCTTTCTCTCTCTCTTTCTCTCCCAAGGGATTTACCGCCTCAAAATGAGGTTGCATAGTCTATCTAATTTCATTTCGGATAATAAGTGATTAATTCATTGATCCTACATAAACCAGCTGTGAAATTTTTTCCTTGTCATCACCTGGAATTGAAGCCGGGACTTTCGGTTGCTGGAGTAAACATGCTAATCACTTTGCCACCGGGGCGGCTGCTCGATTATACAATTATTAAATCCCGACGAAGAAATTAAGAGTATCATGCAATCAGCCATTTTCGCTTGCAATATTTCAATTTGCAGTTCCACTGGAAGGACACCATTCCAATTATTAAATGGGCACTATTATAAAAACACACCTGAATTCGGTACAGAACTAGAATATGCTCAAGAGCATAGAAACACTTTCGAACAAATATACGGTAATCTGCATGAGAAAACGCTAGACAGTAAAGAAAAGCTAAAAATAAACTAAACAAGAAAATAAACTAGACAAGTAAAGAAACGTAGTCGAGGGAAAATGAAGCCCTGATTAAGAAAAGAGAAAGTAAAGGAAAATATAAAACACAGCCCTTTATTACTAAATAACGGTAGGTGCACAAGAATAAAATTTAAAAAAAAATTCGGGTCCACAGGAACCATGAGCCGGGACTTAAAAATATGAAGACTTCTGGATAAGAAAGGAATAATCCCAGTTCACTAGATACCAGTTCACATAACCAGTTCACATAAAAAGAGGTTTACTCAATGAAATGGCACTTTAATAAAATACATTACTGGAAATCTAGATTACCGAGACTTAGAAGACCTCGAACACACTCAGGATAAACTTCAAAGTAATAACAATAAACAAGTAATAATTAAGCAAGAGATGATAACCCAAATAGACGACTTGAGAACCAGTATACGCCCAGCAATTATACAGATTAGAGCACTCTATAGTAACTCTAAACCGATATTTGGAAGACTTAAGAAACAGAATTATATCCAGATACTTATTAAACGGTAACGAATTGCAATACATTAAAGACATGTTAAATGAAAATAATATGGTAATCCCCCATGCAACAGCAATTTTGAACTTACTAGAAGTAAAAGGTTTAATCAACAAAGATAAAAAATTAATATTCATAATAAATATTCCTAAATTCCAAAATACTATATATTTCAACTCTATAAAATAATTCCCATCCCAGTTAATAATAAACTAGTACTCCCTACACCTCCTAACTATATCATCCTAAATTCCCATCAGTATAAATACCAATCACTAGATAGATAGATACATGTCATGTTATATATAGCACGTACTATTGCAAAGAAAATAAACTCTTACCAAAAACTACTACCTGCTGCGTACCAGCCATTTGCACCTATACCAGGATCAAATCAGATATCTTTATATCAAACATAGATGTGTTTTTTCACGTGTTTGCCTGTTTCTTCACTCACAAAATCCATCTTGAGATCTCTAAGAAAGCTGACATTTCTTATGTACCACGGTGTAGTAGCTCAGAATTTCACTCTAAGAGCCAATTCATCATTCAGTATTTAATGTTTAATTTTTCATTTGACATGCTCTTTCCATTTTAGTTTCGCGTTTCACCATATCGCATTTGTATACGGAATTTGCTGAAAGTGCAGTTGTACTGGTGTCCTCTACTGGTATTTATCAGTAAAACTTTCTATTGGTGATGTTTACGTGAACAAATTTTATTTTATTAAATTTTATTTGCAAACTTTTCGTCCAGGTATACTGACAATATTAGTCGCTCCTTGCAATTTACTTGTGTATTCTTGTCTGCTATCAGCGAGTGCTAAGATGGCCGTATCATCCGCAAACGTTGCTATGTTTGTCTTGTCTCCCCTATCGTTGGCAGATCCGAGGCATATATAACACAAAGTTGATCCCAAAACGCTATGTGGTACTCTTGCTGACTTTTTTATTTTCTAGTATTCATCATTTACATAATTTAATACGAAAGTGTCAGTAGCTATTGGGGGTACAAATAAATTTTGAAGTTTTTTTTTTAACTTCGAAGCTTTATTCAGAGCTTTATTCTTCGTAAGCAGTAAAGTGCTGCTCGGCCAGGCCATGAGTAATCACAATTTTTATTTTTTCCTTCTTAACAATGTTTACAGCATTTTCTATTTGATAATGATTTTGCTTGAGTTCCTCAGTAATTTCCTCTTTTGCGTGGGTATCTTCGTATAGGTAAACCAGTAATTCCCCTTGGGATTATGTTGTTCCTACTTCCGAAGAGTGTGGAATACCTGAGGTATTACCTTCCGTATTTGTTGTATTCATTGCCAAAATATGCCACTATCGTCTGTCTCGGTTGCACTTTGCTACTGCCTAAGCAGCACTTGCCCTCCACGAAGTGGACGCGGCTACCTAGGTGTTACCTAGGAGTACATAGATTAGAGACAGCCGAAGTCATAGTTTACCCTAGCTTTAGAGACTAGAGTTTAAATAACTAGCATTCTAATACATAAATCCTACATCCTACTAGATTTTGAGCTGCACCTAAATAAATCTGTAAACTACATATATGGATGGATATTGAATGATTTGTGATTTTTTCTCAAGCACCAAAAAGTTTAGATATTCATACAACACAAAAATTTATCGATTTACCCTTTTATGTGTGGCAAGCATATACCAACCACCCAACGCATAAGCAATCAACAACTTTTGTGCTCATTTGATTACATTTTATTATATCGATAAACGTTCCAACACTCGAACTCAACGAAAACCAAATACAATTTTTTGTTCTATTTGTTTCATGCAAATTATCCAATTTCCATCACATTTTTCAACATCTATTCTCGGGTGTATCCTCCGTAGATGGAAAAACCGGCAAAAACCAAAATTTTTTGTTTTTGTTCATCATTTTATGTATTTTCATAAAGTTCCATTTTCGCATTCATCTTAACATCTCAGTAAAACAGTGATAACTCGTTAAACGTTGTGCTACAAATTGTTTACTAATAAACCTCTGACTGCAACACCAATGTTAGAGCTTTGAGCCTTATG
The DNA here is from genome assembly GCA_947310385.1 of Nephrotoma appendiculata. Lineage (NCBI taxonomy): Eukaryota > Metazoa > Arthropoda > Insecta > Diptera > Tipulidae > Nephrotoma > Nephrotoma appendiculata. The sequence goes on from OX371223.1 coordinate 39,823,065, forward strand.
AGTATGCTATATTTTCATTAAAATACAGCATATTGATAGGTCTCCAGGTACTTTTAGGCCAGTGCGGATGGTTTAGTTTGCATGATCAGCGTCAAAACCGAGTTAGGCATTTATCAACGGGTTAACAAAATATTTTGCCCAAGGTCCTTGGATGTGACAAACAAACGAAAGATTAACATTACGCGGATCCGATTGGCCTTAGCAAAAGGATTTCATAAATTTTAATGTTTGGTGGTTGAGTTTTTCATTTGCATCGATGCTGCTTTCGATCACCTGTTGAAAAAAAATGGTTCATCAGTTTTTGAATATGTGGTTGCCCATTTGAATTTTAATCTATTTAAAGCACCGAACTAAGAATGCGGTTTCCCGACTTTATGACCCGTTCTAGTGTTGAAATGTTTGTCCTAGTTTTAATGATATTGATTCATGGATCGTGGTACAACTTGTTCTGTAGTCACCAGAGAAATGCGGAATTAGGAATTTCGGTAATTTTACTTCCGATTGTGTCCCGAATGTTGCAATAAATGAAGTATTTAATCCTAGACGTGAACCTATAGTTCATGCGCGAATTGAAATATTGAGACCCGTGATGGCATTATAATAGTTCTCTTCACACACCGTATTAGTTTCTTCCTTGTCATCCAGAGCAAAAATTGTAATTTTCAATAACGGTGATTCAGTTCATGAGTTTCTCCCCTTGCTGTAATCGAGTTCGGCACTCTTCAATCCAGGTGTAGTCATTTGGTTGTTGAATGAATTTTAATTATTTTTTTTTGTTTCTTTAGCCTTGGAAGATTCATGTGAGTACAAGAGCTGAACGATTTACTACACGTTGATTTTATTCTTCGGAATGGTGATCGTAACGGCGTTTCTGTTGAAAACCTGTCGCACGGTCATTTAGACGGATACATTTGTAAAAAGTAACTAAATATAACTTATTTGCTAAATAACGATTGTTGTAGGTTGTAAATTTGTAATGCTGCTGATGATTTACAGGTTAAAATTTTTGTCCCAAATAAGTAGGTGGATACATATTTTAGTATGTTCCATTTTCCAACAAATCCCTTTTCCGAGAAAAAAAATTGTTTTTGCTTTTAATTAAGTCCATGAAACACCAAAGACCAAAGTTTGTAATGGTGTTTTGTTCTTTTCATGATTCTCTTTCGTACATTATTTATACGTACACAATTGTAATCGCGGACCGAAAAAGGGATCTACGCCAATAAGTTTAGTTTTGTTCATTTATGTATGGATTTTACTTTTTAACAGATTGTTATACAATAAAATATAATATTTGATTTAACTATTTTACAACGTGATCCTACACGGCCCTCCTGCTGCCTCAGTCCGGATGAGTGTAAATTTTCGCCTTCGTGATCGTTATCATCTTCCTATGTACCATCGTAGTAAAGTTTCAATAATTCGGCTGTGGTAGACGTTATAATAGGATCCTCCGAACTTCCAACTTTTCGTACACCGTCGCGATCTCTCTCCTTCGCTTTCACAACCGCATATAAACCCAAATACTTCGGCTGGATTTTAGAGCCATTTCCAAATTGTGTCCTTTTAATTGCAACAATAGCCCCTATACCTTGTAAAGATATATGCCTGCTTTCGTCACCTGTTATCTTATTCTCGTTGTGCACTTTGAGTATATATTCTGCTTCAAGCAGAATATATATTCTGCTTGGCTTCGTCCCATAGATGTTGTCGCTTTTCGTTAAATAATAAGGCTTCTTCTTGTTCGATGATTTCTTTCAGGTATATATTCTCGGAACATCTCATCTTAAGCCCCATTATCAGCTCCAATGGACTCATCTCAATGCTTCAACATATTTGTACCATTTTGGTTCGTTATTTAAAGCAAGTTTTGTCACAACTGAAATGATCAAGCGATTAACATGCTCTACGTGCTCGTTTCCTGTTGATGCGTCTGTGGTGATGGTTGAATGCAAAATATTTTCGACTCTACAATATTCTGCAACTTCCGCTGATGTAAACACTGTTCCTCTGCCCGTGATAATATGCTCAGGACTATCGAATACTGCTTTCTGTATCTCAAACTTTTGCAGACTCTCCCTCATAGTAACGAATTCCGTAAGGTACTGCCAAGTAAATTTATAAAATCCACCAATCACACACATGACGTACTTGTATTGTTTTTTTAGTAGTAGACAGATTTCCCAAATGATCAATATGATACGTAACTAGAGATTGATGCAATTTTGTACTGCCTTTGACGACAAACTAGGAATGAAGTATTCGCGTTGAATCAATTCGGAGGTCTTTCTCACAGCAAAATATCCTTGTTCGTGGCATACTACTATTACTTCCCTTTCCATAGCTCGCGGTACGACTAATGACAGGCTCCCTTGAACCAGCTTGGGTACTAGTAATTAAGTTTCTTTGGATTGTACCAGGTTTCAATTTAATACATCGACATGACGCATTCGGCTTCCTGGGCGTTGCTCTAATTTGAAATCAAATTCTTAAAGCTGCAAGGCCCAGCCAACAATTCTCAACGTCAACTCCCGTTTTTTCATAGTGTCCTTAAAACCCACACAATCAGTTGCAATGGTAATGGTCTTTAGTGCCTTGATGATCGCCAACATCTCAAACTCGTAAGTTGAGTAATTTTCCTCTATCTTCGTCGTTTTTTTTACTATAATAGAAGATTAGGTAAAAACTATTGTCTTCATCTGATGTTTGTAGCAAAATTACACCGATTCCGACTTTGCAAGCAAAATATCGACTGCCATCACATTAATTTTCAAAACAGGATCATCGACCAGCTTATATTTTTTTATTGCATGAATGCGTATTTCTCCTTGTCAGAGAATATGAAATCGTTCTTCTTTCTCAGCATGTCCATTAACGGCTTAGCGATAATAGCGCGGTCCTCCACAAACTTTCGGAAGTGCCACGTTAATCCCAGGAGGCTTTGCTAATTCTTAATATTCCTCGGTTTTGAAAATTTTCTTATCGCCCCCCTTTTTCTCGTTGATGGCTTAATAGTGCCTTTTCCAACCTCATACCCCAAATATTCAATATTTGCGTGTAGAAACTGACACTTGCTCCAATCAGTGATGGGCACTTTACATGTAAAAACGTTATTTACATTTTTATGTAAATAACGTACATTACAGTAAAAAATGTGTAATTTACATAAAATATGTAAAAAACGTGAAAATTCTGAAAAATAAGTGGAAATAGTGTATAAATGTAACAAATATTTGTTTGTAAGGGTTATAGGCATCATAATTATCAATCAAACAGTGTATTTAAACGGTCAATAATAATTATTTTAGACTTTTAGTTATCTACAATCACAGTTATCTTCATTGAAGAAATTCATTTATGTATCTACACTGCCATCTGTGTTTGTCTAAAAAGCTCTAAAAAACGAATACTGACATTTATAAGTTTAGTTTAGCTACATGACAAAAAAAATAATTTTTATAGTGTTTTGAGTTTTGTCATCTCCAACAACATACCCCTTTAATGATCCAAGTAAGAATATGTTTGAAAATTAAAAATTATAAACGAAAACCGGGAAATGATTCGGGTCCTCCAGAGTTTAAATATGGTGAAGTTACGTTTGTTGGCACAAGCTCCTTTTTGGGAATACTTCATCCTAAACAATATACAGGTTGTTGAAAACATTTATCGAGCCCGTATTTATCCGCATCAAATTTTTCAGACAGATTTATTGCTTATTCGAACAAGGGGGGACTATGTTCGGGAGATTGATGTGTTGTTTACGACTGGGCAAGAATGCCCTCTCTAAGAAGTTCCAGGAACTGAAAACATAATTTTACACTTCAATATCCCTTTTTCTACCAGAATACACTCAGGAACACTGTTAAAGTTATCGAAAAAGATTGGCGATACCATGCTGTCTTCAATTTTTAAGTTTTCTATAATATGCTCTACATACAGCATCGAAAATCCTATCTGGAGGAGACGTATATGGTCGGCATCCGGATAGAAATACAGATGCGTATTGGCAATTACCAGAGTTTTATCAACGTTTGTCTCGAGTGGTTTAAGCAACCACCTGAATTGCGGTTGCACAAACTACTACGATTCGTGTTAATAGTCGCTGGTTGTTCTTTATTTTATTGTATAGATTCGAGAATGCTGAGTGTACCTCGACATTCTCGCTATTATTAATCACGTCATGGAGGATAGCTTCGAAAGGTGCACCATTATAGAATGTAGCTAGGCCTTCACCACTGTTCCCTTTCATTTTAAAATTTCCACTAAATCCACGTGAACTAAGCATATCTATTAATATATTCTACATCTGAAATTTATTTTTGTATGTGTTTTGAACCAACTTACACGTTCGTGTATTCCTTTAATCTTATTTTCGTCCGAAAAAAACACTAATATAATACAAACAAATGTGTTGGTTGTACTTCAAATCAAGCGAAGGGATATAAACCTGTCATTTTTTATATACACATTATTGTGTGGGGTGAATTTAAACTGAACAAACAAATTTTTGACTGGCAGGATAAGATATTTCTTTGCTTTGGCAACGGCGTATTTTGGTTATTGGGGTGCCCAACATACATTTAAGTTGACATTTACAAAAATTTCGCTTGTCTTATTCGCGATTTGCAACAAAGTAGCTGACATCTGGTGAACAAAATGTTAATCATAGTTTGCTATGAAGCAAGGGGGATTAAAACTGTCATAACAATAGATTTGACAATTCTCGTCCCCCTTGTAGACGTAGAAACCAACGCTATCTACATTTAATGAAAATCGCCAATAATATATTGGCTGATCTGGGAGTCAATTCGCGTTTCGTGAAATAATGAAAATGGAAAGTTTTTTTCATTAGCAATCGAGTAGGTTTGCATTCCCCATAAGAAATTTTGATTTCACACAGTAAAATTTCAAATTTACGTGCGAATAATTCAAGCTACTGGATTGCCAATGGAAAAAACTTTTCATTTTCATTATTTCATTGAACGCGAATTGACTCCCTGTATTGTGATATTTGATATTTCAAAAAAAACGCTATGAAATTTTTTTTTTTAAATTATTTTTTGATTTTATTTATAATTTGGATACATCGACTGACTCGTCTTGTGGTTGATTATAAATTGCAAGTCCACTTAGTTGTACCATAGCTTCGGCCGCTTGCTCGCCTATCATCAACGCCGTGTATACAATGGGACCTAAAAATAATGTTGGTTAGCATGTTAGATATGTATAAATCCGCCTAAAAAATAATAACCAATAGGTGCAGTCGAAGTAGGTGGTTGTTGTTGAACGACTGGTGGTTTATTTACTAATATTTCACTTTGATTAAGGGCAACTGTATTTCTTGTCAAACTTTAAAAAAAACTTCGAGCAAAATTATTGGCTCGTTTTGAATTTGGTCCTGGAACTATGTATAGAGGGCATCCTTTCTCGGTGGTAAACAACACATCAATCTCCCGAACATAGTATGTATAGATTGTAGTCCCTCCTTGTTCGAATAAGTAGAAAATCGGACTGAACATTCGGATAAATAGGAGCTCTACACGTAATTTCACCAGCCTGTATGTATGTATATTGTCCAGGATGAAGCATTCCCAAAAATGAGCTTATGCAAACAAATCACCATATTTAGACTCTAGAGGACCCGAATCTTTTCCCGGTTTTCGTTTATAATAGTTTTTAATTTTCAAACACATTCTTTTTCAACTACCGGAGTTTCATGGTGGTTTCTGATTATTTGGGCATGTAATAAACATCAATCGATATATTAAACGGATTACGAACTTTTTGGTAGTGGTGTTGGAATATATTCGGCAAGAACACTAATTACTAATTACTAATTAAAATAGCAAACATAAATAATTTATATTTTAAACAATAAAAATAATTAACTTACTTTAGATGGATCGAATCGACAGAATATCAAGTTTTTGATCAAAACGATGTTATAACTTCTTATGAACCACAAATTTTTGACATATTATTTTTGTTTGTTTTATTTTCAACCATTACACAGTCAATTTTTATAATAGATAAACAGTTAAAAAATTATATAATAGATAGCGCGCTTGTCATGAAAAAGTCATTATTTACTTTACATAATAGCTGTGTTCCAATGGAAACAATTTGCTACTCACAAGTACTTGTGAGTAGATAACCAAAGGAACGGGCAAAATTATGATAGCAACATATTTTGTTGTACAAAATCAAATTTGTTTGAATATTTTCAGACAATTTTGTAATACATAATGTCAAAAATTGGACATACCATGTGGTAATAGTGGTTCGAAGAACTTGAAGTTTGACCAACTATTCCATTTAAGAAAAACACTAAAAACTTATAAATCGAAGGCGTATTAATATTTTATAAGTTTTATTTATTTTATTTAATATATTTAATTTTTATAATATAATAATTAGGATTTTTATTATATAAGTTATTATAATTTTATATCGAAGAATTTATTTTATTGGTACAACCAAAGATCTTTATTATACAACGTTTTTTACAATAATAATTAATTTCTAATGAATTCAAAACAAGAAGCTTATCGCCTGTACATATATAGTTTAAATACATAGATTTTGGTATGCACATACATTTATAATACTATATACATTGACTAATTGTGCATAATTGTTAATGTATATACTATACATACAATTCTATTTATATACAATTTCGTTATGCCTAATATTTATTACAATTTAGATACATAATAATATATATAGCAAATTATTTGTATGAGTACTATATACATACAATGTTTATGTAATATTATAAGTGAAATAAAATATAATTCAATATATTATGTATAAATAATGTTCAAAGTATATATTAGCAATTGTAAATTATAAATATTTATGTACATAATATTATGGGATGTGAGCCATACTTAAATTGTAACTTATTACATATTTTGAATGCCTTAACATACCCGCACCCTTGAAATAACTAATTCAACATTATACTATACCAAATACATATAATAATTTGTTAATTTTATAGAATTCAAAATACATAACAATATATTTATTACACCTAGCTTTCAAAAGATTATTTTAAATTTTAATACATAATTCAAAAACTTAATATTAATTAAATTGTTCAAGATTTAGTTACATTTTTCTTAACCCAAAAGGTATTTTCATCATTATTATTTTCAAGGAATATATTTTATTGTAAAGTTTCATTTGTTGTTTCAAGTGGTAGAATACTGATTTTTGTGATGGATCTTTTAAATGTAGATTTAGCAGTTCTTATTGTTACAACACGAACCCGATTATCAAGCCCTGGATGCAGGTCAACTATTCTGCCCAAAACCCAATTTATAGGTGGTACATTGTCTTCATGGACAAGAACCAAAGATCCAATTTTGTAGTGTTCATTTGAAGCTTTTTGCCATTTATAACGTTTTTGAAGTTCATTCAGATATTCAAGGTGCCAACGTTTCCAGAAATCTTGAAACATTACTTGTATCTTTTGATACCTTGACAACCTATTAATATTTAAATCTAGCATTGATGGTTCAGGAAGTGCTAGTAAAGGACTGCCAATCAAGAAATGGCCGGGTGAAAGTGCAGTAAAATCTGATGGATCATTGGAAACTGCAGTCAGTGGCCTTGAATTTAAGCAGGCTTCGATTTGGCAAATCAACGTATAATATTCTTCCAATGTCATTGAGCGTGACCCAACAACACGTTTCAAGTGCCATTTGGCCCCTTTTATACCGGACTCCCATAACCCACCAAAGTGAGGAGATCGAGGAGGTATCGTGAGCCATTCGATGTTATTACTCGCACAAAACCTTTGCGCTTCATTTTGGCACGACTCGGATAAGAACAAATTCCTTAACTCTTTTAATTCGGTACGACACCCAATAAAATTTGTTGCATTGTCCGAGTAAATTTTTGTGCAATATCCACGCCTGGATATAAATCTACGAAGGCATGCCAAGAATGATTGTGTGGTTAAGTCCATTACAATTTCAAGATGAATGGCTTTCACTGTAAAACAAATGAATAAGCAAATATATATTTTATTTTTAGATTTTGACCTTAGGTTAGGTTTAGCGAAGAAAGGACCACAGAAGTCTATACCAACGACTGAAAATGGCCTCGATTGAGTCACACGATCAGAAGGAAGATCGCCCATTTTTTCATGTGATACCTTTGGTTTATTCTTGAAACAGTGAATACATTTATTTAATACCTGTCTACACAAATTTCGACCTCCTATAATCCAATAGTTAGACCTCAGATTGTACAATAAGGTTTGAGGGCCACAATGCAGAAGTCGTAAGTGTTCAGATTGAACCAATAGTTTGGTAAATAAATGATTGCTTGGTAACACCAGCGGATGTTTATTAGAATAATCTAGATTTGAATTTCGAAGACGTCCGCCAACACGAAGAAGTCCTAGCTCATCAAGAAATGGGTTTAATAATTTTAAATTGCTGGAGCTTTGAAGACTTGTACTCTTTCCAATATTTAGAATATCATTGCCATATTCAACCTGCTGCACTATTTTCACAAGTCTCATTACTGAAATATTCAATTCACTATTAGTTAGCTCACCTGTCATTTTTTCTTTTTTCTTATATTTAAGATTATTTATGAATCGAATTATGAATCCTGTAACACGAATAAGTTTAGTAAACGAGGAATATCGCTCAAATAAGTTCCAATGCGATTTCGTGTTACAAACTAAAATTGAAACATTTTTACGAAGGTCTAAATTCAACAAATCTGAGCTAATTTTTTGGTTAGGATTTTTTGGCCAATGACATTGATCTTCAAGTAAAAACGAAGGACCTGACCACCATAATCTTTGTTTCAGAAATTCATTTGGCATTATGCCACGAGAAACGAAGTCAGCAGGGTTTTCTGACGTTGGAACGTAGCACCAACTGTGTAGTGTAGAAAGTTCTTGAATTTGTGTAACTCGGTTTGCCACGAAAGAACTGAATTTAGCTGGTTCAGATTTGATTCGAAATAGAGTGACCTCAGAATCTGACCAAAGATAAATGTGGTTACAATGAATATTCAAACTTTCAATGACCTTGGTCAATGTCTGTACTAGCAGCAAAGCGGCACAAAGCTCTAGTCGCGGAATAGTCTGTTTCTTGAGTGGTGCTACTCGTGATTTAGAACAAATCATTCTTATGTGTTGCTTATTTTGATTATCCGTGACTCTAAGATACAGGACGCAACCGAAACCCTTTTCTGATGCATCTGAAAAACCATGAATTTGGGTAAATTTACTTTCAGGCACTACAATACACCGTGGAACAGATATTTGGTTCAATTCGATTAATTGTTTCTTGAATTCTAACCATTCATCACAAACTCGATGTGTAATAAGATCATCCCAATCTATGTGATGAAGTGTCCAAATAGTCTGCATAATGATTTTAGCTATGAATATGACTGGCGAACATAATCCTAAAGGGTCAAATAATTGGCAAATTTCTGACAAAATATTGCGCTTTGTACACGTCGTATTTAAAGAAACCTTGGAAAAATTCATCTCGAACTTATCCTGCAAAGTATTCCAAGACAATCCAAGTACTAGTGATACGTCCGACTTAGCTTCCGAAGGTGAAGAAATAATAGGTATATTCGAGGAAAATTTTCTTAGTTGGAAACCACCCTTTTCTAACAAGTTCTGCAGTTCTGACTTAATTTTTTGTGCTTCGTCAATTGTATGAGACCCGGTAAGAACGTCATCCACATAAAAATCGTTCATTACAATTTTCGACGCTGACGGAAATAACATAACTTCATCGGAAGCTAATTGTTGCAATGTGCGTGTTGCCAAATATGGGGCACTTTTAGTACCGTAGGTGACTGTACATAATTTATAACACTTGATTTCATCCAGTGGATTATCTCTCCACCAGATCCGCTGTAAATCCTGTTGCCTTTCATCAATGCGAATCTGCCTGTACATTTTGGCAATGTCGGCTGTGAAAGCAACAATATGTTTTCGGAACCTCAAAATTATAGAGAGCAAATCTTGTTGTACAGTAGGTCCCTTAAATAAGCAATCATTCAGAGACAATTTCGAAGAAGATTTCGAGGAACCATTAAACACAACTCGCAATTTGGTTGTGGTACTACTATCCTTAATCACAAAGTGATGCGGAAGATAGTATGATTTACAATCCGAACTATTGCTGAACTTTGTATCATGAGCAAGCGTCATATGGCCTAGAGACACATACTCCTTCATGAAGTCTTTATATTGAGTATAAATTTCAGGTTTCTGGGCTAATTTCCTTTCTATGGAATAAAATTGTTTAAGCGATGAAAAATTTGACAAACCGAGGTGTTTTATATTTTCATTTACAGGCAGCGAAACTGAGTATCGACCGGATGGTAATCGTTCTTGATGCTTGGCATAATGTTCTTCGCAATATTTTTCTTCCAACGAATAATGGTTTTTAACCGAAATTGTTTCTAATTCCCAGAAACGTTTTATATCACTTAGTAGGCTTTCATTAGTGCATAACACTGTAGATGGACATTCGTTACTAATACGATTAGATGTCACACGGCCACTTATAACGTATCCAAACACGGTGGGATAGAAAGGTGGAAGATTCTTCAGCACTGTAATGGAATTACCATTAAATAATTCATTGTAAATTTCTGCACCAAGCAAAATATCGATTTTGTTGGGTACATGAAAATAAGGATCTGCCAGTTCAATATTCGCAGGTATAAGACGCAGATTGAAGTCAACTGGACTTGCTGGTAATTGATTTGTGATTTTTGGGATTACAAAGAAATCTAAATTTACAGTAAAATTTGATACCCTCGATGATATAGTCAGAGAAACCTTTGTGTTGATTCTTGTTTCAGTGCCACCGATGCCAGATATAATTTTGTTAGTCATTTGCTTCCTGAGTTTTAATAACTTTACGAGACTTTCAGTAACGAAGTTGAGATGTGAACCGCTGTCCAACAATGCCCTACACAACACATTATTGGTGGACCCAGCTGTGACATTGATTAAAGCCGTTCCAATTAAAATTTGTTCTACATTTTTCAGTGGCTTATGTATTAGTTTGCACGAGGATATACCTGTTGTTTGAACAACATTTGCCTCAGAAGATTTATTTTGATTTAGTGAGCCACTTTGAACAAGTTCATTAGTATTAGGAAATGATTTTCTTGGATTACCTTTATACCGTTGAACCTTTGATGTTACACCAAAATGAAGCAATTTATTATGTTTAAGTGAACATATACTACAGGGAGGTTTATCACAATCATTAACATTATGCTTGCAAACTAAGCAATTTGTACACAATTGATTATTCCTAATAAATTGGTAGCGCATTTGTGGTGTGATTTTAACATCTGAAAATTCGGAACAATTAGATATTATGTGTGTTCCACTACAATAAGAACACTTGAAACTGTTTGATACTAAAGAAGTCGATTTTGCTTTAGAATAATTGAACCTTTTGGTATCAACTGATTGTTTTGTATTCGTGCTCTTTATAGCTTCCAAAATTCGAACACGATTTCTTAGAATAGTAACAAATTTGTCAAATGTCAATAACTTATTACTCTCAGAATTTTTGATGACATGTACCTTTGAAGAATTATCCAGTTTTTCAGTTAAATGATGGATCAGAATTAAATCCCATGCTTCCACTTGAATGAGTAGAGACTTTAATGCATTATAATTTTTGATCGAATTATCAATAAAAACTTGCAGAGACGTTGAAGAATTTTCGTTTGGGCTTTTGATATCATACAATGCCTTCATATGAGCCTTTTGAATCAAAATTGCGTTATCATACCGGTTGCATAAAATTTTCCAAGCAGCTTCATAATTGTCTGAAGTCACAGGAAGATTTTCAATAAGGTTATATGCCTTGCCCGAACGAATACAAGAAGTTAAATAAACAAATTTAACTGTTGAATCAATATTAGTTTTAGTGTGAATGATATCGCGAAAGACATCCCTGAAGGCCAACCAATCGCTTTCCGATCCATTAAATGTTGGAAGCTTAAGTTCTGGTAGCTTTATTGACATAGACGGGACGCTTTGGTCCAGCATAGTGCTGTTGTTCGAAGATTCAAAATTAATCGCTTCCTTGGATTGACTTTCAATTTTTTTTATTTCATGAAGTTTATTCATTAGCATACTTTCCACATATTCGTAGTCCTCTTCGAATGTCACCCGTTCAGACGAAGCACTTTCATCCTGAATTTCTATTTTTAGTTGAACTAGGTGATATTTATCATACATTAATTGTAGGCGGCGAATATTAGATTCAATCGACCCTAAAGAGGTAAGCGTTGGTAATTTATTGCGAAACTGAGTAAGCTGGCCTTTGAATGCACGACGTTGGCGCTTCAGTATTTCTAATTCCCTTTTCGAAGATGCTTCACTACCTAATTGGGTTTCGGTATCAGACATTTTGTAGTTCTAATGGCTTAATCGCTCACGAAAAATTGAAAATACAGTGGAAAATTGAAAATACAGTATGTTACCAACGAAACAACTGTCAACTATTTTAAATTTAACGAATGACGAGAATTCAATTTAGTGGAAGATTTAAATAGTTTCAGAATGAAACAAAATAACATTTACTCTAAATTAACGCAACAATTGTGAAAAACTTAAATTTAAATAAAAATTTAATATTAATAATTTGAACAAGTACCTTTAGCTATATTGCTGACAACTGCAAATGTGTTTGCTGGGCTGACTGTATCCAAATTTAATAATCAAAAATCCAACTAATGTTGTAATCCCGTAATTATTGTTGATGTTGAAATTGGCCACATGTGATTTTGCACCAAACCGTACAGCCTTCACTTTAAACGGTACACCAAATAATATACCGCTGAATGGATACCAAACCGTATATCAAATAAACCACGTTCTCAGCAATATATTATTGATCCGATTCACGAAGTAGAACGTAGCCACAAATGGAAATTCGACGAATGTAATGTTGACCAAAATAAATGGTAACCGTTGCTTTGCGGTGTTATACTGCTTGAGGTTGAACTGCTATAGCATGTGATGTATGACCTCGATGAGTTGATTTGACCTTGGTGGTTAATAGATTTGACAATCACCACGTTTTATCGGAAAAATCGTAAAGTTGATTTTTATTTTATATGGTTTGTAGTAGGAAATATATATCGAAGAATCAAAATTATATGCTGCTATATTAACTGCTTTGCGAAGATGGTTTAAACAATTTTACCATAAATACGTAATTGAAGATTCATGTGCAATCTCGACTGATTTGTAGTTGTTGCGTCAGCGTACAATTACACAAAACTTGTACATAGACTGGTACACTGCTCACATTCGATGAATAATCACTGACATTTGTATGGCACTTCACGAAATAAATTAACAGTAAACTGCAACAACAATGAATACTAGTAGTCCGTTAAAACATACGATGAGTGTGGAACTAGTTTGTTTTATTTTGATACCAAATAACGAAGAAAACTGATTAATTTGTTTATAAATTTATAAACAAAATGGTATCACAATTTCTGATTTCGAAGACGTTGCAAACTTTAACTTAATTGCTTAGTTGTAAACGACGAACTGTTTTACCGCATGAATGAACGAAATTTGTAAAGACAGTCACTTGATTACCAGCACGTTTTACTTTTTCAATATACAGTAATATAACACTGTTTGAATTAACTTTCACAGATATGAATGCTGCCACATCCGGCTCGAAGGACCAAAATAAATGGTAATAGTGGTTCGAAGAACTTGAAGTTTGACCAACTATTCCATTTAAGAAAAACACTAAAAACTTATAAATCGAAGGCGTATTAATATTTTATAAGTTTTATTTATTTTATTTAATATATTTAATTTTTATAATATAATAATTAGGATTTTTATTATATAAGTTATTATAATTTTATATCGAAGAATTTATTTTATTGGTACAACCAAAGATCTTTATTATACAACGTTTTTTACAATAATAATTAATTTCTAATGAATTCAAAACAAGAAGCTTATCGCCTGTACATATATAGTTTAAATACATAGATTTTGGTATGCACATACATTTATAATACTATATACATTGACTAATTGTGCATAATTGTTAATGTATATACTATACATACAATTCTATTTATATACAATTTCGTTATGCCTAATATTTATTACAATTTAGATACATAATAATATATATAGCAAATTATTTGTATGAGTACTATATACATACAATGTTTATGTAATATTATAAGTGAAATAAAATATAATTCAATATATTATGTATAAATAATGTTCAAAGTATATATTAGCAATTGTAAATTATAAATATTTATGTACATAATATTATGGGATGTGAGCCATACTTAAATTGTAACTTATTACATATTTTGAATGCCTTAACACCATGAAGGCAAAGCCTTAGTCTGTGCGAACGCTGGCAGGAAAGAGGTTTTTCCATCAGTTTAATAATTTTATATATCGCACCATGCGTGCAATAAAACGATAACTCAAAACAAACTTTTTCAGGAAAACAGTTTTTCTCTAAAGTTTTTAGTGTTAGCTCATAGTAAAATTAATTTTTAAAGCTTAATAATTCATGCAGGAGGATCCGTATGAAAAAACTGAATATACACATCTGTAGAGCCTATTGCCCATACTCTAAAAATGCAATCATGCAATAACGCGATAAGTAGTACTTATAGTTTAATTGCACGCATGGTGCGATATATAGTATATGTTTATGTATAATTGAATCAATTTAATAATTGTAATTAGTAGCTAATTGTAATATTACAAATTTTATTGCAATTTAATAAGCAATTTTCCACAAAAATCCCTTATTGCCAATCAATCGAATATAAACAAACAAAAAATTGTAATAAATCTGACATTTCAACATAAATAAACTATCCCAAAGCCATCTGTTAGATTTTTTGAAACTAATTTACCTACCGTCAAATTTATGCGTAACAGCTTTCAACATCTACACCATCGTTTGAGTATGAGTAGCTGCGAGTAGATACAAGTACTTGTGAGTAGTTTGCTTTCTCCATTGGAACACAGCTAATGTAAAAAATAACTTATGTAATTTACATGTAAATTACATGTAAATAACCCTGTAAAATACATCGTGTAATTTACGCGCCCAACAGTGGCTCCAATTGATTTGTAAGCCATTTTTTTCACCAACTTTGAGAACCTCCTGTAGACGTTCTATTGGAGCAAAACTCTTGTTTATATACCGTTAGAATACCGCTGGAAAATTACAGATCTCAAAAGGAGCACGCAGAAACTTTTACAAACCAACTGGAGTTATAAACGAGGCGTATTTAATTGATTCCGGAGCTACAGGGACTTAATTTTTTGTTTTAATTGGAAAAAAAGTGCTGGTGAGGCACATCGAATGCTTGTGGAAGGGAAGTTTACGGTGACAATGCTATAACCAATAAATCATATAGAGAATGGTTTGAACGCTTCAAAAATGATGATTTCAGTGTTGAAGATCTGCCTCACTTAGGACAGCCAAAAAATTCGTAGACGATGAATTAGAGACATTGCTTGATGAAGATCCGACTCAAACGCAAGAGGAGATTGCTGGTACATTGGGAGTGAACCAACAAACAGTTTCCGTATGATTGAAATCTATGGGCATATGATTCAAAAGAAAGGCAATTGGGTTCCTTATGAATTGAAATCAAGAGACATGGAAGGCGATTTTTTCTTGTGACCGCAGCTGGTTCAAAGGCAAACAAGAAAGGATTTTTTACATCGGATAGTGACTGGTGACGAGAAGCGGATCTTCTACGATAACCCAAAATGTAAAAAATACTACGCCCGGCATCTGGTAGGACCAAAGAGGTGTTGTGGACTACGAGCTGCTATAACCTGGCGATACAGACTACAATTAATTCGTTTGAGCCATGCATTAGGAGAAAAATGACCGGAATATTAGAAAAGGCATGATAAAGTTATTCTTCTGCATGACAACCCTCGGCATCACGGTGCAGAAGTAGTAAAAAATTATTTGGAAACACTCAAGTGGAATATTTTACTGCACCCGGTTTACTTTTTCCAAGAAATTGAAAATTGGCTTCAAATTTGGATCACCTCAAAAGACGAAACGTTTTTCCGAGGTGGGATTCTAAAATTGCCTGAGAGGTACGAACAAGTCGTAAGCAGCGGTGGACAATATTTTAATTAATCTGTTCATTCATTTTATTTTAAAATAAATGCATTTTTAAAATTAAAAAAACGGACCGAATTAATTTGTATTACCAATATATTGTGCAATACATGTCGCCATAAATCAGAACACTAGTAGAAAAGTATCCTAAAGTTTTTAAATTTCTTGAACCGGCTTCATTGAACGTTATTGTGTGATTCTCAAAATCTGGGGCACCAAGCAATGAACTTTTTTGTGCGTCATAAAGTTCAAGTCTGACCCGTTGTCCAGCATATGGCATACAAAGTTTGGGCAAAATTTAATCTTCTTCAGGTCTATGACCAAAATTACCACATTTGTAACTTCGCGGTCCTCTTGCTTTATTTCTGCATGGATTTCCTCGGTGTCCTACACCACCACAATTAAAGCATTTGTAATTCGACGTTCACTTGATGCCTTCTTCCGAATTTCGTATTTTGGCTTGATCCACCTTCAACATCCAACTACCTCTTCTTCATGTCAGCATACAAATCCTGTTTCTTTTTGGAATCGACCATGCTCTAGCACTATGACGTCATTAATCCCGGAAATGCAGTAGTCGATTATTGACGCATCACCGATGTTTGCGCCAAGTGCGATTTCTTGCAATGTTAACAAGTATAGTTACGACAAGTTTGTTTTGGTAATAGTTTACAGCCCCTTCTTAACTCTGTTCGCAAAAATAGTGCCAGCTTGTCCCACATACCACCATCTTTTGTTGTACGCAATCTTTGTTTCGCTGTACCACTCAATCATTTTTGAGCATACACATTTTTTACGCATCGTTCCACGCAACATCAATATACGCATAAGCATCATCTCCACTGAATGAATTTAAAGAGCCTTCTATATCAATGGGAATACTATCGTTTCAGGATTGTGTGCCTTGATGCAAAAATAAGAATCTCTTCACTTTTTGTAAGAATAAAAAATTGGAGCGTCTTCATCTCCCAAGCCCAATCGCACAAGCATCCATCCATATTCCACAAACGCATTATATTTCTACCGAAACCATCAGCCGGAACCGCCACAATGCGAGACAGAAACAGTTTCACTTTTTTATATTTCCGGCTGGAAGCTTATCCGTTTCACAAAAAATCGGAAAATACTGGTTCCTCTTGTTTGTTCTAGAAAATTTCAGTAATGTACCCGCCTGAGTACATCACCTGATAGATATAATCTCCACAGTTTGGAAATTGTGAGGGCTTACTATTAAATTCGACGCTTTTTATATGGCTACAATTCGTACAAGTTCAATATAGAACAACAGGTGACCAATTTCACAAAAAGTGACCTTTTAGTTTTTTGTACTGTCCAACATTAACACATTTTATTAGTTTTTTGGTGCCGCGTTAGCTTTAGGTAGCGTTATCCGAAGTATGCCTGTATCGCCGTACATTAATATAAGAAAAAGTTGATCATGATGGTGACGACGACGATGGTAAATATATACAAACAGGAAAAAGTAAACGAATATTAACTGGTGCGGAGTGGTAAACGGAATATGATGGTATACACACCAAAAACAAAAAATTCTGGGTTTTCCATGAAAATTGGAAAATCGATAATGGTAATTTATCTCTCATCCAATTTTTGTAATATTCTACAGTGGGAAATGCGATGACTAGCACCAAACTCGAAAAAAAGGTTTTTCAAATCGCGGGTCGCTAAACTATCAACCTCACTCGTTTTCAAACATTAAATAAGATAAACGAATAAATCATCGGAAAAAGAAAACGGAAAATTGTGACATAAAAATTTTAGTGGGGCATGGTTATATTATTATTGTAACGAAAGGGTTTATATTTTAAAATGTGTTGCGTTACTAAAATATTAAATGCACTCGAATACCGAGCGAATTTATCTTTTATGTGTTGTAGATGTTTTTGACTAGTAGGTGTGTGACTGGAAACTTATAAATGATATCGTCGTGTGGGTGTGGGTATATGTTGCGAGAATGATTTTTTTTTTGTATTTTGGTTGGGGCAAATTGTTTAACTCTGTGAATACGTAATTATTGGATCCGAATTTCTGATGCTATCGTATATTGAAGTACCATTGGGAATTTAAACGGGTATAAAGCAAATGACGTATACACGTATACACGATTTCCGCTCATTTCCAAAATAATCCAATTTCCCTCACTAATACCTAGGTATACTCGTATATATTTATGTATAGGTAATGCCAAGGTAACATACATATAGAATAATTCGAGTTTGAAATTGGTTTGATGCTATTGGTGTTGTTGTTGGCTGACAGTGTTATTTAAAACGCCACAAAAACAATGCGGATCAAATAGTCACGCGAAGCTAAAAAATTTAATTTATTTATTATTTAACTAATTAATCAGAACCCGAATGACTTGAAATAATGGCCAATTTTATGTATTTATTTACAACAAAAAGCTTTTTTTAAGCTTTTATGTGATGTTTTTGTTCGCACGACGATGTTATGGTGCGATGAGGAATGGGGACTGGGCTATGCATACTAAATGTTATTTCGAAGGAAAATTTAACAAAAAATTCACTTGTTGATGGCGAGTTTGAAAATAGAAATATTTTTTGTTCGCTTCGTTTTGACATTAAACAGGTCAATTATAAATGTTTATGTTGATGTTGATGAGTAATGGCTTAATTTGGGTGAGTGTTTTTTACTTATAAGGTATGAAGGTTCTGAGACAAATTTTTTTTAAAAATGTATTGGGTATGTACTCGGATTCTCTAATAGTTTAGTACAGGAAACGAACGTTAGACCAATAGATTATGAAAATGAATCTTTTGAAAACTATTATTCGTTTATTTTTAGTATAGATGTGGAAGTAAACCACTTGATGAAACAAAATTTACAGTCTCTTGATGTTAAATCGTTAAAAAATAAGTTTTATGGAAAAGCTATTCAAGAAGATAAAAGGTGTAACATATTCGGTCGTGTTGTTAATACCTTTTTTATCAATAATTTATCAAGAATGAGTCGTTATTCACTCGACTTACGATTACAAATTCCAAAAGTCAGTTTGATTAAATTTCTAAAATAGTACAGTAATTTCTGTTCAGTAAGTTGTATGTAGTCCATTCGCAATGAAATCATTGACATTGGTTTATTAGATTTATTATTTTCTATGGCGTAGTAAAATAAGGGGATCTTCTGATCAGGGAAAAGCTTGACCAAAAATCAGTTCAAAAGAAACGGCAGCTTCCGCATAGGAGCTATTTTGCTTATATGCAAATATTTTGAGAAGTAAATAGTGATTATGAAAAAAACAAACAGATTGTAAATTTTATTTCTTAATTTTTACCGAAAATTACGAGTTTTGGTAAAAAAAACTTCATTTCACCAAAGCAGTGCAGTGCATGTTACGACAGAGAGATCACCTGCCACGATATTGTTTGGCAGAGAACCTTGATAGAACCAGAGATAGAATGAAAAATAAACATGTCCTAAGAACGGATAGCTGCGGGATTTGCCTAGGGAGATGTGGTTTGGCTAAACAAGAGAAGAAAAGAGATATCACCGAAACTACCATTCGGATTTAAATTAACGGTTCCCAGAAACCACAAGTGTCGTGGTCTAACAAAGTTCTAAAGAAGGGGATAAATTATCATACTTTAATGTGTCTCTGTTTTTAGAAATGATCTACCGAATGATCCAAGCAGACGTGCTTCCACATATTAAATATTTTATCTCTGAGTGATTCTGTTTAAGGAATGATGTCATCAAGTTCTGATAATTTAGTTCGGACCAACCGGGAACAATATTCGCCGGTAGAGATATGGTCCGTGAGTTACACTTGTATTGGATACTTTACGCAGCCTTTGTGTGTCATAAATGACATCAGTATTTTATCACAGTAGAGCCTTAAAGCGTTGGTTTTGGTATTTTTTTTTTGTCCCATGTTTTGAGCACTTAAAGAAGTTTTATTCATTAGCAGCTTTTAAATGTTAGTTTCTTGACGAAAGGTCTACTTGGAGGTCAATTAAGATTGTTTGATTAAAACCAAAACTCGTTACTGAATCATCTAGAAATGTTCTGTAGATATCTCAGATAATTTCGCTTGTTCGGTCAAATTATTGTATTTAGAAAAATGATTCCAGGTTCTCGTTTTTCACATTAAGCTTCTTAAAATAATATTTGGGATTTACAACCTTCGTCAGAATCACTATAATTTCATAATTAGATTAGATTATTTTTATTAATAATTTAAAAACGATTGGACATCGTCACAATGTTCGATACCTCTCGATACGCCTTTCTCTAGTACTGCAGCAACCGAGTTGCCACCTCCATCCGTTTTAGTCACCCTCGATAACAAAGTAAGTAGAGTGCTTGCTCTATCATTCGGAGGTCCCGGGTTCGATTCCTGTTGGTGACAAAAATTTACGACTGTGCTTTTTAATGTGTTGTGTTACATTGTACATTGTCATTATATATCGCAAGCCATGGTAGTCAGCTTTTCTCATTTTTCATAAATGTTTAAACATTAAATATTTAGATAATTTCAACTCGACTGCACAGAACCAACAGTTAATCAAGCCTTTGAGAACCAGACAGCAATTCCTTATTTAAAACAAGGACAGTTGATTTATAATTAGGCAACATCATCGAGCTGCTACAATAACTATTCCCTAACGAACTGGTAAAAAAGTCATTTCAAGAGAGTCGTATGCAGATTGGGTTGTCAATTTACGCGGAGCAGCGAGTGATTGTGCATTTATATGTCCAAAGGCCAGACAACTAGAAAGAGTGGGAAATTAGGGACATGCTTGTAAAGCATATACCACAAGAGCCTGTGCGCAATGTCCTATTGATGAAATCTAAACCTAATCTGGATGTAGTAATCGAAATAGCTCAAGCGTATGAGCCCTCTAAAAGGTCCGGTGTAATTATTAAAGGAGTTCAAGCTGCCACTTCCGATTTAGCTGTGGTTAATTACATACAACCAAATGAGGATCAAAACCAACAAAGTTCAAATCAAACAAGAGGTCGAAGCCGAAACTATAACCTGTGACGTAATGCTGGTAATAATATTCTAACAGTTTTAAATCGTGTCCTGGGTGCCATAATACCCATGAACATCGTGATTGTAGGGCGCATCACATCTATTTAAGACAAATCTGGAAGAGAGATAATATTGCTAGCGTATGCCACTCAATAAAGCGGGAGCCTGAGTTAAATCATAAGCGGTCAGCAAGAAATTACGGCCGTGGACAAGGTCGTGCTCAAAACCATCAATCTCAGCTTTTAATGTGAAATCAGATACTCCAGAAGAGGCCGAGCAAGTGTCAACCGCAAGAGGGCATTACCCGGAAAAAACTATGGTCGAATTGGGTGTAAAAAATGGTAAGCAGATATTTTTCCAAGTCGATACGGGACCGACTTGTTCGATGGTTGGACTTAAGGGAGACTACCAATTGGACTCTCCAAAATACGAAGTGATGAATAAGGTTCTAAGCCCTTCGGCGATACTACCATTCCCCTCAAAGGGTGTGTTACATTACAGTGCAAGTTCTGTGAGAAGATAAACGGTGTATGCCACCACTCCTGGTAGTCGATAGCGACAAAGTGTGGCATCCTTAAACCGATTAATTTCAGCAGATGGGCCGCCCCAATTGTAGCTGTAAAAAACCAAATAGTGAAGTGCGGATTTGTGGAGATTTTGATGTGACCATTAACCCACAAATTGAAATCGATCGATACCTAATTCCGCCGATAGAAGACCAATTTCACAAGCTCCAAGGTGAGCAATTCTTCACTAAAATCGATGTAAGCGACGCCTACATTTAGGTTGAACTCTCAGAGGAGTCTAAGCAATTAACAGTAATTAATACACCTGGAATTTTTCAACGTTTGATGGAAGATTTTACCGCCGGCATTCCAATGTGTGCAATATATCACGACGACGTAATCGTCACATCTTCGAAATCTGAAAGAAATGTTGAGTTGGCTTGACAGGTACGGACTGCGCAGCAAAATCGACAAATGCACATTCGCAGCTCAAAACATATAGAATACGTGGGACATATCATCATTCAACAAGGTATAATCCCATCAGAAAAGCGGTTGGAGCCGTTGAAGATATGCCACGTCCTACTTAATGAGCTTTGTCACATAGGTGTGAAATTTATTTGGACCGATCGACAAGAAACCGCTTTTCAAGCTCTGAAGTCACAGTTGCTAAAAAGCGTCTAGATTAGTCGACTACAGTGAGAATCGTCCAATCATTCTTGCTACAGATGCATCCAAGTACGGTGTTGGTGCCGTAATTTTGCACCGTTTTCAAGATGGATCTGATCGTACTATATCGCTTTTGCATTAAAAACTTTGACGACAAGTCAGCAAACTTCTGAATAAGTTGAAAAGGAAGCTCTTTCCATTATTTATGGTGTGACAAAATTTCACCAAGATGTATACGGCAGAACAATTAAATTTTTCACGGATCATAATCCATTGACGACAATGACAACAGTCCAAAAACTTCAGCGTTCCAAGGTTATAAATCCGACATCAAATATCGCCCAACTGATAAGCGTGCCATTGCAGACGCTTATCTAGACTTCGATTAGGCAAAGATGATAAATTTGATAATTACGAAAAACATTGAGGAATGTGGACTAGATAAGTCAAATGACTTTAAATGACTAACCTATAAATTCATCGTTGATTGGTAGGGCTACTCCCGATGATCTAGTTTTAAAGAACGTCTCAAACTTCATTCGAGACGGATGGCCAAGTGCTCTTTCCAATATGGATAGCGACCTACAACCATATTACAATCGAAAGTTTGCTTTATATTTGCAGGCAAATTGTATACTTTTTCAAACAGAACATAACCGAGTAGTCATTCCGAAAGCGATCTAGTTAAAGGTGCTTCAGCTTCTTCACGCAGGTCATTGGGGTTCAACTAGAATAAAGCAAATGGCCCGGAGACATATTTGGTTTCCGAATATTGGTAAAGATATAGAATGTATCGTACCAAAGTGTACGGCAACGGTTGGCCTGCTGCCGAGCATCCATGTGAGCATATCCATGTTGAATTCGCAGGTTCTTTTGCAGTAAAATGTGGTTAAGATATCGCAGCAGCTACTACGGTGCAGACACTTCAGTCAATCTTCGCAATTGAGGATCTACCAGAAACAATAGTATCCGACAATGGCACTCAATTCACGTCAGAAGAATTTCCCACGTTTTGTGAACAAAACATCTATTAAGCATCTGATATCAACTCCGTTTCACCTAGCTTCGAACAGGCAAGCTGAGCGATTCGTTCGAACATTCAAGTCAGCTTTCACAAAAATCATGGCAGATGAGAATAATCGACAAAATGCTCTTTTAAAGTACCTCAATACTTACAGAACTACACCAGATTTAGTTAGTGGCAAATCTCCTTCTACACGAACGATAACCGCGCACAACATCAGAAATGACGAATTTTTACCCTGGTCGAGCAGTCTACACCACAGATTTTGGGCGTGGGAAAAAGTGGATGTCGAGAACAATTTCTAAAGTTATTGGACGAAAAATGGTTATCATAGAGACATCACTTGGAATTTTTAGGCGTCACCAAAATCAGATTCGTATAAGGTCTCCAGAAACACGGGAAACTTCTACAATTCCGAATGAGAGCCAAGTAACTTTAATGGTAGATCGCACCACCCTGCCATCACTCGCGTTTGCGCCGGAGTTAACAAAGCAGTCACCAGCAGCAGAAGCCATAAAAACGGTATCACCAAAACCACTGAGGATAATCATGTATTGCACATTATAATTGCAGCTACATTCAATCCAGTTCATATTGTGTGCGGTTATGAACACACTCCATGAAATGAAACAAAATGTCACATCACTCTCTGTCTATTTTATATTACCCTTCACTTTGGGTAAAACTAAAACATATGTTGTACCGCCATGTTAATAATAGGTCACGATATTATAAAAAGTGTATAACTAACAAGCTATTGTTTAATTAATTAAATATTATTATCACAAAGTGTAAGTTTCACTTGATGTTCAAAAAATGAACACCAACTTAGACGTTTCCAGAAGATCCGATTTCAATTAGAACCAATTCCGCATTCTAAGATTAAAAGTTATGTTTTCTCTAGAGATAACCTTCAGTCTGACACCAGGCCAAACCTTATCTAGGCTTTCTATAGTTTTAACATGATTCTGATGACACATACGACCGACAATGAGAGAGTGATGTGATCCAATCAAATGTTTTTTCGGGTTTAGCACTACCAATTAACGCTAGCCTCCCTTCATTTATACGTCACTCAAAGGCCTAATAACCGTTTTCCTGTATTCCAGTTCTTCCTGCCTTGTCATTAGAGAGTCTTTTGAGCTTACTGTCTGGAGCTTACTGAAGTTTGTCAGAGTTTTGAATGGTTTTCCTTGGTTTAATAATTTGTCACTTAGGGACTAGTTAAATTCCTGCGTTATATAGTTTTCCTTGAGTGACCAACATTAGTGCCCGAGAGCAATTTCTGCAGATTTCTTCTTACAAGGCTGAGTTTAACTGTCTTTTTTTTTGTTGTAACAGGCGAAAATATACCATCGACGCTTTGGAGATAACACGATCCATCCACCAGAATACTAAGAGGATCTTAAAACTACCTTCTAAGAAAGGAAACTGTACTAACATGAGCTATTGTATTATCCCGATTGATGATGATAATGTCGTTCTAACCGTTGTAACTATTTAATGTGGTTTGCAACAAAATTCTCGTAAACGTGAGTCTAGTCTCTTTTATTATATTTCCACATCATGGATAATTCGTTGAATCATCTGGCACAAAGCGATAAAAGACCGCTTTGGCGCCACCTGGACAGCTGCGATAGGTAAAAGCAAACCTTTACATGTTTCCGATTTCTTCAAATACCTATTTATAGGACATGGAACCTATTCCAGTTCCAACGATGTTGCCATTCGGAGAATTGTGTTGTTCGCACCAAAAGATATAATTTTTGCGGGTTCCTTCATAAATATGAATATTGTCTATTGGCACAGTTTGTAAGCAATAACCACTGTAATCGGAAAATTATGTTGGTCACATAGTGAGACTATTATCGCCCATATAAAATAACAATCAATCCTAGACCTTGTTGGACTGGCCTCAAATGGAAGTTCATAACCTCGTTTTCACATTTTCATAACCATTGTAGATTTATATTTTATTCGAATTTCCCTGGGACATATCCAACGAGACTTTGTGAGCTTTCTGATAAGAAAGTGTCATGTTGCTTACACCTAGTGAAGAATAGTAATTAACACGTCGATTTTTCTGCGCTTCATCTAATTTTAGTATGATAACCTTTTCAATTTGGTTATTTTTTTTTTACTTCGATAGTAGGATGTGAATTCTATCTTTTATTAACTCTGTCAGTTCGTCGAAATGTCTACTAAATCACAAGAACAATAAGTCGAATGATGGAGATCTGTACAAGTTTGACAGGAAGAACACTTTTACGTATAAACAATATAAATCGCAACAAACACATTTTTAGTTTCAACAGATTGAAATGGTTCTCGGCATCGCAGCTAGTTCCAGAAATCTAGAAGAATCCAACTTTGTTAAGTCTCTGGTAGTCAAGTATAGAAGGCCGTCATCTAAAATTTCGAAATGGTGACCCAAAATATAATTGTCCTAAGTGCATTGCATGATTGTTGAGTTAGTTAATTATTGAATTTTTGTAAAGTAAATCTTATTAAGGACAAATCAAACAAAACAATAATTTTAACCGCTTTCTTTGGCGCCATATAAAAATTTTCCAAAGTTATACAACAGTTTAATAAATCCTGTTTGGTATCAAGCTTAATGGGATTCGAAATATATGTAAATAAAATACAAGAGGCATCATTGTATCATCGAATATAAATATTCGAGTAATTGGTATCGATTGAAACGTATTACAATTCTCAAACATATTCAAAGTTCACAGCACAACAAAAAAGCTTTTAAATGTTCTAAAATCTATTAAAATTCGAAATATTTTTCATGTTTTTATGAAAATATGTAAAAATGATATATTTCGCACTAACCCGAAACTCATTCCTCCCTTACTTCTTCTCCTTGAACAGTACATGAACACATATAAGCGTTCTCATGTGTATGCAATTTGATTGTATGTAGGAATTCATAAATCCAAAATGAAACTCGTTGCTGTACCACCGTGCTGTTTTAGGGATATGTAGACCCGAAGATTGTGTTAGAGCAGCATAAATTTATGTAAAATAAAATAAAATTTCGAAAAAATATGTCAGAATATAAATTTTATTCTTGAACTTAATTGACTGTTCACTTGACTTCTACGCTGCCACCATCCTCTCGCCGCGCATTATTCAAGTAATTTTTGCTTTTGTTTTACACGCTTCTATCTCATCGTCGAATCCGCACATTTATCCATCGTATAACAACCCGCATGCTGGATAATACATTTATTTTCCTCATCTTCCATTCCGTATATTTCATATATATAGGTTCTGTTGTATCATCATCATCATCATCATGATCATCAAAATAAAATGTACAAAATATTATTTGGGCGAGTAAACCGACGAAATGTTTGGATGCGGGAAAATGGGAAATCATGAGTAAAACAACAAAACGTTTTTTTAGTTTAGTTTTCCTTTTGGTAAATATATAGACAATGAAAAACAATTTTGAAGAAAATTTGAAGAAGTAACAGCCTCTTTGCAATAAATATATCAATTAGTTGTCAGATTTATGGATTTGGAATTGTAAAGGTTTTAAAGCTGCTCATTAATATCCTAGAAATTTTTGAAATTTTAAGTCTGTGCAGCGATATTTGGAGTTAATTAGAACAATTACATTCTGATAAATTTATCATCCCGCGCATATTTTCGAATCTGGGATGCTGTACTGTACGATACGTGTTTAGATGGAGCGAGAATTTTCTCGCGATTCGTTTGTACTACACGCGAGTGTATGTACATCGAAAACGTGTAGATGATATAAATTTTATTAACACACGATATTACATTGTAACAATTTATATTTGATGCTGCGTTATACATTTTCTCGAATTTCTTGTGAATTGGATTTTAAATTGGAAAATTGATTGAAATTATTTTGATCGTGCTTGTAAAAGGAATGTGGAAATAGGAAGGGAATTTAAAAAATAAAAGAGGCAATGTCGATACGTTTATATGACTGAGGTTTTGTGTATGGTAAATGGCACTTGTAAAAATGAAACGGAAAAGAGGTTTCAAACATCATACATCTGCTTAGAAGAGAAGTGCTTAGTTGAATCATGTTTGGGGATAATCATCATATTGAAATTTATATCGGGCAAATGTCCAACTCGAGAGAATTTACAGAAGTTGATCCTTTCGTTGAAATTTTTAATCACATTTCTGTGGAATCGTCCATCAAATATGTTTCTCGATAAACTGGTTATTTCAATAGCTGTATGATATCTAGCGCCGTGCTGTTGAACCCACAAGTCGCTAATATATCATCAAAAATTGGCCTTAAAAAGTTTGATATCACGTCTTTTTAGCAAACACTATTGTAGTATAACAGCGTTAAAAGCTTCATTTTCGTATAACAGCCGAGGAGAAAATCAGATTCGTCAGAAAAGATAAATTTTTGGCACGGAATTTTCGTCAAGTTTCGGCAACTGACTCACTATTTTGGAAATTTCTATCACTTGATAGATGATATTAGAGCTATTAGCGGCGAAATAACTTGTTAGTTCAAAAACAAACCAAAAGTTGATATCCAAAAATTCTCCATAAAGCAAGGTTTTAGCCGTCTTGTAGATGTCACAGTTATCTATCCATTTACTTCTATAATGAAGAAATTATCACCGCGGTCACCAGCTTGAAAAAACTTCCTTATAAAATTAGATCTTAAGAACACATCAGCACAAGTCATGAGATCTTTACTGATAAAAGTTTTGCCCCTGGAGTGCCTGAACGCCGGAGTTGGTCTAATTTTGTTCGAAATGTTTCGTTATCAGATTGTAGAATCTTACCAGGCCAAAGAAGATTTTAAAAATTAACTAAGCACCCTAAACGGAGTTCCAAATACAAGTTCGGTGGTACTAAATTCATCGAGTTTGCCCATTTGTGACACATTATTGCTGTTTTGATAGTTCGGTGCCATTGTGGCAGTTCAATCAACAAATTATTTTACTGGTGAATTTGTATAACGATTAAAGTAGCAATTCCTTAACTGAGTGTTTCAGGATTTGTTGAATTGAATGAGTAAAAATAAATTTCGTTCACATCGTCGTGTTGTACTCTAGATTTAGTTAAATGCAATATTTTAAATAATTCCTCGCTGTTGATATTTGCTTGAGGTGAAAGAACTTTTTATAATATTATAAAATAATGGTGCTTTTTTAGGCATGATAATCTGCCTTGCATTCGAGAAGGCTGCCAAGATGCTGAGAGAGAATAGTTTTTTCCATATCATTTAATTTATCATTCAAAATATTAATGATTTCCTTGTATAGATTGGTATGAACATTTAATCGTTTACTAAGAATATTGTTTAATTCTTGTAGTGCTGTCCCCTATTTGCATTAGAAAGCTCTAAAATCTTGAAAATTTTCTGTTTTTCCAATTTCAACTGGATACAAATCAACATTTTCCTCAACTGGAATATTGGTAGCTGTTTTAGGCACATTACGATTTCGGCAGTTTGAGAATGGTGCTCTGCTATTGATCCGATTCTGCTTACTAATTTCTGCACAATCTTTCTTGGTGTAAAAGAATTGTTCTCACTCTCCGCTACATTGGATTGCACAAGCTCTAGCAGTTATCTGCAATTGACATATGCCACAAAATGCCATTTTATTAGAATGCAATATAAATTTATATTTTTAATTTAATTTTAGTTTACGGATGAAAATTTTTGCGTTTTTAAAGATTCATTCAGTCTTACTCATTTACGTCTACTGTCACTACTATGCAATTCGAGGAGTATATTCACCAAATCCTCTACAATTGGTGGCTTCATATTCAACATTAAAGTTGAATTTGATAGTTTTACAGTACTTGCAGTGGACGGTTTTATAGGCGATCTTATCCCAGGCGATAATCATACTACTTCTTAAGACTGTTCAATTCCGCAAAAATGTTTGTACTTCCGTCAGCGGTACAGAACGAACCACCTACCAAACTCACAACCTCACATTTAATGTTTGTAGGTTCATATATGGTGTAGTAACTAAGCGTTACAACACTACATCACTGCGGTAATTGGATCTCGACGACTGGGAGTCCACTTGCTCAGTCCCGAGAGCCCCCGGTATCGGGCATTTCATTTCCTGCACCACGGAACATGGCGATCTAACATGGGGAATAGACGCATCAGGATTTATCAAGGATATTTCAATTGCATATTTTTAGCATTACCCAGAGTGCCATAAAATTATCGTTTGGATAATAAGAACGATTTCAGAAAATGTATAGGGGAATATGGAACCCTACTAAGCTTTTAAGACTTGAGATCTCCAGAACCTTTCGAACCAAGCGTAAATTTGTACTCTAAATGTAGTTATACTACAAGAGCTTAGATGGTCTGAGAGTTGGATACGAAACTTCACCGATGGTTACACATTTTATTAGAAAATTTATTAGAAAACAAAAATTGGCTTTTTCATCCAAAAGCGAGTATAGCAATTTATCATTGACTATCGTCCAATCAAGATGCGGTTACAATAGCCAAAATCATTTCCAGGTGGCCATTTTTCTCCCAAAAATATTTACAGAATCTCATTTCTATCCACCATATCCAAATTCATCACAATCGGTTAATAAACTACCGAGTTCCGTCTCAGTTGCCCATATTCCAGAACTTCTTCCAAAAATCACTTAACAATATCATTTCCATCCACCATATCCAATCCAATCATAATCTGTTAATAAACTATCGAATTCCGTCCCAGGTGGCCATATTCCAGAACTTCTTCCAAAAATCATTAAAGAATCTCATTTCCATCCAATATACCCAATTCCATCATAATCAGTTTATAAATTATCTAGTTGCGTCCCAGGTGGCCATATTCATGAACTTCTTCGAAAAATCATTTAAGAATCCCATTTCCATCCAACATTCCCAATCCCATCATAAAAGGTTAACAAACTTCACAGTTCCATCCCAGGTGGCCATATTCCAGAACTTATTCTAAAAATCATTTAAAAATCCCATTTCCATCCAATTTACAAAATTCCATCTTAATATATTAATCAACTAAAATGGGAATGGCCTATTGAATTCGGAACTTTATAAACCGAAGATACTTTAATTTTTATTTACAAATTATTTTATTATATCGTCAATTTTACAAATTATACGATAAACTGGCATACGATAAATTTGCCACACGTTCAATTGTGTCCACGGTAAGTTGGGTCTACGATAAACTGCTCTACGGTTAAATGTTCGCGATAAATTGAATACGATAAAGAGACCGTCACCCATCAATATAACATCCATACCATCGCCCAATCATGTCATTCAATCATGTCAGTGCTCGGATTATAAGATGTTGTCCTGACTCGTCTAAATCCAATTAATTCTGATAATTCGCTAAATAATAGAGATTCGAAGTGCGATCACTTGTATGTAACTATGCCGTTTAGTATTCCGTAGCGTGAAATCCATGTGGAGTACACGGCAAATGAGACTCGGGCTACAGTAATAACCAGTACATAAACCGCCTCACCCCATTCAGTATATCGATCAATTAATGTTATGCAATATCGCAAAAAGCGTTGCTAAGTTAATTTATATGATCCAAGCAAGAGGAGAAACGGTATGCCTTAAAATTTTCGACCTTTTACATGCTAAACAACATCGACCCACAGTTTTTCAATATTTAGAGATAGATGACCAGATGACACTTTTTGACAATAACTTAACTTGATAGATGCCAAATACATACCTGGTTGAGACAAATTGTGAAAGGCTTCAAAAACTTAAAATGTTTGATGCCAGAATAAGGTGCAAGCAACACTCTGTGATTAGCACTACTATATCTACGTTGTATACCATTAAGATGGACCGCGAAAATCTAAGTGGTTGCCATGCACCACGACCATCTATATACTGTTGAACCACCGCCCCAATTGCCTAGTCCAATGCTTCAACCATAACTGCTAATTTTGTAATAGAGGATGACCAATTGATTGGGGTCTTACTATTTTCCTTGTAAACTTTCAAAAAATCGCTGATTAAGTTTGGTCAGCTGGTGCATTTAGAATTAAGCGTCTATAAAAATTAATCTTACCCGAATGTCGTTTGAGATAATTAACTGTTAATGGACGTTCATAATTGTTTCATAATTCGACTCTTTTGGAGTCAGGTAAAATGCCTTTTGCATTAACAGCGGTGTGCAGGAAATTTAAACTCGTGTAAAGCGAATAAACATTTGCCAGGAAGGAATGATGATTAATCCGTTTTCTGATATCTTTAGATAATTCAGTTTGAGATGTTCTAGATGTTCTAAACAAAAGCAAAATTTGTCCCAAATGGAATGCATAAATCTTTGAAAAGATTGGGCCTCGCCACACTTTAGTTCTTTCAGCGTGATTCTCTGATTTCAAAAAATCAATCGACGTCCACATTGATTTCTTTGCGCATTTGTAGCGGGTACCAAAAAATTCGGATTGTTTTGTTTGCTTATACATATTAAAAATAAAAATAATTAATTTAAAACTGTAATATTTAATTAATATATTTTATTTTAAATTATATATTAAATTAAATATAAATTATATTTTAAATTAATCATTTTTATTTCTATTTTTTATTATAAGCAAACAAAACAATCCGAACGTTTTTTTTGGTACACCCTTTTTTTACTATAGCCTTTCTTTTTTTATGTATGTGCGAAATCCGAATTTTTTGGTACCCCCTACAAATGCGCAAGAAACCAAATGTGGACGTCGATTGATTTTTTGAAATCAGAGAATCACGCTGAAAGAATTAAAGTGTGGCGGGACCCATTTACTAATGAACATTTTTCTAACCTGCCATCTTTGTTTCGAAGTTGTAACTTCACAATTCCTAATATTATTTGTTTTTGTTTACATTTTTACGTTCAGTGGATTAATTCCGAAAAAATGACAAAAATCCAAGACACATTACAATTCCGAAATAAAAATATATTAAAAATGTCATCAACCGGAATGTCTGAAGAATTAGGTAATGTAAAATTATTAAATTTAATTCATTTATTCGTTTTCTATAACTAAATAATAATAAATTAACAATTATTAAATATGTAACCTATATATTAAATATAAAATAATAATGCGAAAGGGAGTATTTAACTCGAAAAATGAAATCGAAAATATTTTTGTTTTGATGTTCGATATAGTGACAAAAACTCAAACCACAAAGAGCAAGTCATTTTTTCGGAGTTCATTGTTACCATAAATTTAATTTTCAATTTTAATTTTGCTTTATTTGTAGAGCTCTTAGAGCGTGTATTACTACGATTAGGATGTGCCGATACCGATGATCAGCTGCAGGTCGCTGTTGGTAAATTTTTAGCTCCAGTCTTGTTAAAAATCACGTCACCCCATGAAGCTGTACGTTTGAAAGTGATGGAAGTGTTGACTCATGTCAATAAACGGCTTAAATCTAGACCTTTGGTGCAGATTCCAGTAGAGCCGATACTGCAACAATACCAGGAGAGTTCATCTTCATTTGCGATTGTAAGGTACATCATTTATCTATTCATTTGTAGTTTTACATTATTATTGTCCGCAGAACTTCTCGATCATTTATATCACAATGGGTTTCCCGCGATTGGACACCGCCAAACAGACTGAACTTGCACCATTGTTACTGAATTGTTTAGAAGGAAAGCCAGAAATGCATCAGGATAAGTAAGTGCATACAATTTCGTTCATAAATTCGAGTTACATCTCCTTTTCATAATTTCAGGCTCCTTATGCTTGTTCTTCCGCTGTTAGGCGAGATAAAATTCCCCGACGACATTGAGCAACGTAAGACATTGCTTGGACTGTCGGATAAACCGTCGACTAAAAAACAGTTTATATCGTTACTCGAAGATGTGCTGTTGCTGCCCTATGGTATTACCCAGGATGCCGAAATTCCTCCAGGCATGTCACCCTATTCATTTAAACGGGTTGTGGCAAATGCTTGGAAGGCAGAAGATTTGGAAAATCTCAAGAAAGGTATTGTTCGATTTTTGTGTGCAGGAGTATTCACAGAAATGGATATTGTATCACCGTTGATCATCGCCTCGGCCGATACACGCTTTAGTGTTGCCACGCCAGCTCTCGTCGAAGTTAACAAATTCTCAGCGTAAGTATGAGAATGTTATTGAAGTCCTTCATAAATATTAACGCCTAATTTATAATATTATTTAGCACGCTCGATTGGACTAATCCTGCGACTTCAGCACCACTGTATGGATTATTCTGTGGCAATGGATCAAAAATAGCAGATCGAAAGACAACTTCATGTAGTGCGCGTGTTCGTCAAAAGCTTTTACAATATTTACTAAAGTGTCACGGTCCTGGAATTAATGTACCGAAGGGTATTCAAGTGATATTTGAAGCATTATTCGGAGAAAATACCAACCGAAAATGTAAGGTGCTGGCTCTCCAGTTTGCCGACAATCTTATTAAAGACGGGCCAAAGGAATTGATAGAGAAATTATCAAAAGTTTTACTTTCGGGATTCGCAAAATTGGTCGGCTCGTCGGAGGATGTAGACGTCCAAACCGCGGCGTATATGGCAATTAGTCAGTTAGCGCGGGTGTGTCCCAATATTTTCAATCGAGATCTGCAAATAGTCGAGGCCTATTTCAAGGAACTGTCCGAATGTCCTCTCGAGCTGCAAACACCAATAAGAGAAGCACTTCTAGCAATCGCACCAGCTTTTAAATGGGAAAACCATTCCCTCAAAATGGATGAGGGCGTTGGAGACGACTATATGTTTGCAAATCAGCATCTGCTCTTGGCCCTATTATCAGATCATGCCGAATCAAAGCTGACTGTGGTTCAAAATACCGTTTCCTTTTACCTAACAACATGCTTTCCAGAAACAGATGTCACATGTCGATATCTGCTATTGGTTATCGCCGGAAATACGCCACAGCTACGAGAATCAATAACCACTTATCTATACGGATCGTCTCGTAAAGAACACGTCGATTATTCTCGTCTAACGACGCCATCTAAAAATGTGACCACGGAGTCGATCGAAAATTTGAAAGGCAAGCAGCCCAAAATAGTCCTTCCTGATTTTAAAGAGCTTGTGAACCACATCTACACGGTGGCGCAGAAGCGGGTCTCAAATCCACAACACAATTTTACAACTGGTAAGGTCACATTACCATATAATTACGAAACGTACACCGAAATTCTCGATTACCTTCGAATATGTTTTTGGTACTCGGCCGGCGCTTCTAAACCCGGTTCCGAAAAAGAAAATCATCTCATACACGAGTATCTAGTTAAGAACTATGATCCGAAAGCCGAGGATAATGAAATCAAAAAATATTTGTACTTGATTAAAAATTTGGTGAAGGCGCGCTGTGGTTTGGTCGAGCTTTCATGTCTTCTCGATTTACTAAATGTGATGCCACAGGCCTTAGCCGAGATTAACATGGATCTAATGGACAAATTTTTTGAAGCGCTTAAGGAAGTGTCTGAGGATATTAGAACACACGTTGGCGAACTGTTTGGTATTTTATTAGCGTATGGCAAATCCGATTCAGAATTTAATAGTGAGGTGGCCGATATGTTGGCCACATCGCAACAAAAATCTTTGGAACATAAACACGGTTCGTTTGTCGCGATTTCGAATGCATTTTACCGTAAGATTAGAATCATGAAGGCATCAAATGATTTCGACCAGAATAAAATCCGGAATTGGGTCGAATTGAAGCAGACTCTGGATAAGCTGATCTCGCTTCTTGCGGTTACTCCGCCACAACTAATCTCAGCCGGAATAACAGGACTTTTGTTAATCGGATCAGTTGCGGAACTTCCGTACCCAGATGGTGGTGAAACCCCTGGAGACGATACCAAAATGGACGTAGATGAACCTAGCAACGAAACCACTAAGGTTAGCATTATGAACGCGATACTCAAGTTGCTCAACAATAGTTCGATCAAAAATAAAATTCGCGAAGATGCGGCCCATTGTCTCGGGTTCCTAGCGGTAGGTGATAAAAATTTCTTTATTCCTGTGATCTTGGAACTCTTCCTCAAGCTAAACAAACTGACGAAAGACCCATCTATTCATATTGCTATGGGTCAAGCGCTTGTATACACACTTCAAGGCGATGTAAACGCGTTCAACTATGACGACACCATGGTAACCTGCGGTAACGCCAGCGATGAAGTGTTTGAGGATTTTTTGCGTAAATTACTCCGGATCGTACCTAATACGAACACTCAC
The DNA here is from genome assembly GCA_947310385.1 of Nephrotoma appendiculata. Lineage (NCBI taxonomy): Eukaryota > Metazoa > Arthropoda > Insecta > Diptera > Tipulidae > Nephrotoma > Nephrotoma appendiculata. Next base: position 39,858,685 of record OX371223.1, read on the forward strand.
TCCCGCCAAGCTTGTGCCATTTGGCTACTTGCGCTAGTAAAACATTGTTCGAATCGTACGCCAATCCTTAAAAATCGTGGTCTCATACAAATGGCCTTCACCGATTTGGTTATGGATGACAACGATTTGGTGCAGGACGTTGCATCCCGAGGTCTTGGAATCGTATTCTCGCTCGCCTCGGCCGATGTACAGGAGGAGTTGGCGAATAATTTGCTTGATTTGTTGACGGGCGGCCGAAAATCAGTGAAACAAGTAGATGGGGAATCAAAATTATTCGAAGAAGGAGTACTCGGAAAAACACCGAGCGGTGAAAATATAACAACGTACAAAGAACTATGCAGTCTAGCATCCGATCTCAATCAACCCGATCTAATTTATCAATTTATGGAACTTGCGAATCACAATTCTATATGGAATAGTAAGCTGGGAGCCGCATTCGGCTTGTCCTCGATTGGTAAGGTAGCAAAGGTTAAAATCGCGCCATATTTGGGAAAAATTGTGCCTCGGCTTTATCGCTATAAATACGATCCGACGCCAAAAATTCAGAACTCAATGGTTAGTATTTGGGATTCGATTGTAACGGATACGAACGAAACGGTCGAGCTCTACTATTGGGATATATTGCAGGAGCTTAGCAAGAATTTGACCGCAAAAGAGTGGCGAGTTCGCATCGCATGCTGTCTTGGTGCGCGCGACCTTTTAAAACGTCCGGCTGGATTAAGATTGCGATCGGATGATAAACGGATTGAAGTCGCGGCCTCCGATCCAAATAAAATGGATGTTGATGAGGAGAATGTAACAGAGCCCGAGCTACTTGAATTATGGAAGCAACTATTTAGGGTCATGGATGATATACATGAAGGAACTCGTTTAGCGGCCGACGGGACAGGTAAACAGCTCAGCAAAATAACGGTGATTGCCGCTTCATGTGATCATGGTAAATCGGCTAATCACATTACAGCATCAATACTTCCATTCCTTTTAAACGTTGGAGTGACCCACACCGTGGCAGAAGTTCGTCAGCTCAGCATAAAAACCATATCGGAATTAATCGATTCCAGCGGCAAGCAGATTGCACCACATCTCGAACTTTTAGTTCCGAATTTATTGCGTGCGACCGGAGAACTCGAATCGACGAAATTGTCGTATTTATCCACGCGACATGCAGCCGAATCGGACACACAAGAAGTAATCGATTCAGTGCGAGCGGAAGCGGCCAAGAGCCATTACTGCACTGAAACCCTTTCCAAATGCATTAAATACATAAACATTGAGGAGTTTGAAAAAATGACGCCGGGCGTGCTAGATGTGATCAAAACTTCGATCAGTCTTGGGAGTAAAACGGTAACGGCACATTTTATATGTTCAATATGTTCGCGCCTTGGTCAAAGTATTCAACCGTTGTGTGCAAAATATATTAAAGCTTGTCATACGCAGCTAAGTGATCGTAATGCAATCGTTCGCAAATATTACGCCAACGCAATTGGTCATTTGATCGGCTATGCCAAAGAAAAGACTGTCATCAATACTTTTAATGCGCTTCAGGCATTGTACTTTGAGCAGCCTTCGAATCGCGCCATCCCACAAGTAATAAATGCTGCAAATAAGCGACATACCGAAATCTTAAAAGACTTTGCGGAGAAAATTCTACCGCTTATGTTTTTCGCAATGCACGAGGAAATTACGGATGAAAATCGATCGACTGTTGAGCTGTGGAAGGAATTATGGAACGACATCACACCCGGTGACGCAGGGATTCGAATGAATTTAGTTCCTATACTTACGATTCTTGAAAAGACAATAGGTGACTCATCATGGTTACTTAAGGCCCAGAGTGCTAGCTCAATAGCGACGGTTGCCAAACGATTAGGGAAAAATTTAGACGACGAGAATCGTAAGAAATTAATACAAATGATATTGAACAACATATCGGGTCGAACCTTTAAAGGCAAGGAACGATTCCTTGAGGCACTCGCCAAGCTAAATTGTAACCTAAACAGTGAGGAATCCGACCTGAAAGTTAAGATTGTTGATGCAGCTATGCGTGAGGCACGTAAAGAGGAACCGGTTTATCGTACACATGCACTTAAAGCCCTAGGTGAAATACTGGACGATTCAAAAATTGATCGATTTGAGGAAGTTTATAACATGCTATGGTATCTGCTTGATAAGCACGAACTTCACGAAAACGCGGATAAGAGCACGATAACTGCGGACGAAAAAGGTCAGCGGGCCGCAATTTTTATCGCCCTCAAAGAATCGGTATGCACTACTCTGGGCAAAGCATGGCCCCCGAATTCGCTCGAAACCCAAGAAAAATATCAGAAACTGTTCGTTGAAAAATGCGTCGAATGTCTCAAGAATAACACTCGACCAGTACAAATATCGTTGCTAAGCGCCCTTGCAAATTATCTGGAGCGTCTTCAGCTGTTCAGTAAATTTAATTTCGACACGGAATCAGATGAGGCTGCTGCGCGTGAAAAAAAAATCAAAATTGATGATGAAAAATTCCTCGAGCTCGATAAAATATGTGCTAATGTGTTATCCATAGTGGTGAGCCTCGCGGAAATTCCACACACTGGTATGAAAAAGGAAACGCTCGACATCATCCTAATCCTCATCAAACGTCTCAAGGAAAATCACAATAAAATCATACTCGAGAAAGTTAAGACGCAATTTGCAGCTATTCTGCCAATGCTGCAGAAGGATAATTCACCGGAAGTACGGTGCCGCATTAAAGACATCGAGGATAAGTTGAAGCAGATTTAGGAATTATGCACACTGACGGCGTAAAATATGCTGATTTGCTTCTAAACTTAGACAATTTGTGTAAATGAATAATTTTTTGCATATAAATAAAGAAAATTTTCATTGTTTTTCCAAAAGTAATGAAATTTGATTTCATCTCAATTTCCGTGCATCGATTCTTTTGATTGATTCTGTCTTTTCGAAACCAATATTCCTCGAAAATGAGAACAATAAATTCTTTTCTATTTAAATTTTTACGTTAAAATCAAAAAGAAAAACCGTGAAAATAGTGCTTTCAAATACAATAGGGCTTAAGAAGTTATAGATCATCTTTCGTTTTACTTCATCTCTTAGAACCAACTGTTCAAACTCGTAGTTTATTTAGTGTTAAACTTGTGGTCTTTATGCTAAGCTTTCTAATACTCTATGGACCTTATTTTCCAACATTTTTGAGTTATCTAGTTTGGATAGCAAAGCCCATATATGCGTTACGCTTATGTTGGTTAGGTCTGACTCTGGGTGCGAGTATAATGTCTGGCAATTAGAAAGATACCAGGCGTTGGAGTTTCATAAACTTCTAGATTTAAGACCGGCTTCCATAATCTGTCGAAGATGGGACTAGCGGGCGGAATAAAATGCCACTTCGCTCCATTATTGGCTGTTTCTTCGGAAGCATGCCTTTAGTGAAGAATTATTCACAAAAAAATTATTTTTGAATCTCATTTTCATATTTTACATTCAATTTTCTCATGATCGGTTGCGAAATGGCTTAGTTATAGTAAATTTTGACGTTTTCTAGAACTGCATCCGGAACTCATATTCGAACTGTTCATGATACAAACAAAAATTTTTTTTTATTTATCTTTAATCTGTTCTGGGGCCTAGTCACTCTCCTAACTCTTTCGCGGTTCGCGCCAGCCAATTCGAGCACGTATGGCTATAGGTCCGATTTTCGTAGAACCATCTGTATATTGCAAAGCTCCATGCCAGCCTATAGTACTGGCATGGAAGATTGATCGGCCCATGCGGTCTGCAATCCGATAGAGGGTCATAGTTGTGTTTATTTTTCATCATAGATCGTAATCTGATGATGAAAAATCCCTTTTACATCCTGCCCCTATCGAGATTCAAACCCGTTACTTCCCGATTCAAACGACAAAATTTTAACCTCTGTACCGTTTGTTGGTTTCAGGGAATTGGTTTTCTGAGAATTGTCGTGCTAACACATACGCCTACTGCTACATTAAAAATGGAAAACAATTGTCAGAAACTCAGGAATATTTTCGAAAAAATGATGGACTCATAATGAATTTTGCAAATAAAACACTCAGCCATTAAAGTTCTCACCTTTATTTACAAACGCACCCTCAGCTCCTTTACAAATCTACAATTTATTGTATTTCAATTTTCATCGTGCAATATATTTCACTATTTATCACTCTGTATCACTGTTCAACTTGTATTGTTCACTGATATAAATTCAACTGTGTCTCCATTGCAATTTGCTCGCCGTTATATACTTGTCCATGCATAGTTGTATTCGCGGAATATTCCAAGTCATCAATTCCCCTGTTGTAATGATTTAAGGCATTGTTAATTCCAAAAAGTATTTTCCATGATGATTATTGGAGCCGTTTACAAATACTGTTGTTATTCTAGTATCCCCTTCACTTGTCATTGTCAAATCCAATATGGAAAGCGTCTCTCCAAGCTGGCATCAACTTCTTCAATTTGCCCGAGTTTCTTGATCTGCTTAGGAGATAGGTAATCCAATTTCCCGCTGCGTGCGGAAATATTCAGCAAACATCATTGGGGGTTCTGACGCCGCTGTCGATGGGCAACACTGTTCAAGATTATTCCGTTTATTGCAATCCAAAAAGCCAAATTTTGTTTTATGTGCGTCCGTTACTTTTAAAAATGTCAACCGCAACGACCAATCATATCAATATGTTTCCAACATAGAGAAATAAAAAACAACGATAGTCGCAGCTTACTTCATTTCTAAGTTCAAATTATTCCGAAAAAAATCATTTACACCCGTCCACCAGACATACTTGAATATGACGTGTAACATAGAATTCGTCACAATATTTCGGAAAAAGTATAAATTTTGCACGAATTAATTTTAATTTCGCACTACAAAATATCAAACGCAAACAAATTTGTAATTGGTAAATAAGAGGACCTGTTTTATTTGATGGTAGGTATTTGCTGTGATGGAGATGTAATTTGTTTTCCTCTTTTGTCCGTTGGCGTTTTGAAGAACCTGACGGGTTTTATTTCTGTGTCTTTGCAGTTCTACAGCGCCTGTCGCATTCTCTATCGTTAACAAGGGTGAGGACCGCTGAACATTAATTGCTCGGTTATTTTGAACTATCTTTTTCATTGAGCTATACGGCTAGAACTCTTTAACTATCGGAATGTGACGAGGTGCTTTTCTATCAGTTATTGTTTATTGTCATTAGTTTATAGTCTAATTTGTACGGTTTGCGATTTGGCATTATTCGATAAAATTTAGGTGGACGTTCCTTACCCCCTTCGTATCGTAGCAGTGTTTTAAAAAAACAGAACTGTAAATATTTCGAAGGTAACATATAGTAACAATGAGGAACTTTTATTACGATAAATAATAGTTTTATTACAAAGAACCTGAAACTTTAAGTACAAAAAAATTTATAGAAATTTACCATGTAACTAATTCCATATAAGTGCAAAATACATAATATATCTAGAAACAAAATAATAATTATGCAAGTTTAGAAATTAAATTTATATTCAAACTGAAAATTTTAATTAAAAATTTACGAAACAATCGATAAATGTAAATAAAAATAGTTTCTAAGTAATCCTACCAAAAATAAAAAAATACACGTGCATATTTTGTAGTCAATACTTGACTTTCTTTTAACTAAGCACATTTTTTTTAGGAATTATTGGAAGTCGCTGAAATGCACAGTACACAATAAAATTTTTAAATCTTATAAATACATCAACAAGCTAACCAGTCTTAAGGTAATAAAATATTAGTAGCATTACGTCAATCCTTCATACTTCTATTCTGGCTGGGTGACTTCCGCCGAAAATCTCAAGGACCTTCCAATTTACGTTAGCAAGAGTTTCTCTGAATTTTCCTCATATTCCTAAACGTCAACCAGCAGCCTAACGGAACCTTGTTTTGAGTACGTTACGATCTACTCTAATGGAAAAGGAATCATTTTCAAAAATTTTATTGTCCCAGGCACTTAGGATTGACAATTTTTGTATAAAGAATAAAATATATAATAAATTAAATTTTCCGAATTAGACCACAACTATTCCATAGATGTGTAGATAGATATTTTTGTGTTTTTAGATCTCCCTTATTTAGGTTTTTTTAGGTATAAAGATGGCATGAAACCATTTTTATTTTTATTTTATTTGCTGCTTTTATTTTATTTTTTAGATTAAATTAAATCTGTTGAAAATTAAGTCCAACTTTTTGCAAATTAAACGAAACTATTTGCAAATAAATTGAAACCAATAGAATTTTATCCCTAAATTAAAATAAAGCAATTTTATTTAAATTAATATACACAATAATTGGACATGTACCCCGTTCCATACGAGAACACCTTCACCCATTTGCGAAACAAATTAAAATCATTTTAACTATAGTTTTAGCTTCAATCAGCTCGTTTATTTCTGACGTTTTATGGATCTGGGCATTATCCATTATAAAATAATAATTGGTACCATCCAACATTGAAATTAACTCTGAGAGGAAACCACAAAACTTATTTCCATTGCATGTCGAATTATAGATATTATTTTATGATGGATAATACCCTGATCAGTTAAACCCGCTATACGCGTGAATTTCTATCGCTTACTGAAGGGAAAATGATACGACGCGGTGTATTTTTTAGAGTTCGCATGCCTTCAGCACAAATGCAGGTTAAAACCGGATTCATCGATGAAATTCAATTTTTCACGGTTTTGTGGTCGTCCATGCTGAAATTTTCCAATACTTATTAAACTATATTTAAAAAAAAAAAAAAACAACAAATTACGGTTAATTACTTGAAAACTGCGTGACAAATTGTTCCCGCAAGGCTATTGGTCTTGGCGAATTCATAGACCCCATTTCCAGACTAGCCAATTTCAATGTAAGCCAAAGTTTACTTGGGCCGTTTTGAATGCTGGTGAGGCTGAGCGGTAAGTTTTGTTCTGCAAGCTTTTGTTGGATAATAGCCAACATAAAACTAGCTCAACTATCGATCTCCTCCTTTCATTTTTAATAATAATTCGCACTCATTTTGTCTGTAACGACGAAGTAATGACTGTTTTAGCAGAGTTAAAATTTAGTCCGGCGTTATTTGCCGCATTTTGGACTGTGTCCCTGAGATTTTTTTTTTCAAGAGATATCTTTTGGTAATTTACGGTTCGTCGGTTATTTCTTGGTTGAGTTTCTTAAAAGTGGTTTATTATTGTAATAAAAATATTTTTTCATATTATAGTAGATGATATTTGTATTATATGCTACATTACCTGAAGAACTATTGGATTCAGATGAACTCATTTTAATAACTTTTAATTATGACTGATGAACATGAAACAAATGACAAAGTGAAATTCGATGCATAATGAATACGTGACTCAATGAATACGTGATGAAATTAATAATATGCGAAAGTACAATTAAAAAATTAAAACACAAGGTATTTTCTAGTCTTTCAGGAAGGAAAGTTCTATGGGTTTCAATTTATTTGCAAATTGTTTCATTTAATTTAGTAAAACGTTTCGTTTAATTCATAAAAGGTTTCATTTTATTTGGGAAAGGTTTTGTTCAATTAATTTGCAAATAGTTCCATTTAATATTCAAAAGGTTTCATTTAATCTGAAAACCCTATATATGTATGACTGCAGTAACAACAGTCGTCATGCGAATACTAATCTGTCCTATACGCCATTTGTAAAATTTCGTAGAAATTGAATTTTAAGATTCATACTGAAAAACGTTCACCTTTTAAGTCGAATTCTAATGTTTTTTTGATATGCTTGACATGATTACATGTTCTTCTATTTTTGCCAATAATGAAAAATCAGGTTTTACCTTTATTAAAACCTGGAAATCCAATTAAGCCAAGAAAATCAAAAATGGATATAGGTCACATTCCATACATATCATTAAATTTTTTATTCTATTTTTTTTTCCTAATTATAGAAAATACATTTAATATAGGACACTTAATAACATAACAAGAAAAATATCAATTTAATATAAAAGATTGCATATATTTCAAAGTTCATTGAAAAAATAAAAATAATAAACATAAAAACATATTAATTCAGTCTTGTGATAAAATTATTATAATCTTGCATTAAGTTGTATCACAGTTTTACTTTTTTAATACAACTCTATAGAATTGTTGATCTTCGGTTGGCATGTAGTCTAACATGGATAATAAATCCTTCATTTTTTCTTTAGATATTACTCCAGGGGAATTTAACAATGGCACCTTTGGCAGAGTATTAATTATTTTTGATTTACGATTATCTTTTGTTATTAATGTTACTGTCTGCTCATCCTCCATTTCACCGTAGTTTTCTTTAAATTTCAATGAAAGAAATTTGTTTTTGTTGTATATTATTTCAGATGCCATTGTAAATTTAACAGCAGAAAAGTTTAATCCTGAACTCGCCATATTATAAATAATTGTAAAAATCGCATAGCCGCATTTGTAAAATTTTTAATTGCATGTTTTTATAATTCATAGCTTTTAAATTTCGAATTAGTGATACTGGACTAACTATAACACTGTGCACTGCGTCGAATTCTTGAATGGCCAGGTACAGAAAATCTTTAAACAATATTAGATATTTTGGTATTCTTACACAGTTGTAATAATGCAAGGCTTGTAATACAATTCCGGTTCTGTGAAACACATGAATCTGACCATAATATTACTTTAGTAATCTCTGGATTGTCCATCAACATAGCTTTGAGAATTTTGATAAGGGCGCTTGCAATATCATTCCCAGATCTGCCACTTTGGGTTTCGTACCAAACTGCACAATATGTTGTTTTATTTAAATGACAATACCCCGTTAAATTACAACAGTTTAGCTTCCGTTTGTAAAAGAAGTTCGATGTATTACCTTTCGGTAAAGTAAAAACACATTGCAGATCGTACGATAACAACGCTGTGCTTAGCATTTTCATTTAATAATTTGTGTTGTTTGAAATTATTTCGCTTAATTTCTGTTGGTTCTTGAATGTTATTAAATTTACTGCATATATCACATACGTCCTTTTTAGGCACGAAAACTGACAAATTATATTCCGTATTAAAAAATTTTCTGTATAAATCGTATTTCGGCTCTTTGGATCCTATATGCTCCATATACAAATTATGCATTTTTCAGATTGATAGTCCTGCCTCGAGATTTTGCTTTTGTGTACCGGCTCTTGCATAGTGTGAGTACATGCACGGGAAACTTTCTATATGACTTCTTACTTGTTGTAATATAACTTCACCAACGGATATTTTTTATATGTTTGCCTTTTTTTGATGGATTCGGCACTCCGCTTAAATAGTTGAAATTACTTTTAAAAAAATAATATATGTCCTCTGCGATATTGATAATGTGGTTAAGAAAAAATCTCTACAAAATCTCTACCTTTTACGGATCGCGGCGTGAGTAATGAAGAAGATGTCGGTTTTCCGAATACCTGGTCTACTTCGTTATCTTTAACGGGCTCAAATGTTGGATCGGCAATAGAATCGTCATCATATAAACTGACTGATGGTAGAGAGTTTTCATCACTGATGCTATCTCTATCGGAATCTAACGCTTTTGATAATATTCTATAAGAACAAGGATAAATTTATGAATCGTAAATAAATTTAACTTATTTATTAAAAATGTTTGGTACCTTTCCACAGTAGGACTGTGCAAAATTCCACTTTATCACTATAAATTTGTTGATGAAATATTCACACGAGAAATAATAATTTAAAATAAATAAATTGACAATAAATAATTAAACTTACCCCATTCTTTGCAAACACGAAGATGTTGTCAGGACAAATGATGAGCACAGACTACTTTTTTGTTTTTATTTACACGGTCTATTTATACTTTTTTGAAATGAATGTATGTATGTTTCTATTTGATATAGGATATATTACCTTTAAAATATTTAGAAATAAAATGTACGTGAGTGTCTTATATCCATATTAATTGGATATAGGACATTGAAGAATAAATTTTCTTATTTTTTACATTCACGTAATAATGTGTCCTACTTCACACAACTTGTGCAGATATAGGACAATTAAGAATCTAGATAAACGCAAAAAGCAAAATGTTTATTTTATATAGGACAAAGTAGATTCAGGCTATATCAGTAAATAAGAGATGCGACAATATAGGTTAGAAATTTTGAAAGAGCATAGTCGAAAATATAAGAATCCATTAAAAACTCATTTTAGGAAAAAATGGTCTATAGGACAGATTAGCATTCGTATGACGAGCTGTTGCTGATAATTCGGTTTGTGAAGTTTTACGTAAACTGGGTTTGGTTCGTTTAGTAAAATACGCAATTTTGATTCTGTTATACTCACTGGATTCACTACATTTTGAAGCTGCTGGTTGCTCCTAATATATATTTTCCAACTGCCAGAAAATCTATATCCTACGGAATTTTGGCATATATCCTCTTTAGTTCAGAGTACTGGATTTCATAATACATTGGACAATGTCAGTCGGTTTACATTCCGGCATCCGCGCAAAACACTGCCGCTGTTTTAGAAAGTGTTCAAAACAATCCGTTAAACTAAATTCATCACCCTGCTCAAGGAATTAGACTTAAGACAAAAATTTTGTGAGAAATGAAGCATAAAGATTTGCATTTGTATCTTTTTAAAATTTAGTTGGCATCAGAGCTTCTTCAAACAGACTATTTACGACTTCGTACATATGCATCCTACATTCATGGAAAAATTATAGTTGGGGTCCAGTTAAATTTAAATAAGTAAGTTAACAAACAAAATAATAATCGGTGCTGAGCAACAGAAAATCCTCAAATTATTTAACAGTCACCTTTGCATTCATTAAAAGAGCCAGCTCCTATGCGGGCTTGAGGAATTATTGAATTATTGAAAACAAAATTGGATTTAGAAGTATTTTATTTGACATAATATTTGCGATTTGACAAATACAACTTCATAAGTTGGTAAATTTCTGGCAATTTAGCATTAATTTTATGAAGCAGACTCTCGTGTCATACTTTATTGAATACTTGGGCAACATCGTCACCGTAGTCGGTGCACTTGCTTCCGGTTTAATATTCCCGATAATTCCTTTTTGGTATACTTTTGCGATGATTGCTAGGTAGTAGGCTTATTGGTCTATATGGCGAGACTTTGGTAGGACCCTTGCCAGACTTCGGGGTCATTTTTATAGTTGACAGTTTGCAGCACTCAGGGAAATATCCTGATTCATAAAATGAATTGAATATTTGAGTCGGTTTGATTGGCACTCTCAGGCTGTTTTTTAAGCATTTCACCTGTAATCCGATCATACCCGGGGCTTTCTCTAATTGGATTTGATGTGCAATAATAAACTTTACCAGTGGTTTCTTTATCTTGAATTTCCTCTTAGGCCTGATTGTTACATTTTTTGGTTTCAGCCATCGATAATCCAATCGGTTTTATGTATAATCCATCTTGTTTTTTTTTTGTTGTAGGCTTTGCAGTTTTTTTTCGTCTGGTTGTGTTTTGCATCTGGTGGTTGATTAATTTGCCCAGAAGCGTCTTACGCGACGTTTCTCTGTTAACATTTTTTCTATTTCAGCAGATGTTATGGTGTGCTTTGCATGTTTGATTTTTCGTTTAGGCGGGCAGAAATAACTACACCGACCGGTAAATCACTAAAGTTTTTCATAGAAATGTTTATATATCCTTAGCCGTCTGTACTGTAGACGTCAGATCAATATACGAATTGATGTACATCTTGAGTTTCAACCAGTTAGTGGAGGTGCTCGTTAGATGGTTGTTTGTAGAATATGGCTTTTCCGGAGAGTGGTCAGAATATAATTCTAACTGAGGTTTAGACCGGAATATTTCTCGGTTTATTTTACGTGTGACTGCAAAATCAAGGACGTCAGGATTGTTTCGACGATCAGTAAGCCCATAAGTTGGATGCGGCCACACAATCCGACATCGTAGTGATTTTCTTGAATAACATTCATTAATTAACGTCTCCTTGGAGTAGTCAATCTTGAAACCCAGTATGTTCGGCATTATAGTCGCAAGCGGCAATAAAACGTTGACCCAGAATTTCATATTTTTTTTTTGTTAATATATGCCGAAACGTTATTATTTGAGTATATTCCTTTAAACATAATGGCAACTTCGTTTTTTGTATTAATAGCAGTTCCCGTCGACTTCAGCCCAAGGGATGTTTCGTGTCATAAACTTGGTAACCATTTATTCTGAAATTGTGTTTTATTATTATTATTCTCTTTATTTAGAAAAAACAGGTTACATACATTAATACAAATCATAAACTATTTCTAATAAAGTTAGAGCTCCTAATAGGTTTATAGAACCTGTGGGGGAGCAAGAAAGAAAAAAATCATGAAATTTAGGTTGCCAAAAGTGTACAAATAAAAATAATAAATTAAAAACTATCATAAAAGAATAAATAAATAATACATACAATAAAATTAAAATTCCAGCTCATATTAAGGTGAATACAAAAGAAAAAAGAAAAATTAGAAGTAGGTTTCAATGTTGTCTATATTAATCAGCCAATGTCGAATCATTTTATCAAAATAGTGTTTGCGGCCAATCGGAATGAATTTCAACTCTATTGGTAATTTGTGAAACCAATACAATCCCATATAAAAGTAAGACCTTCTGAACCTTTCATTATTACAACGTAAACCGGCAAAGTTGTTCGGATTTCTTAAAGTATACGTGTGATGAATACGACTATGGAAACTGGAACTCCGAACAAAAAACATCTTTAATACCTTATAAACATAGAGATATCTTAAAGGTAATAATTTCAAATCTCGAAATAAGGGAATTGTTGGAGTTGTTAAAGGCCGACAATAAATCAATTTAATAATCCGTTTTTGTGAGATGTATAGGTCCTTTATATTGGAAAAATAAATCCCACCCCAGCTTGATATACCATACATAATAATAGATTCAACTAGTGCATGATATAGAACTCGCAGTGTTGACGGTGGGCATAATTGCTTCAGATGGTAGAATTTATAAGTCGCAGTAATAACATTTTTTCTGACAATGGTGAGATGAGAATTCCATTTCAACTGCGAATCGATGGTAACTCCTAAGTACTTAAACTCATATACGAGGGAAATTTCAAAGCACTGTGATGAACATGAATGTCCAGAGCAAAATGGAACATGATACAAAATCTTAAAATTGGAAGATGCGGCCTGACCAAAAAGCATTACTCTGGATTTATTACTAAGAGCCAGGCGATGGTAGTAAAACCAATTACCAAGATTCACTAAGTCTGTGCAAACTAGGTTCTGTAATTCCGAAGGGTTTGCTGAAGTGTAACTTAATGCTAAATCGTCCGCAAATGCAGTGGTGTGCCCCAGAAGATCGATGTCGAATATAGAATTTATGTAGATTAAGAATAGAATAGGTCCTAATACTGATCCCTGCGGAACGCCGCAATTTAAGTAACCAGGTTCACTAAATTTATCATTTATTTTAACAATTTGGCTACGATTGTTGAAATAACTAACAAACCAGTCAAAAACTTTACCTCTGATACCTATATTTAATAATTTGTTTACAAGAACCTCGTGATCCACCGTGTCAAACGCTTTTGCAATATCTAAAAATAACGAAGCGGATTTTTGCGAATTGTTAAAAGCCGAGTAAACATAACTGAGGTGATGTAGTAGTGCTTCTTTAGAGGATCTTCCAGCTAAGAAACCAAATTGACTACGGCTAAAAAAATTGATTTTCTCCAGATAACCGAGCAATCTACGTTTTATTATTTTCTCAAATAGTTTGGAGAAGGAACTTAGCAACGAAATAGGTCGATAATTATTTAGTAATAGCACATCACCTTTCTTATGAATTGGAATTACAAGGGCTGATTTGAAAACATCTGGAAATACACCACTTTCTAGGCTGAAATTGAAGAGGTAAGCTAAAACATCTACTAGATACCACACGCAATTTTTTAAGATTAGGTTGTCGATTCCGTCAATTCCACAAGAGTGTTTATTTTTCAAACTACTAATCTCTTTTATAATCTCTCTGGCGCTAATCGAATCAAACACACAAGACATGCTAGGTGAAGTGGTCGAGCCTAAAACATATTTGCTATAGCCTGGAGAATTAGGCGAAAAGTTAGTGTTGTTCAAATTATTTGTTATCTCCGATGGAACGTTGAGGAAATAAGTATTGAATTCATTGCTTATAGATTGATAATTTGAAATGAGAACATCAGATTGGTATTTGTAAATTTTGGTGATTCGGTTTTTGTCTTTATTTGTTCCCAAAACTTCATCAATAGCCTTCCATGTGAGTTTAGAACTATTTTTAACATACTCAAATTTCTTCTTGTAAAATGAATTTTTGACAAATTTAATTCTAGCTTTTACTTCCTTGGAGAGTTTCTTGACAAATTTTTCCAAACGTGCATTAGTGGGATTATGGCGTAATTTTCTAGAGAATTTTTTTAATTTATGAACCTTCAAAAGGAGATAAGAATTCATCCACGGTTTCAGTTTTTTTAATGTAGGGGCAGAAGATTCGACCTTAGATTCACGAATATGCGATTTCAGAATAAATAAGAACCTATCAAAAGCGATATTGCAGTTATTCTCACCATAAACAGTCGCCCAACTTTCAGATTGTAGTCGAGCATTCAGACGGCTATAGTCAACTCTCGAAAAATTAGCAGCTACACTATTTTGAAGCACAGGGATCTGAGATGCAAAAATGTTTAGCTTTATTAAGTTGTGGTCAGATAGATGAATCGGTGTGTTTTCCACAGTAAAATTAAACGAATTTGTTGATTTGATGAACACATGATCGAGACAAGATGAATGTCTAGTAGCTTCATTTAAAAGACTTAGAAATCCGTGGGAGGCTAACATGGTAAGATAACTGTAGCATTCATTGATATTAAGTAAATTTATGTTGATGTCTCCCAGAATAACTATGTTATTATTATTAATTGATAGAAGTAACTCCTCAATATCGACACAAAACGAGTTTACCGGTTTATTACAAAATCTATAAATGCAGATAAAGGTCCAATCATGACGCCCCAAGGTAACATTTAAGATTAAAACATCAGCTGTGGTCCAGTTGTAACAATGAAAAGAAGATACAGTTAAATTTTGATTGATAAACACACCAACACCACCAGATCTATAATCATCATTACAGCAAGCAATGAAATTATAATTTGGCAGTCTGTAATATGAAGATTCGTGTGAGTAAATCCAGATTTCCGAAACAAATATTAATAGTGGTTGCACTTTTAAACTAGATAAATAAGCATTGAAAATGTTGTAACGAAACGAAAGTTGCGTTGAACAGAATATTCCTGCAGAGGTTTTTTGAAGCGGTTATTGTAGCCGGCTGAGCTCAGGGGATGTCGTGGGGTTTTCAAAAACTTACAGGAATCGTGAATACCGCTGTTAAGGGGAAGGAATGCAAAGAATCCGCTAGCATACAGGTCCACCTAGATTGCCTCCATCATCCTAAGAGAGGGTCTTAGTAATTAGGGTATTTCTGCATACCTAAATCTGTACCAAAAAAAATAAAAATAAAAAAAAAAATAAACAAAACATATAGAGAAATTAAAGAGGAAACCTACCAAAAAACCGAGCAAGAAGATATAAAAGTAAGAAAAATAAGAAGATGATAAATTATTTTGGTTAATATACAAATCGTACATAAGAAAGATCTTTATTGTTTCTAATTTAGCACAATCCAAAATCAAATCGCATAGCTTGAATGTTCACACAAAAAAATAAAATGAAATATAATGCTTACAACTAGAAATGCAAAAAAAAACTAAATCTAAATTGAACTTAAGACTAGCAAAATTTTCTTTTCTCATTTAGTCCGGACTTGAAATTACCTTATATAAAAAGTATTTTTTTTTTTTATAAAGATAATAAATATACATATATGTAAATTGTAATATAATGTAAACATAAATATAAATGTAAATAGTAATATAAATAATAATAAATATATAAAGATTTATAATAATATATAATGTTCAAATAAATACATGAATGAATTGCACCCGCTAATCCAATTACCGTGCTATCGTATGGTTCCGCATCAAATTAGTGTCCGCATATTTGTTTTCGAACTGTAATGCGAATATCGTTATCGCGAACTGTAGAGATTTATACATAGATAATGGAGTACATAATATGTACCATTCCAATTTCGTAAATAATGATGATCAAGTAATAAACCACCGTCGAAGATGTATAACAGTGGTGTATGGTTACGTACATACAAACCACTAATACTATGCACGTAATTAGTATAGAGAATGTTTTCGTTTTTTTTTTATAGCTTAACTTATAATTTCATAATACAGTTTGTTTTTTTTTCGTAATCAATGACACTCTCTATTTAATTTGGTTTTGGCGGTATTTTCTTTTACCAACACTTTAGGCCGTTTTTTTTTTTTTTTTAATTTAACCAACGTAATTTCTTACTTATAATATCATCACTAGGTTTTTGCTATATATATAATGTGTTCGCATCAACACAGTACCACACTAGAATTTGGTACCGCTTGAATTATCGCGGTTAGCGGTCGCGTAAACCAAACCGTTCGTTTTACACTTGCCTATCAAATTTCACAGATAGATAGTACAGATATAGGCTCAAAAATGCTACCCACTGAATTACACCTGGCCTTTTTTTTAATTTAGTTTTTAAACTTGGGTTATAGCGTATCGCTATACTATTTACTACGCTGTTTACTACACAATATTTGGGTAGGCCGTAGCGTCACAAAATCACAAACTTGAATTAAATAACTACTATGTACTACGCGATCCCCACGCGTATCGGTTGTATTTTAATTTTATACAGGGATTCTTCAACTATAAGCACTACTTCCACTCATTTTATATAATTATATCTATTTTTTTTTTTGAGGCACAATATAAATTTTAATTTTAAATTTTTTTAATATATTTTTCTTTGTACAGACTTGGTGCACAAGTGGTAAACAAAATATTCAATAAAAACGTTCAACCTCGACTGACTGACAATCGGCTTATTTATAGTCTTTTTCTCGTGGAGGAGAAGGACAGGGTAGAAAAACAATTATTATTTGGATAGGGAAATTATTATTTTTTTTTTTTTCAGGGATGGGAACGAGAACCGAGATAGGGCCATCGTTACAATGTCGAAGTTTGCTCTCAAACTTTGAATGTTTTGGTGAATTACACTACACATAATATAAGACTAACAATTCAATATACATACAACAAATACCGAAAAACAAATTTTGAAGAGTGAGAGCAAAGTAAAACATTTTCAATACAGCCAGATAAATCACAACAACGAATAATCTATTCCAAGTAAATTTCAAAATATTCCGACTAATTATAAATAAATTTGAAAATGTTAAAAAAATAAGTAAACCATAAAAAAAATAACTACCGGAATCAAAACAGCTGACTGATTATTATAAACAAATATTATTTTTGACAACAAAATGTATAAAAAGTTAAGCTGGAATATGGAAAAAATATATAAAAAACAAATATGAGCTAATAAAGGTAAGATAAAAAAACTACTTAACGTTACATTATTTAATTCTAGATACCGAAGCAGCAACCGCTTTATCCAATTGCTAGTGTATGATGTTCTGGATACGAAAAATATCGTTCATGGAGTGAATACGATAGACGTCAGAATCAGCCGATTTCTTTAGGTAAATTTGTCCGGTTTTGCACCATAAATATTTAAAGTTTGATGACAGTTTTATGTTTTTAGCCTCATGATACAGCTGTGATTGGAATTTCGAAAGGCGGTGCATTATATGGATTTGATGCTCCCGGTGGTTTTGTGGCAAGATGATATCCAGATCTTTAGTGTAAAGTGTTTTAATTTTGCGCATTCGCGTTGTTTACCGGTTAAATGGGTTTCAGAAACTAACATAAGAACATTAGCTTGTTTTTCTCAAAAATTCTCAAAAAACGAGACCATTGAATCACTGAGAGTAAACAGTGGCATACAAGTTAATAAAATATAAAATGTCTAATACCGTTATTTCATATAGATTTACTGAAGTTATTAAACCTTCCTCGTATAAGAACATTTATCTTCTATTGAATTTACGCGTCTCTTTGATTTCCAAATTCTGTTTACTCTAGTTCACTTTTTCCTGAATTAATGAAACATCTAAAGGTATACGAGATTCCCCGCTATCTTTGTGTTCGTGATATCTGCAAATTTAGTTATAAATATCAAACCTATTATGGGTTAAGTATAAAAATTTTAACAAACCACTTAAAAACAAACGGCCTATCACCAAATACCGAATCACATTACACATACCATAATAAGGAGTAATTTGATCGGGATTATCTTCTCTTGAAAATAATAATAATAAAGAAAATTCCTATAATAGGGTTTTCCCGTCTAAATTTATTGTGATTTTCCGAACCGAAAATTCATTTTCTCGTTATATATTTTCTTGTTTAATTTACGATTGTTATTTATGAAAAATATTTGAAGAGATTCGGAAAACAGATTAAATGGGGAAAATCACAATGAAAATGAAAATCAAAATCAACAAGTTTCGTTAAGATCGGTATGTAAAGAATTGGAAATATTTTACGATAAATGGGAAGAATCTTCTATCTATTAGCTGCTATTAAGTTCATTGAAATATTACCGCTCGTAATTCTATTGTATGGCAATTTGGTTTTCCGATGCTTCAAACCATAAATACCTCAATCAAATATCAAGATGTTGCAGTACTGTGTGACAATTATAAATAACACAATGTGCGACAAAGCGGATGCTTATTGAAAGTTTGTTGTCAAAATAACACTAGACTTGTTTATTATCGCATGTACAACTGCCTTTTGATGATTTTCTTGTAAGAGAAGGAAAAGCAGGACATTAATTTAATTACATTCCCTCGGGCGAAATTTTCTTTTTTTTGTATTTCAAATCCGAGTTTTTGTGGCTTTATGTATCATCTTCGGTTTGGTTTGTGTGTATGTGTATTGTGTTTAGTTAGATTATACTCATGTATTCGTTTATGAATTGACGCAATCGTCTTAATAATAAATTCAAATCATTTTCTCTGCTCAAAATTTTCGAATTGCTTTGAAAGTTCTTAAATATCAATCCCTCAAAGGGGATACAGATTTCATGTTACATTTTCTTCTATTGAAATGATTTTTATTTCACATAAAATTTAAGATGCGGAATTTTATTAGTTCTTTGATTCTACGTGACGTACACAATTAGGAAGTAATTCTCTCGCTCTGTGCTACCTGGAACGAGCGTTTTCAGGTTGACAATACACACACGTAATATCATTGGATAGGTGCTGAAATGATCTTTAACTTGGCATACATTGATTCAAAAACATTTCGGTTCGCAAGAAAATTAAAAAAACAGAAAAAATGCAACTGTGCGAATTTTTTGCACCCAAGAGTAAGTTAAGTGTTTAGCGTTATAATTTCTTTTTCTTGTGGATAAACGTCCACTTACTTTATTGTTTAAGTAAAGAACTGAGAGGTTTGATAGTTGCTTATCATGGTTGGTTTTGGAACCATTTTGTTGTGTAGTGACTTGTTCGATGTTTGTTAAAATAGGATTATGATTTCTTTTCGACCGCTGGCTGATTTTGCTGGAAATAGACTTTATTAGTTTGAATGCTACTTTGAGCAAAACTATACATATTCGAGATGATTCTGATTGCAGCAATTACTGTTGCTTTGGTATTGTTGATATGGAGTTCATTCATCAATTCCAAAGAAATAATTATTTTGATTCTTTAGAAAATGGTTGTAGAATTGAGGTTAGAGCGTGAGGTTTTCATACTTCTCGCGAAGTAAATATTCCTCGTTCAATATCTATTGAAAGTTTATTAAATTTATTAAGAAGGTATCGTTACCGTTTAGCGGTATTGATTCTATAATGATCGTTCCATTGAAATTATTTAGCAGGCTTATTGCCAGTATAACTTCCTCTATCGTGGGCTGGTAAGCTTACTAAAAATATTAGTTCACGAACGAGTAACGTGTTGAAATTATTAAAGATTACTAGTACCAGAGAGGCAGTGCTTGATATAGTGAATAAATTTGAGTCAAAATATTCTATTCACTATTGGACGTTCCTGTGCCAGTGTGAGACAACGCACCGGTTGAAGTACCGAAAATATCCCAGCCGTTAGGGCTTCAGAAAATGACTTAAATCAATCGAGTCACAGGAATTGAGCGGTTCACAGGAATAGGGAATCTCTAAACATTTTGGCCCCACACCCTTACAAGATCAAATTAACTTAAGAACTGAAGCCTCTAGATCATTTGAAGGACTGGAATTTCTCCGATTTGGCTCTGCTAAAGTTTGAAGAAAACCCCGAATTTCATCGAAAAATCATCTTCAAGCGATGATGCTCATTTTTGGCTTAATGGCTTTGTCAATAAGCAAAATAAGTATTATTGGACAGCAACAAACTCACATGTGCTTCAAGAGACTCCATTACAACCACAAAAAGTGATCGTGTTATGTGAATTTAAAAAAAAACGTGTGATTAGGCCATATTTTGTCATCGATAAAAATGATCGCCATGTTATGGTCAATGCAATTCGCTATCGTGCCATGTCGGAAGACTATTTTTGACCAGAATTGAATGGATTTGACATCAGTGGTATGTGGTTCCAACAAGATCGTGTCACGTGCCACAAAGCTGATCTAACAATTTATCTATTAAAGGGGGAATACGGTAACCGTATATAATCTCGAGAAAACGTCCGGTCGAATGGCTACCTCGCTCATGCGATTTAATGGCGTTGGATTTCTTTTTATTGGCTTATGCCAACAAGCCAACAACGTTAGAGGTTATAATATCGAATGTGAAATTGACAATATTTCGAGTGGTGAAAATTGTCTCCAAATAATCGAACGCTGCAAACGTGCTCGCGGTGAAGGTGAACGAGATCGAATTTAAATGTAACATGTATATACTGCACCTGGAATAAATTTCAGCCCAAAATCACACCCTAATCGTTTCTGGGATTGACTAGTCATTTTCATATATTAACCGTAATGTGAGGATGCAGGCAGAGCCCGGGCCCGTTTAATTCTGAAGTACGATTTGTTTTGAAAATATGGTTTTGATATTGGATTACGCTTACTCCAGGAATATTCTATATACATACCTAATATCACCATTACACCATTATGGTTGGCCTGTACATCTCTAAATCATGTCATACCATCTCATCTAAAACGAACCATGAGCGATGGTAGAGTGTTGAAAAAAATTATCGACCTAGAAATAAAACTTAAATTTGTACAATTATAAAATCACGAGAAGGATCAAAATCGGAGAAATATCAACTTAGCTCCCTCCGTGCAGTCAGTTAGCATTGCACACTAAAACATCACCACAGCGCTTGCATTTCGGCACGGCTTTCTCGAATGTGATAGAAATGTGAGGTCAATAGGTGCTTTCCGGTTATGTGGTGCTGGATTTTGAAATAAAAGAGAATAAAAAAACTGAAATGCAGCTTTCTAGCAGGCTAAAAAAAGAAACATAAAAAATAATTTTACTCTGTCCTTATATATCCTGGCTTTCCCGGTGAATAGCGAATTGGGAGGAGTATTTTCTTAGCATTTTTGATTTTAGTTGTTTTGGCCCTGGTATTCAGGATATACCGTTGTTAATTAAAAATCTTCAAATCTTCGAAGATGATGAAAGTTTCGTTTTTGCGGAATCAATTGGTCGATGGTGAATGAAATGTCTGATTTGTCAGTCGATTGTAATCATGTTATTGGCAAACTTGTGAAACACATTTTATAAGCTGCATCGCCGTTTAACCTTGCTTTGTTAACATTGTTAGATGAAATGAATTCAAAAAATTTGGTCTGCGACGGACCAGACGGTGGAAGTTATACTTCTTTGGCCATTTGCACACGCCCACTCACACACACAGACAGATAGGATATGTAAATGAAATATAAGACATTTTCCTCTGTTATTCAATATATTTCTCTTCAATATATTATTATAAATGACTTCAATATTATACTATACACCTATACATTTTCATTATCAGTAATTTCTTCTATATAATCATTCTTTCATCTTGGTTATTTTCTGGTTGCTCATTAGAAATCGTATTATATTCCAAGAAAGACACAATCGGTTTATGATAACTAAAGTAACTAACAAATATTCTAGATTCAAACTTCTCAAGATATCTACTAAATACAGCATCAATGGTCGTTCCGGTATTTGGTCGTACTTTGATTCTTATCATTCGATATTACCAAGTCTAGCTTGTCTTTTAGGAAATATATCAATGGCTCTGTTTTTGCATCGGAAAAATTTATGTTGAAATCACCGCTCATTATCATTGGGATTTCATGAAAATTTTCCTCGAGCAGTGCGGAATCTTCTCTAGTATACATTAATAAGTTTTGGTGTATAAACTTCATGATCTGGTTAATAGTTTTACCAGGGGAGATGTATATCGCCACAACTACAAATTCTCGACCAGTTTCTGGAACGCATTTACTGATACAAATTTCACCAATAGCAGACTGTGCTGCAACAAGAGATTCTGATGCCCCCGAATGAACATTCATGTGAGAAGTGACTGTATAATTCATGTGTCTTATTTCTCAATCAGAAAGTTCAGTACGGTGAGCAAAATTTGAAAGTCAAATCTATGATCGAACATCCAAATATTGCCCAAAACCTTAGCGTAGTCTCATTTCTCAATCAGAAAGTTCAGTACGCTGAGTAAAATTTGAAAGTCAAATCTGTGATCGAACATCCAAATATTGCCCAAAACCTTAGCGTAGTCTCATTTCTCAATCAGAAAGTTCAGTACGCTGAGTAAAATTTGAAAGTCAAATCTGTGATCGAACATCAAAATATCACCCAAAACCTTAGCGAAATATCATTTCTCTATCAGAAAGTTCAGTTCGCTGATCAAAATTTGAAACTGAAATCTGTGATCGAAGAAAATATTGTTCAGAACTTTACCGAAGCCTCAAATCTCAATCAGAAAGTTTAGCGCCCTGAGTAAAATTTAAAATCTGTGATTGAACGTTCAAATATTGTTCAAAAACATGAATATTATAACCGCACAATTATACATTTCTGATTGTTGATTAATTTCTATTTTCCCTTTCATTTTATAAGAGAAGGAGTACTCACTGTTTTGCTTGATGAACGCTGTGGATGGAATTGTTTTTTTTTGTTTGTTTACGTTACACCACGTGCGGAGCAAGAATCCCCTGATTGTAGCACAGATTCGTTGATGAAAATACGATTATCAAATCAATATAGAAAACAAATCATTCAAAGGCGGTCAATAAATAATCATGAAAAAATATTTTAAAAACCACCAAAAACTTCAAATCAAAGTAAATCAAACAATGAAAATGAAAAACACAATGACGCACATTAACGAAAAATTTCTGCATGCGTATGGAAAATTTTTCTTGTTTTGTGATGTCGTTGTGTTTGTTTTGTTTCCTTCATTCGAATTTTTTTTTATACATACATACAAAACCGAGACAAGTAAAAACAACCCTACTACCTATACAAAAACGTACAATCATCGAATTGTCTTACTTTTTAGCGTGACGCGGTTTCTCGACCAGCACCCCATCCCAAAAGTCTCCAACGGGCGCAAAGAAGAATTACACCAGTGGCACTATTCTGGTTTTCCCTGGGAATAGGGAATTGGGAAAAATATTTTCATAGCATTTTTGTCTAAATTATATTTTCCTGGCCTACTGTTGGAATTAGTTTGGTGTAAATATTTTCGAAACAAAGTTGATTGGGAAACTTTTGTTCCGCAAAATTTTTATAGGGAAAAATAATTCCCAATATATCTTTGTTTCAAAAATATTTACATCAAACTAATTCCAACAGTAGGTCAGAAAAATTTAATTTAGACAAAAATGCTATGAAAATATTTTTCCCAATTCCCTATTCCCAGGGAAAACCAGGGTATCGATTTTGTCTCGTGAGTTACTCATTTAAAATGAGTGAAGCAAAAAAAATCGAATACGTACACAGTGTATAATACACAATTATGTCCTAGTATTTGTATTTTTCTTTTGTTCGTATTTGTGTCATTTGTATGATGAACAGTACCAAAATAACGCGTTCCGGGCGAATCGGTTTAATTTTTATGGTGCTTACTTCCTTTTCTCAGCACATTACGTCTGCTCTCGAGCTGTGGAGTGCAATTATTTAACATGCCAATATATTTTAGATTATCTATTATCTTAATTTTACATCTAATAATAAAATTTTATAGGTAAATTTATTTTAAATTTCATAAATCTTAGAAATTATAAAAAAATCGAAAATACATAAAAACGCAAAAATATTGCGTTTACAATGGTTAACCCTTTGAGTGCCAAAAAGCGCAATCGTGTTCCTCAATACACTAGCCGAAATCATGTTTGCACTGAAAGAGTTAATATGAATAAACAAAAAAAGAATGACACGTGACTTGCATATGCAGAAAAACAATCATAGGCCCATGCCACACGTAAAAAAAAATGCCGCATTTTTCTTCGTTTCTTTCCCCGTTTACCTATGATACAAGTTTTAATTGCGACTTAACCCATTTGAATCCTTTGGGTATTTTTATACCCCATAACATTTGCACATGAAATACTCTCTATCTATATATTTTGTGAGAGAAAATAACGGTTTGTGTTGTTTCACTTTTTTAATTGACGATCGTCTAAATGAAATTATAATACACCTCATTTCGTGTTATATCGTCTAACCGTAAGTGTGTAAATAATATAATTTTTATTTAAAATTTGGAAAAGGTTCACATCTTATAATCAGAAGTGAAGATCGATTACGATGCAAATTATGTGCAATTAAGACGTACACGATATGTTCAAATTGCAAGGTTCATTTACATGCAAAGTGTTTTGAAAAGTTTCATCAGATGTAAAATGAAATTATTCTAATATTTTTCATTGAATTATATTAATAAAATTAAAAATTACAACGATTTTTTTTTTCTCATTTACATACGAAGTGGGTATAAAAATACCCAATACCCTTTATGGTCCCAATCAATTTTGTCCATTAATAATCAACATTTTAAGATACCCTAAGAAGATAGTTACTCCAAATTACACCCTCCCTGTAAATAACAGCATAAAAGAGATAAGGGTTCAAATGGGTTAAACAAATTTTCTGTTCAACCACACAACTCAAACATAAATGAAATAAAAAATATTTCAAAGACATTTTTGACTCATTTTAGTTAAAATTGTATTTAAGAGAGAGCAGAACAAAACATTGGTAGAAAAAAAAATGCCAAAATACAAAAAATGCTCGTGTGTACCACAAATACATATGCTACTACTATATCATTCCGGTTACACTCATTTCGTTTCACACATTTCGGGACAAAATTGGTATACAGAATAGTGCCACAGTAGTTAAAATTTTAAATATAACAGATTAGTAATCAGAAGATTCATGTAAGCGAAAATTATCTTGATGTGTCTGTGATGAGTCATATTCTTTTCAATTTGATTGGTTTTTCGATCGAGGGACGAGAATCGATTATCAATTGTATGTTTTAATTTAGGATTATGAAAAACAACCGAACCAGCCAAATCATCACTAACTGGTTTTATGTTCCCATATTTCGGGAAATTATAACTTTAGTGAAGAATTGGTCATCTTTATAAGGCGACTCATCTATATGTTTGCCGAAATAATTTAAATCATCTAAAAACGAAATTTTTTATTTGATCTTTTATCTATGCTTATTTATGGCTCATTAATGTTGATGGGATTGTGTTAATGTTTGAATACAAAAGGTGTAGTTTCCCCCATTTGGCTGCGATATCGCCCTGGATGATTAACTGTTTTATTATGTTCTAGCGTCGTTAATGGGGAAGTTGATGCATTAAAATATTCTTTACAATCGCTTTAAGCTTTTGATATGGGCCAAATCATAGCATTGCCGATTTACGTCATTTACTAATTTCATTGCCGCTTCCAAAAAATTTCCACATGTATATCTTTCTTCCAATAACTATTGGTGTATTTCGTGTTTCTGTTTTGCATAAAAAAAAATTGATTTGTCCAACGGCGGATTGCTAATCGTGAATAACTTAAAAATTCGAAATCCGATTGAATATCATTGTGAAAGATTGTCGTCCGAATTTCTTGAAAGATGGACGAAAGTAGCGGCTGTGCTAGTTTCAATGCCTAACACTGCACTTTCAATTGCAGAATACAACATTCTCAATCAATGTTAGGTAAGTAGTAATATCTCACTATACGATGGCGTCGAATATGGATATCGAGCTGATGTTAACGCAGTTATCATAAATCGTATATAGTAGCAGGAAACGATTTCCTGTTTTGCAAAAAAATTCCTCCTCTTTTGCAAACGAAACTTTAATATCACGAAGTGTTCACTTGAGCCATTTTGGTTCTTTGACATCAATGAACTCGTTTTCCTTAGAAGAAACTACCATTAACTCTTAATGTTTCTTGCATTTAATCTTCGAGTGAATCTTTATACTGTAAAATTTGCGTTAGAGAAACCAATTACATACAAACCTCTTTTATCCGGAATTCTATTATCCGGAATAATATCTGATATCCGGAAAAAGTTTTTTTTTTCATATTCTTTCACTTTCTCTTTTATTTACCTTATTTTCCAAAAATGAAATAACTTTTTTACCATGTAATTAACTAAAATAAATTTAAAATCTTAATAAATGACACAGAAGTTTAAAAAATATTAAAATATGCTGTTTTACTATGAAATTATTAAAAAAATCTTTTATCCGGAAATAGTTCACTTTCATTGTTACCGATGAATAAATTTAATTTTGAATTAACATAAATTAACCTTAAAATGTTCGCACTTAAGGTAGCATCTCCAAGATTCCAGAAATCAGCCCTAGTGTAGCAATTATTTTTACGATTATTTCATTTTCCAAAAATTTTGCGATTTGAAACTCCTGTGGAGCCACCCAACATCTTTTTATTTTAATGTGGTTAACTGTTTTGATTAGATCAACTTGTTCACTGTTACACGACATTGTCCACACTTGACAATATTTCTAAGATTTTTTTATTTGGCCATAGTCTGGCATATTTTTATCATTTCAAACATTTAAAGAATTAATTTTTTTAATAACCCCAACCTTCAAAAATTTGGTCCCGGTCTCTGCATCAAATTAAATGATCTTTTTTAATAAAGGTTTGCAATTTACACTTCTAATTAATTTGTGTAGCTACACTTTTCGTTGAAAAGTTCACTTCGGCCGACTGTACGCGTAGCACAAGTTGCTGACCAGGAGTTACTGGAGTGCCAGGAAATGTTTGCTCTTTTCTAATTTTAAACATTTTTTCAGATCGAAAGATGTTAAAGATAACTGAGAGAGGGAGGAGAATTAAGGTTATCAGGAACGATTGCAATGAATACTGATTATGGAAATAGACTGTTCTCTAAGAGAAGGTCCATTTTTTTCGGTTTGAAAGGGGTTTTCAAATGTCAAGATTGTACTACAATCATGATTTAGGAAAATTCGAGGAAAGCTCCCCTCCGCAATAAAACTAAACCATTCAAAAAACCATTCCATCATCAGATTTAATAACATGCTTCACTTAGAGGTTATCAAAAGAGAAGGATTAGATTCGGCAAACTACCAGTTCGTAAAGGAATTGCGATACTATATAGTGGAGCCCTAATCCAAAGCTCGTAGATGCTATACAAATAATAATTTATAATGCGTCACTCGAACTACCATATAAAGTATCGAGACACAATAAGAAACAACAGTAACATCTAAATAAGAAACAAGAGTAAATTAAACTCACAAGAAAATATAATTAAAAAAGACGCCGCTTACGTTGAATCTTGCAAGCTCATAAATACTACAATAATAACAACGACAAGAATATGTTAAGGAGCAACAAAATAATAAATAATAATCGGGAGGAAAGTTCGAAGATGAACGTTCATTTTCAGGTCAATTTTTCTTACTTATATCCCCTTCACTATTTTTGTTTGGCAACGCTGTTGTTGGGCCCTTACATACTGTTATTATTTGTCTTCTTTAATTTTTTCACAGTATGGCACCCCCAATTCATTTTAATATAACATACGGATATTATTTCTATATACATAAGAGGAAAATATGTTTGCTCATGGAATGAAAACTAATTTGTAATTTCCATTTATTTACTTGGTGCTTTTTTTAATATACGGCACTTGCTGTACTCGTATATGGATACTCTTTTATTTATTTTTTTGCTTTTTGCCTCCTTGTTGTGGACTGTTCTTATGGCAATGGTTATGTTAGTAATAAAATAACACCGCATGTATTTTCTCTCTATACTTAACAGACCGACGAAAGAAAATTTGGAAAACTGTTGTTTTGTGTGAAACTACATAAAGTCAATTGTTTTCGAAATTAATCATCAACAACATCTTCTGTCTGCTTTTTTGGTCATGTTCGGTTTTATATTTTTTTTTAATATGGATGTGAATAATTAGTTGGTTGATTTCGCTTACATATAGTTGGACAGTAGACGCAATAAAATAATTAACTTGTATCAGCAGTCTTGTATAGTTTCCAACCCCTTCAGTTATGGAACTAAATGAGAGGGTTTTAACAATATTCTTAAGGTTATAATATTCTATGGGTGTCATATAAACCGAATGTGGCATGTGCGTTTGATTCTGTCGCCCAAAGAGATTCAGGTTGCCTCAACGAATCAGAGCCATTTTGCTAACAGTAACGGAAAAACAAGGGGTTGGGCAAAATCTCGTTTTAAAAACCAGCTTTAAAAAAGACCGTTTTTCAAATGATCCCACTTTAAATGGCCGCTTTTATAAACCTCTGTTTTGCAAGAAATGTTTAAAATATTTTAAAGGTTATATATTTTAACCTTTAAAATATTAAATATTAAAATATATAACCGTAATCGGAGAGAAGCCCAAGCATCCACCAACCGTGACGTTTTGGTGTGAAGCTTGGAGTAGTGGCATAACTGGCCCATTTTTCTTCGAAATGCCGTTACCGTCAATGGCAACCAGTACAGAGCCATGCTGACCAACTTTTTATCACCACAAGTCGACGTTATGAATGTAAACAACCTTTGGTTTCAACAATATGGCGTCACATGCCATACAAACCGATCGACAATCGATCTTTTGCGCACCAAATTGGGAAACGGAACAGCTGTTTTGAGTATGTCATAATTGCCCTGCGCGAAGCTGCGATTTGACACCATTAAAAACTGGACTCACCGGGTGGCTTACTGTAAGACCAGCATAGGGAGCAACATGAACGAAATTGCTTTCATTCTTCAATCTGAGACTCCAACCTATACACTATAAACAAACAGTTTCCACAAAATAAAGATGTTTACACATTTTATAGCATTTTTAGAAACAAACTTTTAAATGGCCCACTCTTAAAGTTTAATTCGTTGTTTGGGATGGAAAATTACCGAAAAATTTTGATTTTCCAACAAAAAAAAAATAACTTACTTGAAAAACACCAATTCACAAACCCAACATCAAAATTTATTAAAAAATTAATCACGTTTATATATTTTAAACAAAATAAATTATGGCAAATGTTAAAATTTTCCTGGAAAATGTGGCAATTTTCCGAGTATTTTTGGCTTGCACCTCCTAAAAACTTTAAATTTAACATTCGATGTAGATTTTTTTTTTTTTTTTTTTTTGAAAATCATGTTGCTTGCGTAATTTTTGTGTTGTGATGTCCCATAATCTGAAATTTAGCCCACATTTCCGGCAAATGTTGCAAGGACCTCCCAATATCCAGTAAAATATGTATAAAAAACTGATCTGAACTAGTATTATTGCTAATTTAATTTAGAATATTTTATTTTGTTACGATTCGTCTAGCACAGTTAGTATGGTAATCCCACTCCTTCATTTTCAAATAATTATTATTGGCGTTGCACTATAATATGCCGCTATATTATGTATTTGTGCTCTTTTCTTTCCATATTGTTCTCTTTTATGACCAGTGTTACACCTTACACATGATTAATGTTAAAGGCGAGACCAATATAGATATTTTGTGATTATGCTGGACCGAATGAGATGCAGGGAAATATTTTTTGGTATGTTCTTCGTTTTGTTTGGTGCGATTGGTGTATGGTGGGAATGAGTAAGGGAGTGACGCGCAAACTAAACTGTTTTTCTAGTGAGTTTTAGTTTTTGAATAGTGAAGATCAGTTTTTTTGTTATTTTATTGTAGAATTTTGATAGTGAGAAAAAAGTTTTTTTCTGGCGTCTGGCCATAATGTGTTAATAATTATAATAAAATATAAAGATCACAATACACAAAAAACTTTAATGCTATAAATTTAATGATTTTCTTTGATATATATAATAAATTACAAATTACATAAATAATTATATTGATATGTAGTTTTCAATAAATAAGAAATTGTGAAATATTAAATACAAAAAAAAAAAAAAAAAAAAAAAAAAATAAAAGTGGTGTCTGATTAAATCAAGTGTCATATCTTGTGATTTTTTTTGAACTGTCCTAGTCAATTTATTTGTGTTTATTGTGAACTGCCTAATTTTTACAGAGGCGCCATATTTTACGGGTGGTCGACTCGTGTCTACTTGATTTTATTTACTGATGGGAGGACTTCCCAATGGTTACGGGGGGCCAACACGAGGCTCGCATCTTTTATTTACGGGTGGCGTGGTGTGGATCACCAATTACCTAATCAGGCAACGGGGTAGTCAACAAGGGACCCTGCAACGAACGATAAATAAGGATGCCGCAACCTCAAGGATGACCAAACCGAGGTCAAACAAAGGTACAATTTTTTCTTTAAGTCTATTTCATTAAGTTAAACGTAAGCTTATTTTGATCCCAATTTTTTTTGTTAAATTTTTGTTGCTAATTATAAGAAATAACTGTAATTGTGCGCCCAAATAACGGTCGGCTTACGCATATTCATTCAATCTAGATTGGTCTTGAATTTTGTTTGTTTTTTATGCAAACTTGTTATTTTGGATTATTTTTCGTATTTTGTACCGGTTTTGTTGTATTTTATTTATCGAAACGTAATCTTAGGACGGGTTGTCCGACGTATTGTGCTTTACTTGGGGGTTTTTGGATTTATATATTATTTAAATTTTCGAACTGCATTAGCAGTTTTCGATTTGGCCAACCTTAGCCGCGATTATAGCCTTCAAACGGCAGACAAAGCTATTGCATGCAGCACGAAAGTGGCTCTGCGGTATTTCGGGATATTTTACCCTCCCCCCCCCCCCACCCGGCAAAGCGCTTGCTTGATATAATCGACACTTTGGTATTTTTTTGTCCCAACCTTGCTCTTCAAAATACCCCAAACCGAAAAATCTAACGGATTTCCCGGAGTTCGCTACATCCAGTGAATTTGGTGGCCATTGGGCAGTGGAAATGAACCGCACAACGTTGTTTCTCAGTCAATCTTGATTGATGTGCGCCTTGTGACTCGGCGCCGAGTCTTGTTGAAATGTCCAGGCTCTGCGGCTGAAATGGTTTTGTACCCAAGGCTTCAACGCTCCCTCCAACACATGATCCCGATAAATTTGAGCATTTATCTTGATGCCACGGTCGAAAAAAAACGAGCGGTGAACGGCTTTCGGCCGTTACGGTGGCCCAAACCATCACCATCGGCGGCGCTTGGTTTCGAATGGCAATCCGTTTGTCCAAATTTTCAGTAGAACGGCCGGGCAAGTAAATCCGATCGTTTTGCTTGTTCGCATATTGCACAATAACGAACGGTGACTAATCGGAGAAAACCAAATTCGGCAAATCGCCACTTTCGTGCAAGCGTAACAATTCCTTTGCTCTTATTGTAACTTTTTTTGAGCATCGGTGAGACCATGCGTTTTATGGAATTTCTTATTTGCTGATCTTTCAATATGTGCTGCATCCGTTCGAGCGAAATGTTTGCCTCACGAGCCATTTTTCTGCAGCTGCGGCGTGGATTCCGAGCCAATTTGGCCTTCACCTTCCGAATGATATCCGGCGATGTTGCAATGCGTTTCCGTCTAGAATCATGGCGTTTTGCAATGCTGCCAGTATCGTTATAAACGATATTTATGGTGCGATACACAAACATTTTATTCACATGCAGATGTTTTAACTGGTTAACAATCTGCGGCTGTGGTTTTCCAGCCAAATATAGAGCAATCACACTATTACGCTTGAATTCCATTGCGGATAACTTTTTTTCTGCTTATTTTCTTTGTACTCTTGAAAACAATGGAATGAACTGTCATTAGTGTAAATTTTTGCGCTCTGTCATCACTGGTTTGTCAGCAATGACAGTCTGAAGTTGGTGACACTTCGTGTCAGTCACCCTGTATTTGACTCTGTAGCATAAT